>BPTQ01000001.1:6073831-6618742 GCA_019973895.1 Chrysanthemum seticuspe | reverse complement strand
ATCAAAAGATTTGCCTCTATCTGAAATAAGATAGTCAAAAGATGTTGGTAAGGCTTTTCCATGAAACTGTTGATATGTTATATTCGAACTAATTTAAGATTGTTTGTGATCTTTAATTATTTTTTTTTGGTTTTTTTGTGTATACACGGTTCGACGCTACTGTTGCGGATTTGTAGAATGTTGGCGGCGGAAATGCTTACTGAATTTGCAGATTCATATGTTGGTGAAAGTGCAGTCAAATTCCGAGCTGAAGATGAAGTTGCAGTCAATAATATAATTTGTGTAAGTTTCTTTTACTTTTTTTTTTAAATGATTTGTTATGAGCTATGTTAAATCTAATGCAAATTAATTAAAGATGAAGTTGATTTGTTACGGGCCACAATAATATGTTATTTTACTTTTACAATATTGATTTGTTGCAGTCATATTTTTGAGTTACAACATACCCTTATGAACTTACAACATACCTTTATGAAACAATCATTTTGATCTGGGTGGAAACCCTAATTAACCTTTGGCCGTGCTATTAAAATTGTTTATGATTATTGATTGTAGACGGCTGTTTGTTGGGTGGAGTCCTAAGGTGATGGTGTGGGGGTCGGTTTGGTTCTTGATTGGTGTTGTTATAAAGGTATACTTTCTTCTTCGTTGGGTTTGATTATGATATACCGTTTAGGGTTTTCATTTGATTTTTTCCTTAACATGTTGTGTTGATTTATTTGAATGACGGTTTTGAATTAGGGTACTTTGTTGTTTTGCTAGGAATGTTTGGATGAACTTACTATAATAGCATGGTGTTGAGTCGAATTAGGGGCGGATTTGAGTCTGATGATGATTTCGTTGGCGAATTGGAGCCGAGTCGGCGGAAAGTGAACCGGATTCGGCCTGCGGATGGTGCGAAGGAGGCTGCTGCGGCTGCGGTGAGTCTCAGTTTTGGAAATTTAATCGGTATACTGTTTATTCTTATTTTCAGTGGCTTTCGCTATTGTATGCGTTTTTAATCGTAGCTGTCGTGTTGCGTTAATGTATCTGATCAAAATTGGAAGTTTTGTAAGTTGAGGAGTACAAAGTTACCGTGATTAAATTAGATTAGTGTGACATGTGATGTTATTATGTTTGCGGATAAAGTACACTGCACTTTAGGCGGTAGGCGTCTTTGGTTTTAATGTAGGTGGTAGGCGGCTTTTGTTATAATGTGGATTATAACTAAATTTGTGTTGATATTTTGATGGTGCGAACCTTTTGTGTAAAGGCTATTTTATTTTTGTATAGTTGTAGGTTTTAGTGAAGTGTATACATTGGTTCTAATGTAGGCGGTAGGCGGCAGGCGGCTTTTGTTATAATGTGGATAATAAAACTAGATTCATGAACTTACTATAAGTGCAGTGTACTTTACCGCTTATGTTATAATGTAGGTTGTAGATTGATGTTATTATCCATGTACAACTAGCGGTAAAGTACAGTGCACTTTTATCATCCATGTACAACTTCGCGATGGAATGGTATGACGTGGAGAAGGACAAAAGGCTAAAACATTAAGACGCCAATAAAATGTTGCACAGATAGCGGTCGCCAGGAGGATTGGTACAAGGACCGACTTCATACAACTTTAAATCATTTTGCAGGTATAGAGATTGAGAAGACACCGGCTGCAGTAACTATTGGCGCCGGTAATGAAGCGAACCAGTTTTTAATTGCAGGTATGTATACTTTTTTTGTTTCCGTAACTTCTTTATTATATACACATTGCAAACGGTTGTTTAAAATATACTAACGAGCGTCGAATTACTGTTGCAAATTACAGTCATGACGGCTTGGGAAACTGAAATTCCATGTCGCACAAGAGCAATCAGTTGTGACATTCGACATTTCAAGGTACATGATACAAACATTTGCCCGTAATGTTAAACAAACAAAGCACGACTGGGCCGTAATCAGAGCCCCACTTGCTTTTGAAATCGTTATGCAGTGTATCTGTATAATAAATGTAAAACGGCTGATAGACCACTACGCTTTGTTTTTGCAGTCTAGAGTTGGAGTCATCGCAATCACAAGGCTGAGTCTGAGATACCAGTTGTTGTCAAAGGTCTCTTTTGGCTTTTATATTTGGAAATAAAATGGAATGCAACTATACTTCTAAGAGATATGATAAGGAAAAAAAAGAACAAATCTGAAAGAGTAGCACAAGACCCTGCATTTCGGGGGCATGTTAGGTGTTCAGTTAGGTAAGTTTCGATCTTTATTGTTTTGATTATATATAGTTTGTGTTTTTACAGGAATTGAGAAATTGAGTGACTAATTGAGGTTATGGGGTCGGTGACATTCGTGAACCGTTTGGGGGTTTTTCAGGTACCTTTTTCTTTAGTTTTTGAGGTACCTTTTTCTTTAATTGTTGTACAGGATATGAGTGCTAATTTAGGTTCTAAAATAAAATTCAACACTGATGTTGTTGTAGCCATAAATGAACTACCAGAAGATGATGGCAACAGTTAATGTAGAAACAATAGCTGGAAACGGTTAACGGCACACGGCAGGTGAATTAATTAATTCTTTTTTCTTATTAAATCTTTCAACCTTTGGACACGGTTAACGTAGAAACATATTGTCTGAACAGTGGTCAAATGAAACCATCAGACCATATGTTTAAAAGTGTTCCCGTTGCTTATTTTCTATGTCAATATGGTGCGGAACCACAATGCAGCTGCAGACAAGGCAAGTTTTACTGTATAAATTCACTTTTAATTCTTGAACGCTATTACATGTAAATTTAACGATTTGTTTCGCCAGATTTTGTAAGTTTTTTATTATACTAAATTATTAAACCACACTCTTAAAGAGTTGAGGAAAATTAATGAGAATCAATACCTCCGATAGTGGTCGGTTGGATTTTAGTTGAATTATGTTTCAGTAATTTTTTTACGTTTATCAAGTTGAATTGCTAACATCATTATTATTATTTTTCTTCTGTTATTGTTTGAGTTGACTAATCTGCTGTTCGTGTACAACCAGAAACAACCCAGATGCAAGCCAAGAGTGGATGAAGCACACACCAGGATACACACAAAGGCAAGCTGAAGCTGTAGCAACATCGGAGCAAAACAAAAGAACGGTCATGAGTGGGAAACATCTCCGCAACCACTACAGGAGGTATTGATAGCTTTATTTGTCATGGTATTGCAAATAAATAGTTGGCGCAAAAAGTGTGGAGAGGTGGGAACAGCTCATGGAAAACTATTTGTTTGGGCTTCAACACTCCAAGAGAGATTATTCAAGGTATATCGTATTTTTGGTTTGTGAAATTAGTGTTTTTATTATTGTATAATTTATGAACATATTATTTTTAGTGTGTTTGGATTAGCTTATATATGGTTTAGGGGATTATGTTGCAATCAAAAATGGTTTGAGGGTACAAGTTTGAAGTACTGCATACAGACTGATTTTGATTATAGGCTACTGATGTATATGTAAACAATATTGAATATGAATTGGTTGCTGGGACAATTTCTTTGATATCATTTGGTTTATAGTGTTTTTACACTTTATAAGATAGGGTGGCTATATATTTTTGATGGAAATCAAAGCAACGAAACATCATCAAAAACCCGAGGTACAGAAAAACTCCCGCCGCGGAGCGGCGGGTATTAGATACTTGTTACATTAATCATATATAGACACTAAAGAAAATGATTAGATATTCAATATTCGGAAATATAAAACTTTGCCTGCATTACAATATACACTGTATACTACTATTCCACTATCGAATTTACTATAAATCATCCTTGAGGATGTTTGCTAGCTATAGCTTATTTTCGGGCTTTTAGGCTTACTTTGTTCGACCTATTTTCCATAAGCTCCCTAATTTTTCTACTTATGAGTATATTTTCCAGTGTTAAGTCATAGTATATTCATAAGTCGGGAAGAAAAAAGAACTTATGAAAAATAAGTGAAACATAATTAGCTCATAAGCCCCGAAAATAAGCTAAAACAAACAAACCCTAAATCTAAAAAAACTCATGAACACACAAACTAATTAAAGCCAAATTTTCAGAAGGTACTTCACACAATCTACTGTTTTGATCATTATGATCAATGTAATTTCCAAAGTTCAAACAACATTACCTTTTTATAATAGCAATTATATAAATGATACCAAAAAAGGTAGTTGCAACAAGCAAGACCCCTGGAAGCACATACACCATCGCAATTTGTATCAAATTACGACCAAGTTACCAACTGAGCCGTACGTCGGAGGCTCCATAAACCAAAGTAAGATTATGGCAAAGTAAAATGTGTATTTGTGCAAGTGTTGTTAGATGTAGATAGCATAACATCTACATTTATAATGAAATATTCCCACGAATTGGTGTAGTTGACATTTTTAGCAATTTCATTCAGTTTTAGTGAACTGGTCATATGCAACTACATATATTAAAGTCCAAAGCTTAGGTTTACATCATCAATACCAGGTATTATACTTAGAAATTGCAGTCTATTGCTTGTGCACGCAACCTTAAATATCTTATTTTCTAATGTAAATACGTTACTTGACACTCATATGTGGGCCTGGATAAACAAGTGAGTAAGTGACTATTGTGTGGTATGGGCCAGAGTTTGATCATTGGGCCAAGCCTTAGACACGGTATTATTGGGCCTTTGTATGAGCGGAATCCATATTTAAGTGAAGACTCAAGACGTGTCCATACGTACTACATAAAGAAAACACGTTTGCTTAATACTTAAAACTTAAATTATGAGTAATGTTGTTAGACTAAAATCTTATAACATATAAAAGACAACGAAGTCTATTAAATACTTAAATACTTAATTACAATTTAGGGTAAATTGCAAAAATGGTTCTTAAAGTAGCCCAAATGCGCAAAAATACACCGAGACAAAAAGTATTGCAAATATTTTTGCAAAAAAGCCACCGAGAGCTACTTTCTGCTAACCGTCATTATGTTTCTTGTTAAGTGCCTCGTCACTGAGGGCATTATTGTCATTTCACTCGTCTCAGTCTCTCCCGCCAATTATACTTCAAGGACAATATTTGCAAAGATAACTTAACGTCATTAAATCAACTAGAGTAGGCTTTTGCAGAAAATATTAAATCCACACAACCAGAAATAAATTAACTTCATTTAACATACTTTCAAATCGATAATCAATAGTCAAACCCTAGTTTGAAAAAACCAAAAATCGACACAACCAAACCCAACTGTGGCAAATAATGATAAGGGAAAGTCTTTGTTGATTGTGGGGGAGGAATCATCGTAAAAGTCGTGGAGGAAAGTTTTAGATGAAGTCTTTGAGGAAGTTATGGCTAGATTTGGTGATAAAGTAATTGCCAAGTATGGTTCGTATAAGAACATAGGGAAGGAGATGATAGAAGTTATTCTTCAATGGCTGTGAAAGAAAACTTACAATGAACCAAATACGGGTGGTAGTGGTGCGATATCTATTCCTACCCTTGGAAGTGGTAGCAGAACCGACAATGAGGTAGTTGCAGAGACAAAAAGATGGAGGGGAAGGCCCAGAAAAAGGTAATTTTTTCTATACCAATCCATAATCCGAGTACAATGTCACCAAAAAAGAAGAGAGGAAGGCCTGTTGGGAGTGGGCAAAAAGGAAGAAAGGAAGTCCTGTTGGGAGTGGGAGGAAGAGGGAGGGTATGTTAATGTATTATACTTCATTTATGTGTCATTTTAATTTCTTATATTGGATGTTGTAATCTTTTTGATAGACTGTTTTATGCTGATATTTAGTGTCATGATTGAGTGCCCTAATTGGTTTAGGATAAACAGAGTATTATGGTTCTAAGTAGGCCGTTAGAATGGCAAATGTAGGAGTGTTTGGCATAGCAGTTGTACTGCTATACTAACTAAGTTGTCCCATTAAATTATTAGCTAAAATACAACTACACAAGATACATAATCAATAGGTTTGCATCTTCAGTAAGTAGGATTGATGTCTTGTACAATGTGGTGAGATATATAACACTGCATTACACTGCTTCACTTGAGCCTATATACTTGAGTCTGCACTTGTCTGCATAACTGTTTGTTGTAGCAGCTGTAGTAGCTCTTTAGACTTGATGTTTGAATTAAAATGATAAATGTAAATAGTGTGTTACTTTAATTGACTATTGACGCTGAGTTTAAACGGTGACAGGTTTAATTACTTATCAGGATGAAATTGTGTTCAGCATGCACAATGATAGATTATTTGAATTTGTTCCATTGAGGTATGTACAAGGGTCTATTTCTAAACTTTATGCCTTTGTCCATGACAGACCTATCTTTACTACTAGTCTGGATCATATGTTAACATACATTAGGGAAGAAAAATGGGTATTGTTCTTTTATTTACCTGGCAAATCATTAGAAGAAGCTTTGAAGTTGATTCACACTGACAATGATGTGCATACATTGTTGAAACTAGGTTGTTGGAATGGTTATGTAGATTTTTTTTTTGCTCACAAAAAACAGTTATCTGAATACTATTTAAAAAACATTGATTTAGAGGGTAAAGGTAGGGAGGTTGTCGGATAGGTAGAAAAAGATGCTAGCTTGTGGTGCTCTTGTACTTCAACTTCTTTTAAGACTAGTACTTCAACTCTTTTTAGAACTAGTACTTCAACCAGGGAGAGAAGTATACACTTGAAAAGAAAGGTTGTGGGTGATGTTGATGCTGAATTCGGGAAGATAAAAAGATGGTAAAGAGATTTGTGGATAAGGGAAAAGGAAAAATGGTTGATGAGGATGATGCTTTTAACAGGAACAAACCGCCTGGTATTGTCATTAGAGAGGGTGGTTCAATGAAGAAGACATTAGGTGTTGGTTCAGTGAATGTGGGAGCTAGGGGTGCGGGTTTTTTGAGACCAAGAAGTGATGTTAAAATCACTAATTGCGTATTGGGTCTAAGCGCACCAAGATCAATGAGAAACAAATTGGTGTTATTTTGACTAGGTGAGTCTAAATTTTTGGATACATTGCATTGCATATTATATTAATCTCATTACATTGCATATTTTGATTGCGCAGGTATAGTAGAAGCTTTTGAAGCTTGACAAATGGGTTCATCTTTTGGGATTATGTAATGTGTAAAAACAAAAACAGTTTTAATTTGGTTGTATATTACATATGTAACTTGAAGGTATTGTGATGGGTTCATATTTTTTATACAAGCCGAAAGATATTATGTAACTTGAAGTATTACATATGGGTTAATCTTTAGTGATGGTTCACTCGTATCAATACTCTGTTATTGCATCCAATCTCTTATGCATAATATGTTTATGTTTGTGTTTGTGTTTTATGGTTCGATTAATAGCATTTACAAGTTTATGTTTGTGTTTTATGGTTCGATTAATAGCATTTACAAGTTTATGTTTGTGTTTTATGGTTAGAATATTGTCATTTTCATGTTTGTGTTTGTGATATGACTCGAACACTGTATACAAACAAAATCAGGATCAAACGACCCCTTTCATTTATCAACCATTGTACCATACATGTACAAGCTTACGATAGGGAAACCACAACACCTATCTACATTTACATTTACATCTACATCTACATCTACATCTACATCTACATCTACATCTACATCTACATTGAACAGGGGAAACTAGAACAATAAAAGAAACCACAAGTCCCCAACCCCATTCTACCTACATTCATCATAAACAACAAAAGAAACCATCCCAGCCTCCAGTCCCCAATCCCCTCACATGTACGTTTGCCTCACAGCGTACTCAATCTTGGAAACAATCTTGTCGTTAGTTTGCTTTAGCATCCTCATCAACCCCCTCATCCTTCGCATATTAGCTGTTCGAATCCTCCTAAGCTTGTTCATATTGGACCTTACAACTCTCGAACCCCTTAAGTTTTGGAGCTCAGCAATCAGGTCCCCCTAATTTCGATCATATTAGAAAGCTTTTGGCACCTATTCATCAATTCGAGTGCATGTTGAATGTCTTCCCCAACCTCTCGCTGGTAATTGGCTAGCATCATTTCCGATATGACAAATGAGTTACAGGGAAGTACGAGATCATGACAGCGAGACATATTACTGGTTAAGGAAATGATAATTTTTTTTGTTAAGGGTGTGTGTGTTTCTGTTTGTGTGTATAATTACGGAAGACTTTGACAATTTAATATGCAAACATAATAACTGACTTTGCAAATTTTGCCATTGAGGTCATGTCGCATTGATATCACAAATTTGGCGGCAATATGAATAGTCAAATGACAATAATGCCCTCAGTGACGAAGCACTTAACGAGAAATATAACGAAGGTTAGCAGAAAGTAGCTCTCGGTGGCTTTTTTGCAAAAATATGGAACATTAATGTCGTTTTGCAATACTTTTTGTCTCGGTATATTTTTTGCGCATTTGGACTAATTTAGGGACCATTTTTGCAATTTACCATACAATTTAAATCACAAACTTTTTTCACTTTTACTTTCTCCACATCCATATATCAATAAGAAAATTTGCAAAAACAATTAACGCTATTATACGTTATCGCCGCTACGACAAATCATGTAACTAATTAGTTAACAGCTAACTGAGTTAGTGACCATTGTGTGGTATAGGCGTGTGTGCGCCTTTACTGTTTTTTTTTTTTTTTTTTTTTTTTTTCTTTTAATATTCTTCTGGAAATGCCATATTGACTGTCCACGGGGGATTTATTCGTGTGTTATACCGTTATCACACTTTCACCGAAAACGTCTAGTTAATCGGTTAAAAAGGGCTTTGTGGAAGTAAGTCCTGAGTCCATTACAATTAAATTAAAGATCACTGGAATAGCATTGGGCTAAGTTCTTAGAAAAGGATATATCAGTGACCAAAGTGGTGCAAGGGTCAGGTTTCCGTGCAAGGGTCAGGTTTCCGTCGATATATTAGTGACCAAACTGATCATTTTCTACTTGAAGTGTATAGATGTAGCCATAGAGCTGTTAATCGAGTGACTTCCGCAAGTCCATAACATTATAAATTAGATAAAAACAGATATATATAACAACTTCTCTTTTGCTATGTCTTTCAAAATATAGGGTAATATCACTTTCAAACTTTAACTCACCAGGTACGTGCCTAGCTATATCACAATCTAAGTGCTGCATGAGAAGGATGATATTGTTTTAAAGTCAAACCAATAATTGAAAATTAAAAATGATATGTTACTTAACGTTATCTAGAACCGTGTTAGTTAAGTAATCTATGTTTTCAACACTTTGTTGGACCACTAATGCTTTGAACTTTTGAAGTATGATTGTTTGAACTATTATCATGATGACAAAATCAACCATCGATTTAGTGTAATCATTAACAGTTAAGACCCATTTGGTTAGTATAATGTTTTTGAGATAATTGTAACCTGAGAAAGTAAAATGTAAAGAAAACAAAACGGCACAAAATATAACATTTCTACAAACCAAACGGGGCCTAACATTTATCAGCCTCACAAACACAAAACCGGCACAAGGTAACACATGTACATAGAAAAAAAAATCAAATGACAAAAGATAAATAAGAATAATATCATATCAAACTCATACAGGGAAATGTTAATGATACAAAGGTAACTATCGCCTAGCGATCTTCTTGGAAAGGACGTAAACGGAGAGCCAAACAAGCAAAAGAAGTGATATGGCGGATATGAGTGACAAAAGAATCCCGGCTGCAAAGTGGTGACAGTAGGAACCGAATCGGTTACAGATCTTGTTCCAATTGCTATGAGAGTTTCCTTTGAGTCCAATGTATCCAACTCCTCCTGATGCTCCTGTTGTTGAAGCCACAATACCCAAAAGCAGCTGCACCATGGATACATATATTGAGTATAAGTTACATAAAACAGAAACTATTAAAAAAGAATAAATACATAGGGTTTTTCTAATTCAGCTTACTCGAGGAAAATGAGTTTTTGACTCAGATGTACATGGCCTAAATAGGTTTCTCCATGATCGTTTACGATCATTTTTCTCATCGACACTAGGATAATATGTAACTAGTGAGGTTTGAACATTAGTCCGCCTCGTATGAGGTATAAGTTTGCCTTATCGGCTAACCATGGTGGTAGGTTAAAATCACCTACTTGAATTATTATAAAAAAAATAATTATTGGCTAACTCACACACCCACCTTATTTAAATAAATATGATGACGTTAAACCAAAGATGTGCTCAATATTATGTTGTATTAACTTTAATAAACACGTATGATTCATGTGCTTACCGCATCAAGTATCACAAAATGAAACATTAGCTTCGCGGAGTTTCCTCCAGGTTTTATCAACGCGAAAACTGATACCGAACCACTGATGAGACCGTATAAAGCAGCCACGGACATTGCTGCTACAAAGTATCTGCATAAGAACAATATATGAGATCATGGTTCACAATATACGTGATTGATCCAAAAGCAATAGTGGTCGAAATTGAAAACTTATAAATTCAACTAATAAGAACAATATATGACTTAAGACATTAAAAACTAATAATTAGCTAGCTAGTTGGAAAAACTAATATTTACGTTTTTTTAATCTTATTTTTTTAAAGTTTTTTTAAATCTGATTTTTTAAAACTTTTTAAATAAGTTTTTAACAAGCAATCTCAAACACCCTTTTAGGCTATTTAATAGCTTAAACCCTTTTTACAAATATGCAATGAGTAGATATGCAGCTTTACTAAGCCATCTCAAACACCCCTCAAAATAACAAGATAGTCTGTGGGATTGCTTATTTAAGTGCTTATATGCTTATTTAAAGCATACAAACAATTGAGTGTTTGGATAAACAGCTTATAGCTTTGAATGAAAGTTTTTTAGATCTTAAATAATAAGCTGGTTGGTAACTGCTTACGTTTTTTTTTTTTTTTTTTTTTTGTAAAAAGGGTGTTTGAGATTGCTTGTTAAAAACTTTTTTTGATTTAAAACTTTTTTAAAACTTATTTAAAAAGTTTTAAAAAATCAGATTTAAAAAAACTTTAAAAAAATAAGATTAAAAAAACGTAAATATTTAAAAAAGTTTAAAAAAAAACGTAAATTTTAAAGAAATTTTTTTTAAAAATTTTTTTTATAAAAAAAACGTAAAGTTAAAAAAAAAACGTGAAGGTTTTTTTTTTTTTTTTTTTTTTTTTTTTTTTTTTTTTTAAACGTAAATTTGTTTATAATTTTTTTTTTAATTTTTTTAAAAAAAATTAAATTTTTTTTTCTAATTTAAAAAAAAACGTAAAGTTTTTTTTTTTTTTTTTTTTTTTTTTTTTTTTTATTTTTTATTTTTCTATGTTGGCAAGCCACGTAGGCAAGCCACGTCACACAAACCCAGGTGACTGGGCAAGCCACGTCACACAAATTCAAGTGCCACGTAGGATTTTGACCATATTGACACAAAAAAAAAGTACATGTACCATATCAGTACATTGGAGAAAGTACACTACCTAACCAGGTTGCAAAAAAAGTACACGTACCATATCGGGACATTGGAGAAAGTACATGGCTATTTAATAGCTTAAACCCTATTATTTAATAGCTTAAACACAAACTTATCAACCCAACTACTAAAAACTTAATAAATTTTCAGATTAAAAGCCCAAATGAAAATCAGCAGTGCAACACAATTCATTTAAAATTTCGGTCATGTGAAATTACCAGCCCAAGTTTAAACAGATATACCCTATATCTATATACATATCACGCTAATTTAACTCCTCACTTTTGTACAGTCAACCTACTTTTTTTCTCTCAACAAAATAGCACAACCACCTTGTTCTCTTTATACCAAACACTCCACTTTCATACATCTCTTCTGAAAGCAAACTCTGTGTAATTCGAACCACACATACTCAACTCTTACAAGATCCTTGTTGTTTCATCCTACTACAACGTGAAGTACGAATCAAACCCCTTTCAACGTCTTGCTACCGTTCTTGGTAATACCGGCTTCAAGATCCTTTATAAGGGTCTCTGGTGGGTTATATTGATTTTGTTTTTCGTTTTATCTTGAACAAAAAAAAGAAGGGATGAAACATGTTTGTTTATGTTATTTCTTTGAAGATCTTTAAAGATCTTTCCTTTTGTTGAACGAATCTGAGGTCGTGTTTTGTTTTCGAGTCTTGTTTTTCTTTTGGTTGATTGTGAGTTAGAAGTGAAAGTGAGACGGTTCATGTCTGAAACCACCAAAAGAAGTTTTTGATATGGCGGATTCTGTCGACAAAGGAAGAAGTGGCGGCGGTGGATGGGGTGGCGGAGGAGCTGATGGTTTGAATTTAGAGAAAGAGTGAGTAGAGAGGATTTGAGATAGTTGTATATGGATTTATGCCTTTTTTTTTTTTTTTTTTTTTTATTGGGGGGTTGGGGGCTGTTACAACTCGACCTTTAATGGAGACTCTAAATATTTGACTGTGTAAATGGACAGTTACAAAATGTATGCAGGGCTGTTATTTTTTATTTATGAAAATTGTGATGGAAACTAGTGAACAACAGTGACTGTCTTTTTAATTTTCTATTAAGGAAATGTTTTTTGGTCTTAAAATTTTTAAGACTTCTTTAGTTAGAAAATCCTAAACCCTTTATAAAATAGTATAGATAATAGAAAGAATTACAATTTTTTTTTTCATTAAATGCACTAAAGGCAATTTAAATACAAAAAATTAAAGAACACAATTATTTATTCAATGCCTATAACTAATTGATCCATCAATTATTTTTACAGTTAATGTATGAGGAGTGTTATTTTGGATATCAAAGATAAGGTTCAAAAAAAATATATAAAGGACTTATCTTTGCCAATCATCTAAAACCAAATATCTAACCTCCTAAGCCAATTATAGCCCTCCATTCATATCGCAGATTACGTCCTCGAATAAGAGAAGCTCTTTCATGACATGATTTAGTTTCTCCTCTCATTTAAGTTTTGGTCTACTCCTCCTCCGACTCAAGCTTCAACTATCAAAGGTTCCGCTCTCCTACTTGGTAATGATTGTGGTCTTCTACTAACATGTACGAACCACCCCAACCGTCTTTTCTCATCTTTTAATGATAATTTCCACTTCAAGCTCCACTCTATAAAATCCATTCGAAATCATGTCAAATATGGTTTTACTACAAGTCCACCTTAGCATTCTCAATTTCGCCACTTCCACCCTATTTGTTTGGGCTTTCATAACAGGCCAACACTCTGACCCGTGCAACATGATTGGTCTAGTTGCCACTCTATAGAATTTTCTCTTTGGCTTGAGTGGGACATTTCTATTACATAGGACTTATGTGGCCGCCCTCCACTTCATCCAGGTTGCTTTACTACGGAGGGATACGTCTTCGTGAATCCTCCCGGATTTGTGAATCATCGACCAAAGATATCTAAAAGACTCCCTTAATTGTAAGATCTTGTCTCCAATACACAAATATCCACTTCTTCGTTGTAGGCGATCTTATAGCTACTGAAGTCACACCTTAGATATTTTGTCTTCTCTCGGCTAATTTGGAGGCTGTTGTCTTCAACAGCGTCTCTCCAATTTTTCCAATGTTGTTTAATCCTTCCGTCGAAACTGTCACGATATTGTGAGAGAATATTAAGCACTATGGGATAGGGCTGAGCACAACCGCCCGCCACCCGACAACCGCCCGCCACCGCCCGCCAGGTACCGATCAACACTCGGGTCGGGACGCGGTTTACTTTTTCCGGCTATTCGGGATCGGGATCGGGTCGGGAATCGGGATTACCCGACAAAACACAACGTCGGCCACTGTACCGACCGCCACCCGACACCGCCCGACACCGACCGATCTACACTCGGGTCGGGACGCGGTTTGAATTTTTCGGCAAGTCGGTATCGGGATGAATCGGGCTCGGGACGGGACGGGGCGGTTTGATCCCAATGCTCAGCCTTACCATGGGATGTCCTCCTATAAAAGTAAAAAATATACCAATACAAAAATATACAAATACATAAAATACCCACACACAAAGAAATCATCACTTATTTTAGTGGATTCGACAATGATACACAGAAACTCATAAAAACTGTGAGATATCAATGAAAGATGAAAAAAGTTGATTTAGGTTGATCAATGGTGGATGACGCAAATTGAATGAGCGAAAGAATTAATGATAAATAAGGAGAAGGTAGCGGATGGGAGGACCGAGGATGCGGTCAGCGGTGTATACAATAGTGGGAGTGTGATTATCGCTTTTGTAGTCCACGACGTGTACATGAAAAATCATAAATACATCATTTTCATTAGTTATAGTGCACGTAAGTAACTAGATTAATATTATATTTCAATTTATCTCTGTTTTAACACATGGGAAAATAAAATTACAAACATAAATTTTTTCCTCTTACTTAAAATTAGATATTTGTTTTGAATTACTGAAAAACATTGCTCGCAAAATAGTTTATTGTCACGAAAGTGTAAGACTGAAAAATATTACTTGTCAAAAAAGTTTATTACATGGGTTTTTTTTCCGTTATATTGCTACAACATCGTGCAAGTACTTTACAGTTTTTATATAAATTAGTTTGATACTTCTTAAAGCTACTCAAATCTTCAATATTTTCATTTCGTAAAGTTATTAACACGGAAACCATAATAACGAAAAACATGGTTATTTCCAGAAAACTTATTACAAATACAAGTTATCGCAATACACAGATACCTGCCAGTTATATTTATTGCCTTATTGCTATTCTTATCCCAATAACAGCCACCAACTTGCATACACGGTGTTCGTGGTCAAATTTACTATATAGATATTCTCAACTAGTTTTGCTTTAGTGTTGATTCTAGTTTTTATCATTTTTAGTTGATTTTTTGTTATAAAAATTACTTTTTGTTCAACTCTTTAGATGTAGATTATGTGTGCAACAATTCAAAACCAAACCAAAATCTTTGAAAGTATGTACTAGGTGTTTGTTTAAACTCATTAGGTTTTTTTAACGGCAAAATATATTATAAACTTGCAAGAAGTTAGATGGAAAAATTACAAAGTATTAGTACAAAAATATATATGATCACTGATCCATTACAAACCAATACGGATTAACCTTTTTATTCTAGTGAAGGATCAACAAGTGAAATAACACTTTGATCTCTTATTGTAACAGAGTATCTTTCCTTGGAGGTTTTAAATCAAAGCAAATTTGATTTCTGTATCACCAAATGACACAGTTTTTTGTTTGAATAACCACATCAAGACAAGATTTGGCTTCGTTGTTGATAGTTTCCCTATCAGCCCAAGACAAGAGAGTCATCAAATCATTCAAGTAATGATCTAGATCCCATTAACCCTTAATCGAATTCCAAAGATTAGAAGCAACTTCTCACTCTAGAAAGAGGTGTTGGGCAATTTCAATTGCCACCACAAACACGACATCTCGTTGAAGGTAGATTCATGCCACAAATATCAAGATTAATCCAAGTTGAAATTTGAT
This sequence comes from Chrysanthemum seticuspe, assembly GCA_019973895.1. Lineage (NCBI taxonomy): Eukaryota > Viridiplantae > Streptophyta > Magnoliopsida > Asterales > Asteraceae > Chrysanthemum > Chrysanthemum seticuspe. The sequence continues at coordinate 6,603,306 of BPTQ01000001.1, read as the reverse complement.
AGATCTATCAATCCTTTATAGAGAATAAATCTTCCATCGACTGATTTTCAACATTTAACTATATATATGTTGGTTTTATAGACATAAATTAGTAGTCGTGAGTTAGCATCGAACTCGAGACTACAAAATTGCACATTTTACGTATGAGAATTAAGTTTAATAATTAAATATAAAATGTAATATTTAGTTATTATTTACACGAAATGTATAACGAACGTTAAGTAATTAAATGTAATGGACTAACGATCGTTAAATGTTAAAGGAATGACTAAATATGAAATTAGATGTCAAGATGGTTCTAGAATTCCTTGGGGAATAGTACAACCGATCGGCTAAAGGGTTTGGGATGCCCAATCCTACCCTAACTTTGACACTAATTTTCTATGGGTATAAATACAAGGCTTATGGTCTTTATTCTTTACTCTTGTACACATAACCTAAAACCTACACTAGAACAAAAAGTGGATTTGGCTACACCGAATATGTGTGACGATATACATATAGTCACACATGTTTTTTCGGCCGTGTGTGACTAAAGGTCGCGCGACCATAGGTACCCTATGGTCACGTGTTTGACTTTTTTTTAGTCTCTATTGCAAAAGAGTAACCAAAACCGTAACATGTGTGACTAATTAGGTACAAATTTTGTTGGATTAATCCGTATTAGTGACCATAAACACTGTATAGTCACACAAAGCATGTTTGTTTTGGGTATTTAGTCACATACAATTAAGCATAAAGTGGCAAAAAGTGTTAATAAGTGTGACCATATGTTGTTTAAGGTGAAGAAATATGTCTTATGTGTGACTATTGATCATCTAATGGCCACTTGAATTTTAAGTTTGTGTGGCCTTTTCTAACATTTAGTCACACAAAGCTTGTTTGTTTTGGGTATTTAGTCACATACAATTAATCATAAAGTGGCTAAAAGTGTTAATAAGTGTGACCATATGGTGTTTCAAGTGAAGAAAGGTGTCTTTTGTGTGACTATTGATCATCCAATGGCCACATGAATTTTATGTTTGTGTGGCCTTTTCTAACATTTAGTCACACAAATCATGTTTGTTTTGGGTATTTAGTCACATACAATTAACCATAAAGTGGCTAAAAGTGTTAATAAGTGTGACCATATGGTGTTTTAAGTGAAGAAATGTGTGTTTTGTGTGACTATTGATCATCCAATGGCCACTTGAATTTTATGTTTGTGTGGCCTTTTCTAACATTTAGTCACACAAAGCACGTTTCTTTTGGGTATTTAGTCACATCCAATTAATCATAAAGTGGCCAAAAGTGTTAATAAGTGTGACCATATGGTGTTTTAAGTGAAGAAATGTGTGTTTTGTGTGACTATTGCTCATCCAATGGCCACATGAAATTTATGTTTGTGTGGCCTTTTCTAACATTTAGTCACACAAAGCATGTTTCTTTTGGGTATTTAGTCACATGCAATTAACCATAAAGTGGCTAAAAGTGTTAATAAGTGTGACCATATGGTGTTTTAAGTGAAGAAATGTGTGTTTTGTGTGACTATTGATCATCCAATGGCCACTTGAATTTTATGTTTGTGTGGCCTTTTCTAACATTTAGTCACACAAAGCATGTTTCTTTTGGGTATTTAGTCACATTCAATTAATCATAAAGTGGCCAAAAGTGTTAATAAGTGTGACCATATGGTGTTTCAAGTGAAGAAATGTGTGTTTTGTGTGACTATTGATCATCCAATGGCCACATGAATTTTATGTTTGTGTGGCCTTTTCTAACATTTAGTCACACAAAGCACGTTTCTTTTGGGTATTTAGTCACATCCAATTAATCATAAAGTGGCCAAAAGTGTTAATAAGTGTGACCATATGGTCTTTTAAGTGAAGAAATGTGTGTTTTGTGTGACTATTGCTCATCCAATGGCCACATGAATTTTATGTTTGTGTGGCCTTTTCTAACATTTAGTCACGCAAAGCATGTTTCTTTTGGGTATTTAGTCACATGCAATTAACCATAAAGTGGCTAAAAGTGTTAATAAGTGTGACCATATGGTGTTTTAAGTGAAGAAATGTGTGTTTTGTGTGACTATTGATCATCCAATGGCCACATGAATTTTATGTTTGTGTGGCCTTTTCTAACATTTAGTCACACAAAGCATGTTTCTTTTGGGTATTTAGTCACATACAAATTAAGCATAAAGTGGCCAAAAGTGTTAATAAGTGTGACCATATGGTGGTTTAAGTGAAGAAATGTGTGTTTTGTGTGACTATTGCTCATCCAATGGCCACATTAATTTTATGTTTGTGTGGCGCTTTCTAACATTTAGTCACGCATCGAATTAAGCAAACTGTGACCAAAAAGTGTTAATAATTGTGACTATATGAATCTTTTAGTCACATATAAGAAATCAATATATATCAAAACAAATTCTAATATATAAAAATATATTCAAAATATATTCAAATACAATAAAATTGGAATGTATATAAAATTGTAATGTCGTACATAATAATATTCTCAATAATTTAACGACTTCTGACTCTTGATCTTCTTAGCTTCCTTTTGCATGGTATGACTAGAGACGTAGCGCTTCGTATTTAATTTAGGTGCAGTTCTATTCTCACCAATCAGTTTTATGGTACTTGGTGGTGTTACCTGTAGGAAACAAAAGCCGGGGTATCAAACACTGAATTAAATATGAAGAATGATATATGTAGGTTTATAAAACACATGCATCTATGTACCTTTTCATCGAAAACCACTTGATCCTTTGGCCATGCATAAAAACCACCTACTGCATCCTTAACTGTTTTGAGACCGTTACTTCCTACATCCGGTATGCACGCTGCATCCACTAAAGATTTTTCAATAGATACTCTGTAGCAATCCTTTGGGAGTGGTCTGTTATGAAGCATTTGTTTTCCATCAGTTTTGTACACGGTACCCTCCGCAATAATAGTTGATTTCTTTAAGTGCCACAGTCTGCACTTAATTACCTAAAAAGATAATTTGTTGCATGTATATATGTATCAGTAATTAATTTTAATTAAACTAAAGAACATATGAAAATGTTTAAATACATACTTGTGGTAGTACTGTTAATGGAGACTCCTGTTCTTGTGATCCAGAAAGTTGACGTGAAGAATCCTTTCCTTTTGATCTAGTCGATTTCTTAGGTGCGACAGATTTAACAGTTTCCTATATGTATAATACACGGTAAATAAATAATGTATGTAGAATTCAAAAATCCCAGGGGGGTGATTTATTACTTACACTTATTTGAATTTCCTTTTCCAAAGTTGCAAGTCCATTAGACTTCTTAATGCTCGCAACTTTCTCACGTCCAGCAACACGTGTTCCGGCATCCTCATCAGCACTGCTATTTAAAAGATTAATGTTCACCGGAGACACCTGAAATATAAATTGTTTAAGAAGACTGAAGCAGTATTTAAAAGGGTAAAAAAAAGATGGAATGTTACTTTCTTATGTCTTACTTCCGTTTCTGTCAATGGAGTTGAAGTTGACTGCAACTGCCCCCTTTGTGCAGCCAATTGTTTCATCAAATCCTGTATTACCGCCTCTTTTTCTTGACGTTGGCGCCTCTCATCAGCAAGTTCACTTTGAAGTAACACCACTCTTTCATCAGATGCTTGTCTGATTCGAGGCAGATCAAAATACCTCTTGTAGGTTACTCCACCTCCCACTCCTCTCGCATATCCTCCCTTTTCCTTACCTAATACAACTGTCATGGCATCAGTGCCATGATCAAGCTTCAAGATTCCTTGTTTGATCTTGTCGTCCGTTTCTTTCTGCACACACAATATGGGAAATAGGTTATTTAATTCTACCAGTATTAACTTGTAACTAAAAGTATTAACTAAAACACTACCTGTATTAACTTATAAATAACAGTTTTAAGTAATACAGTAGCAGTATTAACTAAAAGTATTAACTAAAACACTACCTGTATTAACTTATAACTAACAGTTTTAAGTAATACAGTAGCAGTATTAACTTATAACTAAACAAACATAATAATAAAATTTGCAGTCAAACTTACAAATTTTTCTCCCACTGATCTGATATCTTCATCGTGATATTCTCCGTCTTTTTTCACCCTTCCTTTCAACCACAGCGTACCACGCGGTGGTTCTTCATCTGGTTCAATTTCTTTACTCTCGATCTTATACACATCAAATACATACAAATGTAAGATAAACGAATATAAACGAAACTATGATGATATTAAATGCAAATGTAAATGTGCAAATGTTTACTGTTACCATTTTTTCTATCACACGGGCGTATCCACCTCGTCCCATTGTATGATCATAAACAGACTTGGAACGCGACACTTTAGCTTTTGCTGATCTCACCTTGCAACACAAAATCATACGGCGTTTAGATGTAGTAATGCTGATAGTATACAACTAATACATATGGAAACATATGAAAAGGTGAAAGATATTTGAACTTGAATAAAAATGAATAATTAACACCTTGTATTCCTCGCTGGCTGTGTAGTTTACAAAATTAACCCAATCTTCGGCTTTTATAATTGCACTATACTTTGCCGGGACTTCATTTAGTTTTGAAAGGGTATTTTGGTTGGGCAATATGTAGTTTTGTATCAATTTCATTCTGAAATTCCTTAGAAGTTGACCAAGACGATTCATTATCAGCTTTCTGACCGTCAAGTCAACATCAAAATATCGCTGCAAAGATTAACAAATTGTTGTTAATTAGTTGCACATACTGTAAATGCAGAGATAAACTTTTTAACACCTTGTATCTACGACAGCCAAGCCACTACTAGTTAAAAAAAAGTATATGTGTACCGTGATTTCATCCCACATTTTATCTCTTGCTTCTGAATCAACCTTCCTCCAGGTTAGAATCCTGACACCTATATGCTCACGAACCAAATCACCCAAAAAACTTGAAAACAATGCTCTGTTTTTTCCTGATAACCTATCCAGTGCATCGAAGGTTACACTGACCTTTATTCCGTCTGTTTTTCCATATTCCCTGCGAAACTTAGCTAACCTAGTTATGCCCCTCTTAACAACATTCGCATTTGAATGGTTGTTTCCAGCATCCTCACCCTCATCTGAATACGTCTCTGATTCATATTCTAAAGTGTTTTCAATTTCACGATCAGAATAAACCAAATCATCCGGATAAGTGATTTGCGTTGACATGATTCGTCAGAAGTAATGTGTTAAAAAAATTAGTAAACTTAATTGGTAAATAATGGTGTAAAAATTGAAGTTCTGGTTGTTTTGCTTGAAGGCTGATTTATTGGAGTAAAAATAGGGCTAATGATGGGGCAGTTTTTCAATTAAGGAAACCATAATTTCCAAAGTAATTTTAAAAATTTTGGCTAAAATTTGGCTCCAAATTTGATAATTTTAAAATGTGGCTCCAAATCAAACAATTTTTTAAACCAAAAACACCCCTGACAGAAATGGTGCTTACCCACAGTCCCAAACACTCATATTACTTCAAACCAGCTGTGTCAAAAACACATATAACTGCAGATACACTAAAATCACCACATGGCGCATACAAATGAACAATCAAAAGCTAAAAATGGACTTAAAGCAACTAATTAAGCAACTATAACTAATAAGCAGTTCCAGATAAACAATTAAGCACAAAAATAGGCAAATCAAACCAAGAACTGCTGATACATCAAACAGCCCTAAGACCTTACTTTAAGGCTATAAATAAGCTATTTATAAGCAATTAGATAAGCTCTAACATCCTCAAGTAGTCAAAAAAAATCAAGAAAACATGTAAATGCAATTAACTTAAAGCAGAAACAACAACAAAAACACCCAATATAGTGGTTCAATCAAAAATAATTGTCATGAACAAACGCCTCCAGTTCTAAACTTCATAATCAGTCATAAAAAAATTGACAACAATCTAAAAATTGAACATCCTAATCCTACAATAATACATTATACTAGTGCGAATATGAACTTTAACACCACAACCAATTCCTAAATTCAAAACAACATGAAAAAAAAGATGAAACAAACTAGCAAACACATTACATATTTTAACAAACATAATATTAGCATTCGTATGGATAAACCATCAAAAGATCCATACATATTCCATTGTTAATATATCTACATACCATCCCTTTAAACCAAGACATTAGACATTAGACATTAGACATAAACAGATGACACTAGAGCAAAGAAAATATCCCATTCCATAGCGAGAAACCCTTCAACCATTCATCGCCTGAATTTGTTCTTCCTTGGTATCGATTTCCTCCTAAGATTGAGTAATGAGATCATTCAACCCCTGCAGCTTAGACCTCGCAGCCTCCCTGTCATCCCTAAGATCCACCAATCTCTAAGGACCTAATGTTTAAAAACGGCAAACTAAGTCCTCCTTCTTTTAAACTATGACTATAAATTAGGGGTGTTGATCCGTTCGGTTATCGGGTTTTGTTTCGTTAAATCTGTTATATTTTTATTTTTGTCAATACGAAAACCGAAACGAACCGAACTATAATTAAACCAAAGCGAACCGAAAACCGATTATGAATTAAGTTCGCTTCTTGGGTTGACCCGAAATTAAGCTTGATTATTGGGTTGACACATATGGTTTTAAACCGAAAATGGATAAAAACAGATTAAAGGGGACAAAGACGTACGAAAACGTATTAAAACAGACAAAAACGTGTATAAACGTAAGAAAACGGACCATAACGTATTAAAACAGAAGAAAACGTGTTTAGAACTTACGAATCTGTGTAAAAGTGTAAGAAAACCTTTGAAAACGGTTGAAAAATTCTTAAAAACATACGAAAATGGGTAAAAACGAATGAAAACGGGGTAAATGGGACGAAAACGTGCAAAACAGATGCAATCGGCCGAATGTGTGTAAAAAGTTATACAAACGGACTAAAAGATGAAAAAACTAGCTAAAACGTGCAAACACGGACGAAAACCTGTAAACACAAACGGGAACGTATAAAAACCGATTAAAAGGGACAAAGACGTAAGAAAACGGACCAAAACGTATTAAAACAGACGAAAACTTGTATAAACGTACGAATCTGTGTAAAAGTGTAAGAAAACCTTTGAAAACGGTTGAAAAATTCTTATAAACATACGAAAATGGGTAAAAACGGATGAGAACGGGGTAAATCGGACGAAAAACGGACGAAAACATATGTAAAACATATGAAAATGTATGAAACGTTTGAAAATGTACGTTAGTATGTAAAAAAGACTAAAACTTATTCAAACAGATGGAAACATGAAAAAACTAGCGACAACATGTAAACACGGACGAAAAACTGTAAACAGAACCGGAAACGTATAAAAACAGATTAAAGGGGACAAAGACGTACGAAAACGTATTAAAACAGACAAAAACATGTATAAACGTAAGAAAACGGACCATAACGTATTAAAACAGAAGAAAACGTGTTTAGAACTTACGAATCTGTGTAAAAGTGTAAGAAAACCTTTGAAAACGGTTGAAAAATTCTTAAAAACATACGAAAATGGGTAAAAACGAATGAAAACGGGGTAAATGGGACGAAAACGTGCAAAACAGATGCAATCGGCCGAATGTGTGTAAAAAGTTATACAAACGGACTAAAAGATGAAAAAACCAGCTAAAACGTGCAAACACGGACGAAAACCTGTAAACAAAAACGGGAACGTATAAAAACCGATTAAAAGGGACAAAGACGTAAGAAAACGGACCAAAACGTATTAAAACAGACGAAAACTTGTATAAACGTACGAATCTGTGTAAAAGTGTAAGAAAACCTTTGAAAATGGTTGAAAAATTCTTATAAACATACGAAAATGGGTAAAAACGGATGAGAACGGGGTAAATCGGACGAAAACGTACATATGTAAAACATATGAAAATGTATGAAACGTTTGAAAATGTACGTTAGTATGTAAAACAGACTAAAACTTATTCAAACGGACGGAAACATGAAAAAACTAGCGAAAACGTGTAAACACGGACGAAAAACTGTAAACAAAACCGGAAACGTATAAAAACAGATTAAAGGGGACAAACACGTACGAAAACGTATTAAAACAGACAAAAACGTGTATAAACGTATGAATGTGTGTATAAACGTGTATACACGGGCGAAAAAAGTTTTCAAAAAAGTAAACAACCCCTAACTCATATAGTATGGCTAAACATATGTGTGAGCATCCTATTGTGTAAGCAATTTACGTAATATTGTATGCAAGTAGTTACATGTAAGGTATTGCAATTGATGTTATCATGTGTCAGCATCCTATTGTGTCAGCAATTCTTGTTGCGTAATGTTGTTGTAACCTTGTCGGGTAATGTTTACGTGGGTTTTGTTATGCAAATTTGCATGGTTCGCAAATTAATAACCACCGAATTCATTGTTTGCCAAAGTTGTAGTGATGACTAACTTTGATTTTTGTCAATGTGCTACATTGTAAAGATGACTAACTTTGATTTTGGTCGATGTATTGCAGTTGACATAAATTTTAAGAATTTGAGCAAATCCGATAACCGCTAAAAACCGATAACCGAAGAAACTGAAATCGAGAAAACCCGAAACCGAAAAACCCGCTTATCACGGTTCATAATGCATTTTTACTTATCTAATTTGATCATTTACTAACGTCCATGGATTACATATCATTAATGTGATCGTAATCTATAAACGTCAAATAAGTAGTATTACTTATTTTGTTAGATATGGTAATTTGAATGTTGCTATTGCGACACAACAACATTACTATTATTCTAATATCTTTAGTGTTATTTAATTTTACTAAAATGACATATTACGTTATAATTTATGTTATTGTTCGCCCGATTCGATTCGATTAATTTTTTTGAATGGTTAACCGTGACCCGAACCGCGGGTAACCGCTCATTTCGGATACCCGCATGTCCGGTTACCCGCCTAGTACGGTTCGGTTTTGGATAGTAGAATGAACTACCCGCCCCGTGATCGATAGTTAAAATCTCTAAACGAATCGAGCCGAACCCCCCGTGAACACCCCTACTATATAGGGGCTGGTTTAGATCCAATGAAAAAATGAAGGGTTTAAATTGCAATATTAGATATCTTCCTAAATACTCCTCCTGCATATCACTTTTTTCTTTTCTTTTTTCTTGAACTATTGCATATCACATTTATGCATGGAAGAATATGAAGGGGCTACAGTAACACCCAAAATAAATTTTCCGATACCTCTTAAGTGTTTTTTTGTGATTATTTGTGCAAATTGTGAGGTACATTGTAATTATGTATACTTACCTAACCATAAAATCAACACACTAAGTATCAATCATTTTACTCTTAAAACACAACTATCAATAATTTTACCCTAAACACACAAAATGTCTTCCACACCTAATATCGATGAAATGAAAGCCGCCACTGAATCCGGCAAGCTCAGCGATGCTTTCAGGTTGTTGATATTGCAAGACATAGCAGAGGAGAAAAAGTTGATCGAGCGGATGGGAGAAGAGAGCAGCATTCTGAGGGAAACTGTTGCCAAAAAAGAACAGACAATCGATGAGGCTGGTAGTTTGTTTACTCGTTTCAATGCTGTTGCAGCAACTGGTGAGTATGCCCTTCGTGAGATACAGTTGAAGGATCGAAGGAAGATTGATTTGCTGGCTCAGCTTTTGGTGCTATGTCGTCGGAGTCTGTCGGAGAAGGAGGAGTTCTTGGAAGATTTGGATGAAGCTGATGAGTCTGAAGATGGAGCATAGGAAGCTTTGGAAGTTTTTTTTGTGTTTTGATGATGTATAGTTGATGGTTGTATGGATGCTTGCTATTAACTGCTACTTTGTTTATATAAGTAATTATATGTAAATGATCAATGATCAATGATCAGTACAATGGTTAATTTTAGGTTTTAATGCTTTATTAACTTGAAGAAATAAGTTAGTTTTATTTATTTATTTACTTTTATTAGAAAATGGTCAAGTAGTGTGTGTTTGACTTTCAGTATTTTACACATTTATCTCTCTTACACTCGGTCAAAACACACAGTTAGATTATAATTAATAGCAGATTTAGGGTTTTCAATCAAACGCAAAATCAATGAAAATAAATGTTAGTCATGAAATACTCTTGAGGGCTATTATAAAGGGCTTGATTCTCTTCCTATTGAGCCTAATATCTCAGGTATAAATGTTATAATTTAATGCTAGTTTGTTAGTTTAGGATGTTTATTGATTTATAGATGATATTGTGTTATGTTAGTTTAGGATGTTAGTCAGGGTATTAGTCATTTGCATAGGAAAAGTAGTTGTTTGATGATTTATGGATCATTAGTTGAGGTAATAACGATTACGTGTTATACATGCAGTATGGGTACGTGAAGAATGAGACACGAAGAATGAGATTAGTAGACGCGAAGAATGAGATTTGCGGGTAGGTGTCCCCTTTTGCCTCCTTGCGTGTTTTGTTTTGCCGTAGTCTTAGGCCCCGTGCGTGGTTTGCGTTGCTCTGTTGTTGCTCCCTTAGGTTGGCCTACTTTTGGTGTGCCTGGGCTTATTGGTTTTATGTCTGTTGCGCTTTGCTATTGGCGTATTTACGGCCTGCTTGTGCGTGTTTCTTTTTCCTGTATGCCCTGTTTGCTTGTTTGCTTGCTTTCTTTTTACTACGCTATTGCCTTTTGGTTTCGTCGTATTCTTTCTCTATCCTTTCGCACTACGCTATTGCCTTTTGTTTGTTGTTGTTGTTGTTGTGATCGCATAATAGTCAATAAGGTTGCAGTTTAGTAAATATAAAAAGCATAGTTAAATGTTAATGTATGGGGACTCAGAAGGGTTAACTATGCTTCTTTTCTAGGAAAACACTTTTTTTATGATCTTAAATACACAATCAAACCCTTTCTGAGTTCCCATACTGTTCCTTTTGTTTTTTCAACAATCTAGCGATTTGCCTGGTGCAGGCAATTGCACAAAGGGAGTTGAAACGACAAAAGGACCAGTAGGGGATCTCAGAAAGGGTTTGATTGTGTTTCTTTTTTATGAGGTGTGTTGATTGCGATAATGATATAGTGTGTATTGTTCATGGCAGGCCACACTCCTTCATTATCCCATTCAACACATACACTTTCGTAGAATCGATAATTATTTACACTTGGTACTTTGAGCTTCCCCTCGAAAACCCATTCCTATGTCACTGTCATAGCAACAGGTTTGGTGCAAATCTTTGCAGCCATTTCGTAGACATGGCAATGGGATTTCAAGTGGATGTTCAAAGTACTAAGCTGTCTCCACTTGCTTGCTTATAACATATTGACATTTAACTTTTTTGACCATTTCCTTTGCATGTATAAACTCTATTTTGTTCATAAGTGTCTTACTTTGATAGAGGATGTGATGATATATCTTAATAAATCAATCAGATGATGTGATAGAGGTATGTTCAACTTCCTTTTGAATCCGCAACTATATCATATTGTTCCTTAATTTTTTTAACAATCTAGCAAAACTATAATTATGATTTCAAAAAACATAATTAACCCTTCTCAGTTTCCATACAGTTCCTTTTGTTTTTTCAACAATCTAGCAAATCGCCTGGTGCAGGCCTTTGCTCAAAGGGAGTTGGTTATTTTGGGCCACATGTGTTTATTTGTGATATGCAAAAGGCTGTGATGACGATTATCTTATTTGATATGCAAATGATGTGATTTACCGTATGTTGGCATGGCAATTTTATTACATTATTTTGCAGCCATGGCGGTTATATCCTGATGTTCCGGTGTTTATCCAACCTTTTCACAGATCTGAGCCTTGCTAATGCATATCACACTGCACACTCAGTTTGGAAGTTTATATGAGTCTGATATACTTGTTATAGACTTTTGCTAGATTGTTAAAAAAAGTTAAGGATAAATATGATATAGTTGCGGATTCAAAGGGAAGTTGAACGTACCAAGGTGGCCACGTTACTTTGTAGATGAGTAGGGAATTTCAGCATAGTTACCCATTCTAAATTCCCAAACAGTGCCTTTTGTTTTTTCAACAATCTAGCAAATCGCCTGGTGCAGGCCTTTGCTCAAAGGGAGTTGAAACGACAAAAGGTACTGTAGGGGGATTCAGAAGGGTTCACTAAGTTGAAATTCCATACACATCTACAAAGTAACGCGGCCACATTGGTATGTTCAACTTCCGTTTGAATCCGCAACTATATCATATTGTTCCTTAACTTTTTTTTAACAATCTAGCAAAACTATAATTATGAGGTGTCAGTGTGTATGAGGCTGTGATGACAAGTATCTTATTAAATCATGCAAATGATGTGATACTGATGTTTTTGAAACTATTGATTTATACAGATCTGAGCCTCACTATTATGTGCAAAAAATGAGTCAATTTTTTTTTGACTGTATGGTAGATGGGTTGCCTGTATACAAGATCTTATTCCCTAGTTTCAACATTAAAATTTTAACCATTGCACTTAAAAGTCTTTTCATCGCTGGATAGGCTTTTTGTCTTTTCATCTCTATAAAATTAACTTTTTGTAGAATCGATAATTATTTATTCGGCACACCTTTCGTACTTTGAGCTTCCCCTCGAAAACCCATTCCTATGTCACTGTCATAGCAATAGGTTTGGTGCAAATCTTTGCAGCCATTTCATAGACATGGCAATGGGATTTCGAGTGGACGCTCAAAGTACTAAGCTGTCTCCACTTGCTTGCTTATAACATAGGTGTCTTACTTTGATAGAGGCTGTGTTAAGCTTACCATGACCATCAACGCTTTGATCAATTATGAAGGGTAGTTTTAAAATTGAGATTGCCCATATCTTGACCTGGTTTATAGCAATGTATAGACGATTATGTCGCATGTTTGTGACCGTTTTATTTTATATGCATAATATTATCACAACCTTGTACTTTAATGAAGTTGGTAAATTTCTTCAGGTCAATCATGTTTCATTGTGGCTGGCGTCCGTTGGCGTCACGTGTATATATAGTTTCTGTTAGAAGCTATATATAATCATTGGTCCCTATCATACACCCGTCCCAATGAATCATGATTGGCTCGAAGGTGTTAAGCATCTGTGTATATAGTCGTAGTAGAATGGGCTGGAATTTGACATCGAATAAGAATGGGCTGGAAGAAGTTAATACTGGCAGTGCTAAGTTAATACTGTCAGTGCTAAGTTAATACTGGTAGTGCTAAGTTATTGAATAGTATGTTTCTTATTTAAAAAGTACCTACAATTATATACTTTATTACAACGTATAACTTTTTTTGTTACTTGGATTCCACAGGTTTTTTATCATCACAGTGAACGTGACATTCAAGGACGGGAAACATCGTACAAAAACATTGCAAATGTTGATGCACTGGCAGTGATTCAATAGCTACATTGTATATTCGATTAACCAATATTGTATTCGACATATGTATTTATTTGCGAGAAGTTACGATATCGTGTATGTTAATGTAATATTATTTATTTGTATGTTAAGGTACTTAATTTTTAAGGTGATTCTACCAAATATTTTGTATGTATTTAATCAAGGGTTTAGGTCATAAAATAGTTGCGTACTTTTTCAAATGTACCGTTTTGGTACGTAATTGTTGTGTAAAATTTACATATTTGCATATATACCCAAAACATGCTTAAGTTGCATTGTACATCATGCATTAAAAAATTGTATTATGGAGAAATATGAAACTTTTTGAGTTTTAGTGGGTATATATGCAATGCTCCCATAATACAAGCTAAAAAAATAAAACAAAAAATCCTTCCCTTAATTAATTGTAATCATTGCATTTTTGAGAACCGTGACATATTACGGCTACACTTAATCACATAGTCTTAGCAAAATATTCAAGTCTATCTTCTTCAACACAACAACTGCATCATCAGGTAATGTTACACATTGTTTTTTTTTTTTTTTTTTTCTTTTGTTTTTTTAACCATGGACTGCAAATGTAAAGTGATTGATATGCATGTTTCTGATATGTTGATGGATACAAATGCATGTTTGGTAATTTTTCAGCAATGTTTAACATATCCTAAAGAATATAGTATCCTTTGATCATAAAGTAACAGCCGTTTTATTAGAACTATATGCGATTTGATTCTTTAGAATATTGTGTGACATGTAAATATAGGATGATTTGAATAAAAAAAATCATGGATATATGTGGATTGTGGAAAAACGTAGCAGCTATTTGTTAAATAGCTAATTAGACAACTTGTAAACATATGTTTAATCTAGGCTAGTATAGCTTTTATATGATTTGGTAAAGCACTACACCTTATGTAATTAATTATCTGAGCTTAGGTTTAAACATTGGATGAAGCAATGGCGTATGGTATGTTGGGTAGATTATGGATTTCTTACTAGATTTTAACAAACGTATTGGGTAAGATGAATAAACGTAAAAAAATACAGATTTTTACTCTAAAAGGACTATATGATTATTGGTTTTTGAAACATAGTTAAATATGTAGTAGTACATCTTCAATCATATTTTGTTTGACACCTTAATGATAAAGATGTATTGATCATCTAAGACTTGTATTAGTTGAATGTTATGCATATGATATAACCTTATTGACCATTAAGACGATTGTGGTTTTAAAATAGAATGAGCATCCAATTGTTGGTGGAGGCAAACCGCACAAACATTAGGACATTGCAGGTAAGTTGTACTTAAAATGCTTACTTAAGGTTATAAATTTATCGATGTAACCATCAAATTGATATACGTGCTTACTTTTTAAATTTAAGATGCTTCCTGCTTTGTTTACTGAAACACTGTACCCCAAGAAGCGCTGGATATACCTAATCCACAATAGGGGAACCAAACATAAGGTTTACTGGAAATTGGTTCGTGGTCGCATTACTTTGCAAGGGTCCGAGTGGCAAGCTTTTATTGATCAAAGCCAATACATCAATGTGGCCACATTCCATTTCATTCGTCAGGAAGAAGACTGTTATTATGTAACAGGGTACAACGATGCAGGCCACGAATGCCCTGGATACGATCTGCCTCTTCTAGGTTACAGACAACGTAGGTGCCTGGTTACGTTGGATGAATATCCTGCACAACCTCTGGTAAGAAAAAAATGTTAATCAATACATTGTATAAGTTTGTTGAAAATGGGGATTATTTTAATTGTTTGACCCGCTAATGTTTTCTTTAAACTAAACTATTACGTAGGTCATTCCTTGCAATTTCCGGGACCATACTGACAATAACCAATTTGACGTTCTTGTTGCTGGCGTGCCCGTAGCAGCTATCACTCACCGTCAAATTGAAATACTGGAGGAAAACAGACACGTGCATGAGTTTGGTGGGCACGGATGGAATGTATTGGTTCACGATGAAAACCTGTTTGCTGGCACAAGAGTTGTTTTCACAAATCTCCTAAACAATACTGTTTCCCTGATGTCATTTGCTGAAAATGGACTGATGATGCGTTCTGAACTTGTGCAACGTATGGAGCTGAATCGTACAAGACCGTTCATGAGAAACCCCGTAGATGAAGGTATGTTAATCAAAGTGTAGACATAATCTATGACTTTATTTTAAAAATAAACATTTCCATATAATAGCTTTTAAATTATTAATTACCGTTTTTATTAAATTCCAATTGCAGATGAGCGTATGAAACACATATGTGCATGGAACGAATGTTCAGAGCATGAAAGTGAAAGGGATTGTTTTTACGCGCCCATCCTTGCATATGTCACGGACAGGAGTCGTTTGGTAAGTAATGATACAAATCGGACCATTTCAGTCATTATAATCTGCTTTCGCAAAAACTAATATATACTTCAACACATGGACATACTTTTGATTAGCATACTACATTGTTCTTTTTAATGCAGAACATACAACATAAGTTTACGAAGCGAAATCACATGTGGAAGTACCATAACGCATTGCTGAGATACCGGGAAGACATGGAGTTTTATGTGAACGTGAATCTGCAACACCACAGCGATAGGCCTAGAAGCAAGAACCACGTTACCATAAACGCCATATGGAGAGAGATTGTTGAGGAGTGTCAGTGGGAACGAAACAAAATGGTCAGATTCAATCTTGTTGACTTTGTCATCGACGACCAAGCTTCGGTGTCTTCCCGTAATCCAGTTATAATTCCAGTATTTAGCATGTGCTAAAACGTAATTCCAGGCGTTATCAATTGTTATTGGTAGACACGTTTATAAACAGATTTTAGGATTGTGTAGGATTTGGTTGGCTTCATTTAGGGTGTGTGTTCCCAAGTAGTTGAAGCCATTCATGAGATGGAATGTAAACTACTTGGTATAGCCCCTATCTGGAAGTGTATGGTTCATACTGGTGCATTAAAAGGTGTTCTTTGTGATGGTTTTGTGTTGGTTGTCATCTGTCCATGGTTGTATGATATGGGCAGTTTGTTTTTATTATCAGACTTATAAGAACAGATATATCAGATATTGAATAGAGTTGCCTAGTATGCAACTTGATATGGAACTTGTCCATATCAGTGTGTGTTGATTTTTTCATTTTACAAAGTTTCCTTGATTAATACAAGTTCATCTTTGCACCCAAAAAAAATATATATATTTTGTGTTGTGGTCTACTTATAAACAGAAAACTTTAGTGGTTAAAGCTGCCAGTACAAAGTTAAGTCTGGTAGGTTAGTTTTAGTGGTTAAGGCTGCCAGTACAAGGTTAAGTCTGGCAGAAATAAGATAAGTCTGTTTAGTATTCGTAGTTAGTTCTGTTTATGAAAAACATAATAGTTTTTTGTGTGACTATTGATAATCCAATGGCCACATCAAATTTCTTTTTGTGTGGCCATTTCTAACATTTAGTCACACAAAGCATGTTTCTTTTGGTTATTTAGTCACATACAATTAAGCATAAAGTGGCTAAAAGTGTTAATAAGTGTGACCATATGGTGTTTAAGGTGAAGAAATATGTCTTTTGTGTGACTATTGATCATCCAATGGCCACTTGGATTTTATGTTTGTGTGGCCTTTTGTAACATTTAGTCACACAAAGCCTGTTTGTTTTGGGTATTTAGTCACATACAATTAATCATAAAGTGGCTAAAAGTGTTAATAAGTGTGACCATATGGTGTTTCAAGTGAAGAAAGGTGTCTTTTGTGTGACTATTGATCATCCAATGGCCACATGAATTTTATGTTTGTGTGGCCTTTTCTAACATTTAGTCACACAAAGCATGTTTGTTTTGGGTATTTAGTCACATACAATTAACCATAAAGTGGCTAAACGTGTTAATAAGTGTGACCATATGGTGTTTCAAGTGAGGAAACGTGTATTTTGAGTGACTATTCATCATCCAATGGCCACATATTAAGTTACGTGACCATATGTACTGGATTTTGGCTACACTTGAATAATATGTGTGACAAAACGTTTAGTGTGACCATATATGGCATTTGGTCACGGTGTTAGTAGCAAATGTGACTTTATAGATTAGCTTTCGACAAGCTAACACAAACTAAACTTTAAACACACATATTAACTTACGTGAACATATGTACTGGATTTTGGCTACACTTAACGAATGTGTGACAAAACATTTAGTGTGACCATATATGGCTTTTGGTCACAGTGTTCAAGTGTGTGACATATATTTGTCACTGTTTATATGTATATCGTGACTAATGCTTCAACCTTACTTTTCATTTGTCACTTGTTCCAATTTCAGATGTGGCTAAAGAGTTGGCAAAACATATCAGTCACCCTTAAATAATGTGTGACAAAACTTGACTCTATGATTTAGACACACAAAAAATTACTTCATGTGACTAACGCATCAAGGTTACTTGTATTTGTCACGCGTTCCAAATTCATATGTGGCTAAATGATCTGAAACAAAATCACCAGATACCTTTAGCCACACAACGTTTAATTGTGTGGCGATACAGTTCTAATGGTCACACAATTAAAATTTTCATGTGTGACTAATTAGTACATGTTGTCAATTTTCGTACCTTCAGCCACACAAATATGCGAATGTGTGGCTGTTCCATTTCGACCATGCGTGACCAAATCCCGTTTTTGTACTAGTGCTAAGCTTGTGTATTTTCTCTTATAGTCCAAACAATCGGTTTTCTAAACCCTAAGGGTCGATCCACACTTGTTTTTCCATAAAAAAAGTTTCGTGTTATATAAACTAGCATTTACTTTAATTCGTTATAGTACGTGTGTACAAGAACGTCGTACTTACACACTATTGTAAGTATCTTGGATTAAATTGAAAAAACGGTAAGGGACAATTATTATAATCCTATAAATCCAGGGTTCATCTCAATTGCTAGTTTGGGAATTGATTCTTGTTTAGCTAAAATAAAAGGTACGCATACTTTTATATTTATGTTAATTAATTATTCATTTTATATTTCTATACGCTTTCACATGTGTACTTGATGTTTATTGTGTTTTTATTATGCTTGTCATGTTATTAAATTCCAAAAGTGGCATCACGAGCTTTATTTAATGAAAAATTAATTACTAAACATGTAGAAAACGGATATTGTATTGTGTTTGTGATATGATTAATTATAAGGTTTGGTTATTGTTTCAAAACCCTAATTCCAGGGTTAGGTGATGCAGGTTTTACTGACCAGGTCTTAATATTTATAATGTCTCTTTATACCTATGGTCTACCCTAGTGCACTAACGGGCAGTGTACCCGGTCGTGTGTAGTGTAGTAATCGGTAAAGCCGAGGTCGTCCCAAGAGCTATGTGTGACGGATTATTACTAAGTCTAGGTATCACAGATTAATAAAGGTTACGATAGAGATTTAATTAATTAAACTATTAAAACAGAATAAAGCAAATAAAAGCAGATAAATGATAAAGGGAAATCAATAGAGGAGAGTGGTGCTAACCTACTTAATCCTCCTAGCTAGTTATGTCTACGTCTACTTACTTCCAATTACTTTAGGTGGGGTCAAAGTCGAGAGAACAGCATTTGGTCAATTCGCCCTAACCTATCAGCAAAGATGCCACCACAGGAGAAGTCAGGTGTCCCCTCATAAGTCCTGTTGTTCCTGGTCCCCTAAGCCAAGTCATTAAGTACCGCTACATGCTAGATTTCTAATAGTGAATGCCCGGCCGTTAGGAACTTAGACACGCACCCCCTAATTCTTAAGTTCATCCAAACGATAGGTGATCAGTTGGTCAAATCGCACAAGTAGAAAGGGTCGTCAGTTGGTCATATCTTACCCTTCCCGCCTTAGTCCGCTCACCTAGGGTCAGTTGGTCATATCTCCTAGGCAATTGGCCTATATCGCCATTCAAAACTACCGAACCAAGGGTGGCTACCAATAAACTATGCATGCATACACTTAGAAATAATTGTACGGAAGTAAAGTAAATGCAAACAAAACAATTAAGGAATCATAACTAGGCCTGCACCAAAAGGTGCTTAGCCGCTCATATTAATCATGCAAACCAATTCAATATTCAAGGGTACGAAATACATGAATTGAAAGTAAAAGAAATATAAAACGCTAATGCTTATCGTAGGGGAGTGATTTCTCCCTTGGAGACAGCTCCGTATGCTCCTCTAGACCTGCCTTGAGCTTTTTCCCACGTTCTCTGAGCGTTGTGTGTGGAATGGGATGATAGAAATGCTGGATTCGTGGGGTATTTATAGGCAAGATCTGGGTTACAGCGTAACTAATATAAGAGTTACGCCGTAACCTTCTATTTCTTCGTATTTTGCACTAGATCTGCTGGTTTAGGCGTAACCTAAAGTGTGGTTACGCTGTAGTCTTCAATAAGCTCGGTTGCGTCATAGTTGATGCAGCAGTTACGGCGTAAGTATCAGCGGCGTGGAACCTCATTTGACCTAATATAGTTAAGTCGTAACCTTTGGGAAGAGTTACGCCGTAACCTTCTGATAAGTTGGTTTTCTGAGTCACGCAATAGTTACGGCGTAATATGAGAGATGAGTTACGCCGTAACTTTTTCAAAGTAGCATACTGTGATAAATCTTTAGATATTTTTCCAGTTCCGCGTCTCTTTAGCTCCAATGCTCGTAATTTACCTGAAAGTGGAAAACAATGGAAAACAAGCGTAAATCCATATAAATGATATAAATTACAAGCATTATCGGGGGAAATTGACACTTAATATTCAGGAATATTTGATGTTATCAAACATCCCCCCACTTGAACTCTACTTGCCGTCAAGTAGACCTTATTAGAAAGATTCCTAAAAAGATATCTCCTATAACCAGGAAAATATGAGTTTACAAATCCCTTATGCTAGAATAAAACAAAGCCGAACACCTCACGAAAGGGGAACAAAACACTCAAATCTCTCAACTATTCTAAGTGTCAATTTCGGGGTGATCACTCAATCGCACAGTCATAGCATGTATTCTATCATAAGCTTGGCGGTTACACAAATCTCCACCACTAGAGTTAAGGGCTAAACAATTCTCGAAGGCAATATGGGTAGACACGACAAAGGTTAAGGGGTGACTCGTCAGTACTAACATGTCACGGCGAAGTTGACAAAATCAATGATACATGACCAAATCCATGGCCAAGACAGCAAAAATTGCTGGCTACATCACCTAGACACGCTTCATGACTAAAGGGTAGGATAAGACATGGGATATATAAATGGTGTAAAATTAAAAAAACAAGCATGTAGTCTAAATCTATAACCAAGTCATCACCACTTACCGTCCACCCAAAGTTCAAGCTTTGAAGTCAAGAAACCAGATCATGAAATATAAGGTAGATGTGTCATTAGAGGATGTCGTGATGGGCACACTACCTTTTCTCCAACTGTTGGCATAACTACCAACTCCAATCTTCAAATGTGACCGAGGTGGCCTCCTCGATACTAAATCTATGAAGCTCATAACATAGTGCTTATAACATTGCACTTTACATAATCATAACAACTATCTTTTTTTTCTTTTTTTTTCCAACATAACAATAAATACTAAACATAATATCCCCCCACTTGAGATGAACAATGGGAATTCGGGGGGTCTTCAATGATCTTTAGAAATGTTGTTGACGAAAGCGTGATTTCCGAACCTTTCCACTCGAACCTTGAACTTAGGCAAATGTTGACTTCCCAATCATAAATAAAGACTACAGGGTAGGCTAAGGTGTATAGGTGTATCGAAACAATATATCGGGTTAACAAAATGAAAGGGATGGCTCAGAAGGGTGTATCTAGGGGTATCTTGCACTAAAAGGGTTTCACATGGGGGTCCAGAAGTCGAGGTGACTAATCGATAGACACACATTGGTAGGTTGTTTGGGTGATAATCCTATAATATTGCCTTCTAAAACTGAAAAGTCCAAATACATCGAGCTGACTCAACATACCTCGTCTATGGTCTCGAAATGATGCAAATGCCAAGTTCTAAAGTTTACAAGCTACCGGCACACTCATAATTTGGTGGATTTGGGATAAAATATTGGAAACGGATAAGGCTAATCTCACCATATAATATCAAGGGTTGTATGTGCTCGGCTAAGGTCTAATCTAGTTAGGTTAAGAAAAACATGTCAAAATTTTAAAAATGGCATAATTTTTCAAAATAAACTAGAATTGTACAAAGTCCCTTTTGTACTAAGCATTAAATAAAGGTGAAGAGAAAAGTAGAATTAGAGCGAGAACTTCCCTGAAATTTGCTCCATAAAGAAGGAAGGCCCATGAAAAAGAGACGTGCCTTCGTATAAGCATCATAAACAAACTTCAATCCCTGAAATCACACTACCAACAAGCATAGTTCTAAAAAGAAAAAAAATCAAAAATGAAAAATCAAAAACAAACCTAACTCACTTTCGTAGGAATCACGGTTGCATTTAGCGAATGCAACAAGCCTTTTAAACCACTTGGTGTCCCAAGTGGACGAGTGAAGCCTCGTGAAGGTTTACAGGGAACACACCCACAAAGTTCATTTAAAATACTAATACAAGGTTATTGTGTTTTAAAATGAAAGAATTAAACCAGAGGAAGGTTACGTCGTAACTCTTTTGGGGGAGTTACGCCGTAACTGGCAAAACCTGACATAAGCTGCAAAGCGAGTGGTTACGGCGTAACCACTGAGATGGTATTACGCCGTAATTGGTAATACGTCAAGAATTCTGCTGCTGAAAGGGTGGTTACGGCGTAACCACCAAGATGAGTTACGCCGTAACTCTATTCAGATCAGCAAACTACAGCAATAATTACTTCCTCGTTTCATGCAAAGATAGATAGAAAACACAAAACCCAACAGAAATGAAAACAAAATAAAATAAAGGGATAATTCGGGTTGTCTCCCGAAAGAGCATTTTTTTTTACGAGTCTTTAAGTTAGACTTAGAGCCGCGGGGCTACCAGTGCTTGTTGGTCATTCCGTGGATATGGCAATCTCCACGCTGGATCCAATTTACCAAATTCTCATCCCGTTTGTAGTCATTCCCCAATTCTAAACAGCCTGAGTAGAAACTCTTGGTTTTCTGGTAAGGGTGTTCAATGCCTTTTTCTTTGTCCTCCTCACTGATATCGAGCAGTGGTTGGGCTTGGCTCAACTGCCTCTTGGTCCAATTTTTAAAGTTCTTGATCTTTCTCGGCATTTTGAAAATAGTCTTATCATTGTTAATCTTCAACCATACTAACCCTTCTTTTTCATTTTTATCTAAACCCGACATTTCCTAAAAAGGATAAAATTACTCCCGTAAGTCCATCCTCCACCAATTCACTTACGTCGTCTAGAACCATAAAGTCCATAAAAAATGAATGAGTTCTAACGAAGACATGGATGTTAGTTGCAAACCCAAGAAAGTTATTCCCCTTATATTCTAACTCTTTCTTCATAACTCGGTTGTAGCATTCTTTTGACATGATATTGACTGGGGAAGTAGTGTCAATAAATGGGTAGAAGTCGATGAACCCTATTTTGCATGAGATCTTAAGATAATAGGGGTTTCTATGATGTATGCGGGTTCCTACCTCATGGAATCTAGGTTGATTGGGTTGCGAAAAAGCCTTAACAGAGTTATCTTGCCAATGGGCCATCTCGACGTCACTTGAGAGGTCTTCAGCACTTAATCCTAAGTTATCCTATTCCTCAAAATTGACGAAAACATCAAAATCTCTCCCCGAGTCAACCTCTCCAGGATCCGGGGGGTCGCTAAGAAATTCTTCCAAAGCTTCACCAAAACTGCCTACAGGGTCAATTGCACATACCTTTTCCGGGATAGACAAATGTTCATTATGTCTGAAAGTATCAATTTCTCCATTAGCTTCAAGAGTCAACTTTCCAGCAAAGACATCCACCTTAGTATGGGCAGTGGCAAGCATAGGCCTACCTAAAATGATTGGTATTCTGTTGTCTTTCGGAATGTCAAGAATCACAAAATCTACTGGGAAAAGGAATTTCTTAATCTTTACTAACACATTTTCAACGATGCCCAATGGCGATTGCATAGATCGATCAGCCATTTCAAATTTCGTCTTGGCCGGCTTTAAGTTACCAATCCCCATACGCAAAAAAAATCGAACGAGGCATTATGCTAATACTGGAGCCAAGATCAGCAAAGGCATTACACGTGTTTAGACTCCCGATCAAGCAAGGGAGAGTGAAACATCCAGGATCTTTTTCCTTTTGTGGTAGCTCGTTCCTCAAAACCGCTGAACATCTTTCGTTGAGGTGAATTGTCTCATCAACGCTTAATTCCTGTGCAATATCATCATGATTAGTATTAATAGAATTATTGATAGGTAAGTTTACCGGTAAAGTCTGGTTCAGAAGTGACTGTCTTTCCATACTGATTCGTCGCTTAACTTTTTCTGAAAAGGTCATAGGTTCTTCAAGGATAGTTTCTACAGTGTGGACAACTTCCTCCTCCCGATCTGCTAGATAATCAGAGATGGCTTCTGAACATGAGCTAACACTCTTCTCCAATCTCTTAATCCTATCATCGTGAATTTTGAGAGAAGAGACTGTATTATCCACGAATGTTCTCATCAATCTTTCAATCCTATCATCTCGTTCTCTTGATTCCTTGATGTGGTCAAGAATTTTTCTCTCAAGATCGTTCCCAGTTTTGGTCCCAAACACGCTTTTAACCCTCTCGACCCTGCATGCATCAGCTTCTCTTTCTAACCTTCGTTTTTCGAAAATTTCCACATAATTGTATTCTTGCTTTGCTATCGTCTTCATTACCTTATGATCGAAATTGTCTCTCGGTCCGTACCCTGTATCCATGTGCCACTTGTAGTAATGTTCAGAAATCCGCTGAATACATTCCAGGGCCTGGTCAGGAGTCATGCTAGGAATAGGTCTCGGTGAATCGAGAAGTTCTCGTGTTCGCGCATTAATCCCACGATAGAAGACGTAGATGATCTGATGTTTGTTTAAATCATGGGTAGGGCATCGATAGAGTAACTCATTAAATCTTTCCCATGCTTGGTAAAGCGTTTCTTCTCCAACCTGAACGAATTGATAGATTTTCCCAAGAAGCTTGGCCATTTTTAAGGAGGGCAAAATTGCAGGACGAATTCTTTTCTAAGTTTATCCCATGCTCCTTTAAAATCTTTAGGGAGTTTGTTATACCATATTTTCGCTGTCCCAGAAAGATTCATAGGAAAAATCCTCGCAGTGACTGAATAGCTCGGAGTACCTCTGACGTTGAACACAGAGGATAAGTGGAGAACTTCTTCTACGTGATCCTGAACGTCCTCGTCTTCGTCTCGAGAAAACTTAAGTTCATGTAACTCTCGAATAATATGATCTGGAATAGAGTATTTTTCAGTGTGAGAATCATGTGTGAAGCTTCGTTGGCAGTTCTCATTTGGTCGGTCCAAATACTGCTCCATAGTTAGGTCATCGCTATTATTTTCATTGATGACCTCTGGTTCGGCGTCAGACTGGTCTGATTCGTAAAATGAGAAGATGTTGTGAATAGGAACCAGAGAGTAGACTTTCCTTCTCCGAAATTGCTTCTCCGGGTCGTCGAATGGGGTGGCCAGAAAAGGCCTCGATCTGTGAGTCTTGTATCCTGACATTATAAGAAAGAAAATTAAAAACAGATTTAATATGAAATCCTAAAATAGCTCCCCGGAAGCGGCGCCAAAAACTTGATGCAGGTTTTACTGACCAGGTCTTAATATTTATAATGTCTCGTTATACCTATGGTCTACCCAAGTGCACTAACAGGCAGTGTACCCGGTCGTGTGTAGTGTAGTAATCGGTAAAGCCGAGGTCGTCCCAAGAGCTATGTATGATGGATTATTACTAAGTCTAGGTGTCACATATTAATAAAGGTTTCGATAGAGATTTAATTAATTAAACTATTAAAACAGAATAAAGGAAATAAAAGCAGATAAATGATAAAGGGAAATCAATAGAGGAGAGTGGTGCTAACCTAGTTAATCCTCCTAGCTAGTTATGTCTACGTCTACTTACTTCCAATTACTTTAGGTGGGGTCGAAGTTGAGAGGACAACATTTGGTCAATTCGTCCTAACCTATCAGAAAAGATGCCACCACAGGAGAAGTCAGGTGTCCCCTCATAAGTCCTGTTGTTCCCAGTCCCCTAAGCCAAGTCATTAAGTACCGCTACATGCTAGATTTGCAATAGTGATAACCGGCCGTTAGGAACTTAGACACGCACCCCCTAATTCTTAAGTTCATCCAAACGATAGGTGATCAGTTGGTCATATCGCACAAGTAGAAAGGGTCGTCAGTTGGTCATATCTTACCCTTCCCATCTCAGTCCACTCACTTAGGGTCAGTTGGTCATATCTCCTAGGCAATTGGCATGTATCGCAATTCAAAACTACCGAACCATGGGTGGCTAGCAATAAACTATGCATGCATACACTTAGAAATAATTGTACGGAAGTAAAGTAAATGCAAACAAAACAATTAAGGAATCATAACTAGGCCAGCACCAATAGGTGCTTAGCCGCTCATATTAATCATGCAAACCAATTCAATATTCAAGGGTACGAAATACACGAATTAAAAGTAAAAGAAATATAAAACGCTAATGCTTATCGTAGGGGAGTGATTTCTCCCTTGGAGACAGCTCTGTATGCTCCTCTAGACCTGCCTTGAGCTTTTTCCCACGTTCTCTGAGTGTTGTGTGTGGAATGGGATGATAGAAATGCTGGAATTCGTGGGGTATTTATAGGCCAGATATGGGTTATGGCGTAACTAATATAAGAATTACGTCGTAACCTTCTATTTCTTCGTATTTTGCACTAGATCTGCTGGTTACGGCGTAACCTAAAGTGTGGTTACGCCGTAGTCTTCAATAAGCTCGGTTACGTCGTAGTTAATGCAGTAGTTACGGCGTAAGTATCAGCGGCGTGGAACCTCATTTGACCTAATATAGTTACGTCGTAACCTTTGGGAAGAGTTACGCCGTAACCTTCTGATAAGTTGGTTTTCTGAGTCACGCAATAGTTACGGCGTAATGTGAGAGATGAGTTACGCCGTAACTTCTTCAAAGTAGCATACTGTGATAAATCTTTAGATATTTCTCTAGTTCCGCGTCTCTTTAGCTCCAATGCTCGTAATTTACCTGAAAGTGGAAAACAATGGAAAAAAAGTGTAAATCCATATAAATGATATAAATTACAAGCATTATCGTGGGAAATTGACACTTAATATTCATGACTATTTGATGTTATCATTAGGGCTTTTGCCCTAATTGTTTTTTATAAATTTGTTTTCGTTCGACCCAAAATATTTTTTTAGTCGATTTATAAAAATAAAATTTAGTGTTTATAAAATTGTTTTGTTAATTCATAATTAAACCTAGAATTGTATATATGTTACGTGAATTAATTCGTGAATAATTGTTATGTGACATAGAATTGTATGCGATCTTATGACTAATTGAATAGTGTTATGTTGTATCCATGATGAGACATGCATGTTTGTTATGGATTGTTGCTTGAATTATTAGATATTAAGTTATTTAACACATGTATTATTTTGATAATTCTCGAAAGAAGAAGGTTTTTCATATGCTATGCGTTAACCCGCTTCTCCGCCGCTTTATGCATCATATTTGGAGCTACCAAGTATAACTATTCTATGTACGAAGCATCTTAATGCAAAGTTGCAAGTTTCTCAACGCATCGGTTAAAACTTTGTTGATTTAGCTTGGTAAAAATTGGTAAAAGTTTTTACTAAAACTATGCTACAAGATGAATGCATGACATCTTTGTACATATTTGATTGGACACCATAATCAGAACTAGTACCCTTTAAATTAAGTTACTGCCATCTAGTTAAAGGAACACTTGAAGTTACAATTTACGTCATGTGAGAACTTGGCGAGATTGTGATGGAAAGGTAAATCTTCATGTTGAGTTAGACCTCAACTGGACACATTTGCAATTCTTTAAATTAGATGACTTAAAATTGAGTTGTAAGTGAGAACTTGGACCTATGGCACAAGATGTGGATAAAACATGTTTACATCGCAATGTTGTAGGTAATGTATATCCCATAATGATTTAGGAATTGAAAAAGGTCTGCCAATTATTGTTCGAAGGATTACCTTATTATGTAATGGAACTATGATAATTTGGATCCTAGTTTTCGAGAAAATTCTATGCTTATATGAATACTAACTTGGGTATTTTATTTTCTTGAAAAGTTGTATTATCAAAAATACTAATATTTGAACTTTTTTCTGTAGAAATGGCTCAAAACGATAACACTACACTAGGTTCTGTGTTCAAAACTTTCTTTGAGCGAGAAAAGTTGACTGGCTCACAAAATTTTAATGACTGGTATTGCTCTCTGAGAATTATCTGTAGAGTGGCTGATAAACTGGATTATTTGTATAAGGCCTGCCCTTCTTAACCACCTGCTAACGCATCTGATGAGGCAAAAGCGGAGTGGAAAGTTGAAAACAAGCGTCATAATGAAGTGGCTTGTTTGATGTTGGGAATGATGACACTTGCTCTACAAAAGCAGTTTGAAAATTACTTCCTGTTTGACATGCTCAACGAACTCAGACAAATGTTTGAGAAACCACAAGCTGTTGAAACCTATGATTTGATTGATGCACTTCACAACCGTAAGTAGGGAGAAGGTAAACCCGTAAGTTCACATGTGTTGGAAATGAAGGGTTACATGGACCAACTGCAAGCACTTGGCAAGATCTATGAACAATATATTGCAGTGAAATTAATCAATAGGTCCCTTAATAAGGACTTTAATGGTTTTGTTCGTAATTTCAATATGCATTGCGTGGGGAAGACAGTAACTGAATTACACGCATTGCTTATTGATTACGAGAAAGGGTTACCTTAAAAGGCCCCTACTCCCCTGGTACTTGCTATTCAGGGTGGTAGGATCAACAAGCCAAAAACGCATACGAACAAAAAGGGTAAAGGAAAGGGAAAGGCTGATAAGGGTAAACAAATTATGGCCTATCAACCTGAACCAAAGAAATACCCTCCTCAGAAGAAGGAGAATTCCAAGAAGGATCAGGCTTGCCACTACTGTAAAGTAGAGGGTCACTGGAAGAGAAATTGTGCTCTTTATCTCGATGATTTGCGAAAAAATAAAATGAAGAATT
This sequence comes from Chrysanthemum seticuspe, assembly GCA_019973895.1. NCBI lineage: Eukaryota > Viridiplantae > Streptophyta > Magnoliopsida > Asterales > Asteraceae > Chrysanthemum > Chrysanthemum seticuspe. The sequence continues at coordinate 6,574,757 of BPTQ01000001.1, read as the reverse complement.
TTGGGTCCTTGGGCGCCAGTCTTTCAGGTAACTTATTTGTGATGAATTATTTACTCTAAATCATAAAAATGATTCCTGTGTATATGATACTCGATGTGGTATTCACATTTGTAATACACTGTTGTATTTTAGAGTGGAAAGGAAGCTGTCTTATGGGGAGCAATATCCGCATGAGTGCAATGGAACACCTGCAGCTCTTGAAGCCATAGGAGTGTTTAGTTTAGTATTGTCTTCGGGCTTAGCACTGTCATTAAACAATTGCTAATATGCACCTTTTATTATTAGAGGTGTTGTTTCTTTTTCTGTTTTGTTGGATCTTGATTTTAATCATATTATCACAAGTAATGGAATTTCAGTTTCTGTAAATGGTGTATTTTATTTTAATGTTATTACTGTGAATGGTGTGTTTGAGATTGATATGATTAGGAATGTATCCAATAATAATAATTTGATGTTTAGCATCAATAAGAGAATGAAGTTAGACTTGAATTTTTCTTACATTTGGCATTTTAGACTTGCTCATATAGGCAAGACTCGCATGCAAAAGCTTCAACGTGAAAGGCTTTTGAAAAATATCAATGATGAATCATTTGATAAATGTGAGCCATGTATATCTGGAAAGATGATGAAAAAACCTTTTCATAGTAATATGGAGAGGGCGTCTGATCTACTTGGTCTAATTCATACTGATGTGTGTCGACCACATAGACATGTGTCAAAGAGAGGTGCTACCTACTTCTTAACCTTTACTGATAATTTCCGCCGTTAAGGTTTTCAAAGCAGAAGTAGAGTTGCAATTAGGAAAGAAGATAAAAGCTCTTCGATCCGATAGATGCGGTGAATACTTAAGCCAATAGTTTAAAGCTTACTTAGCTGAGAATGGAATTATCCAGATTCTCACATCTCCATATACTCCACAACAAAATGGTGTATCTGAGAGAAGAAATTATACATTGTTAGACATGGTGCGATCAATGTTTAATCTTACTACTCTACCCTTATGCTTTAGAATCTGCAGTTCGTATTCTAAATATGGTTCCCACCAAGAAGGTTGATAAGACACCATATGAAATATGGAATGGTAAAACTCCTAACTTGTCTTATTTAAAGGTCTGGGGTTGCGAGACGTATGTTAGACGTGACTCAGCAGATAAACTCCAACAGAGATCTGTAAAGTGTATCTTTGTAGGATACCCAAAGGAAACTATGAGTTACTACTTTTACTATCCATCTGAAAATAAAGTAATTGTTGGTAGGTATGAAGGTTTTCTTAAAAAGGATCTCGTATCTCAAGAATTCAGTGGGAGAGTTTATGATCTGGAAGATGATCATGAAGATTACCTTCTTAAAACACTAACATACTTTCGTTAGAACCTGATAGTCTAGGTCCTCCACCAGAAGTTGAACTGATTCTCATTCATAGATCTGTAAGGACTACGCGTGCACCTGAACGTAAATGTCTCAACGTAGAAGTTGAGGAAACTATATTAGGGGATCTTGGAGAGCCTACTAATTATAGAGTTGCCATGGCTGATCCTGAAAAGGACAAATGGTAAGCTGCAATGAATGGGGAAATGCAATCTATGAAAGAAAATAGAGTATGGGAAGAGGTCGACTTACCTCCAAATGCTAAGGTAGTTGAAAGTAAGTGGCTCTAAAAGAAAAAGACTGAAATGGATGGCCATGTACACATCTATAAAGCTCGTCTGGCTGCTCAAGGTTTTACTAAAACGTATGGGGTGGTTTACGAGGAGATAGTTTCTCCTGTAGCAGACATTAAAGCTATTAGAATTCTCATAGCTATAGCAGCGTACTATGACTATGAGATATGGCAGATGGATGTCAAAACCAAATTCCTAAATGGTCGCTTAGATAAAGACATCTGTATGAAGCAACCTGAAGGGTTTGTGAATCCAGAATTTCCAAACCGTGTATGCAAACTTCAAAGATCCATTTATGGATTGAAGCAAGCATCAAAACAATGAAATAATAGATTTGATGAAGAAATCAAAAAGTATGAATTTATTCAAAATCTTGATGTGCCATGTGTATATCACAAAGTTAGTGGGAGTGATGCAAATTTTCTTATCCTATATGTCGATGACATATTAATTATGGGAAAAGACATTCAAAGTTTGCAAAGTGTTAAGACATATTTTGGACAGTGTTTTTCCATGAAAGATTCAGGGGAAGTTGCATATATTCTGGGAATCAAGATTTACAAAGATAGATCAAAGCAGTTAATTAGTTTAACTCAAAGCGCTTACATTAATAAAATATTGAAAAGATTCAATATGCAAATTCCAAGAAAGGATATTTGCCGATGGAAGTAAAGCATGGCTTATGTAGCGATATGGGTGCTTCAACACATGTAGAGGTGGCACACATGAAGAAAGTTCCTTATGCTTCATATCATGTATGTTGTGAGATGCACAAGGCCAGATGTGGCGTTCGCTCAGAATATGACTAGTAGATATCAACAGAATCCAGGTGAACTTCACTGGACTACTGTCAAACATATTCTAAAGTATCTTAGGAATACGAAAGATATGTTTCTAGTGTATGGTGGAAATCCAGATACAGAGCTTGGTGTTACAGGTTTCTGTGATGCGTCCTGGCAAAAATAAAGATGATACGATGTCTCAGACGGGTTATGTCTTTGTCATTAATGGAGCAGCAGTGGACTACAAGAGCAAGAAGTAGAGTAAATGTCTGCGACAGAAGCCGAATACATAGCTGCTTCGAAAGCTGCAATGGAGGCTGTTTGGATTAGGAAATTCATTTTGGAGCTTGATGTTATGCCTTCAATTGAATCGCCTATTGATATTATTGCGACCATTCTGCTATAATCATACTTGCCAATGAACCGGGAGTCATGAAGGGCACCAGACATTTTCTACGGAAGTATCACTATGTTTGGGAACAAGTCCGCGAAGGTGAAATAAATCTATTGAAAGTTCTCACATATGACAACTTAGTTGATCCTCTCACTAAGGCTTTACCTAGAGAAAAGCTTACTGAACTTGCTAATGGTATTGGACTTCGGTTGGCTAATAGTTTAATGCATAATTGTGATTAGTGTTTGGACAAAAGATATTGTAAACATTTATTATTTTCTGATAAAATAAAGTATTGGTTATATTTATGTTCATTCATAATATTGTTGTCCTATATTAGCATGTTTAATCCGTGAATAACTAAGTTATTCTAAATTGTCTGTTGTCAGTTAATGATATGGGAGTATCATTAAACTAAGATAAATCTGAGTGATTTGGTAGAATATACTTGAATATATATTGATGTGTTGCATGCTAATTTCAGATGATATTCAATGAATTGAATATATGACTTATCCCATCTACATGATTATACTTTATGGATATTGTTATTAAGTAAATCATGAATAGTTATCCTCATACTTGAGATACCAGATAACTGTCATGAATGTAGTGCACTTCTGTAGAACAACTTAACGCTAAACGTAACTGGTAGTCATAAGGGTTGTTTTCAGAAGTTTTGCAAAGTTTGTGAGTTATTCTTGTAGTCAAGATAGAATTTGTTCCTTCAAATCTATTTTGAAGTTTAATACTGCTGGGGCCCTCGTAAGGTTGACAAGATGTTTGTGCGACCGCGCCTAAGATCTCCCCTCAATATTTTCAGAAGATTTGGTAATCTTGCTCAATCACTTACAACGAGAAACAGAATGGTTGAATAAAGAATGACTTAAATCCATATCTTTATTTAACATGGTATTAGAAACAAAAGGATAATAATAATGATGAATCATTAAAAGGTTTTTCCAGGAGCCTTACTCGAGTCGTGCTAGAGGCATCGAAGTGTTGCTAGACGCTAACCGATGTGATCACACTATTAAGATATGTCCAAGTGGGAGCTGTTGATTGTATGGACATAAATTAGTAGTCGTGAGTTAGGATCGAACTCGAGACCACGGGATTGCACACTTTACGTATGAGAATTAAAGTTTGATAACTAAATATAAAATGTTATATTTAGTTATTATTTACACAAAATATATAATGAACGTTAAGAATTAAACGTAATAGACTAACGGTCGTTAAATGTTAAAGGAATGACTATATATGAAATTAGACGTCAAGATGGTTCTAGAATTCCTTGGGGAATACTACAACCGATCGGCCAAAGGGTTTGGGATGCCCAATCCTAGCCTAACCTGGACACTAAGTTTCTATGGGTATAAATACAAGGCTTAAGGTCTTAATTCTTTACTCGTGTACACATAACCTAAAACCTAAGCTTGTGTGTTTTCTCTTATAGTCCAAACAATTGGTTCTTAAACCCTAAGGGTCGATCCACACTTGTTTTTCCTTAGACAAGAGTTTTGTGTTACATAAACTTGCATTTACTTTAATTCGTTATAGTACGTGTGTATAAGAACGTGGTACTTACACACTATTGTAAGTATCTTGGATTGAATTGCAAAAACGGTAAAGAGCAATTCTTATAATCCTATAAACTCAGGGTTCATCTCAATTATTAGTTTGGAAATTGATTCTTGTTTAGCTAGAATCAAATATACGCATACTTTTATGTTTATGTTAATTAATTATTCATTATATATTTCTATACGTTTAAGATATGTACTTGATGTTTATTATGTTTTTATTATAATTTTCATGTTATTAAATTCCAACAATATACGTAGGCAACCATAGAGCTACCAATCGAGTCACTTTCTATATGCCCATAACATTATGAATTAGATAAAAACAGGTATAACAACTTCTTTTTTGCTATTTCAAAATATAGGGTAATATCACTTTCAAACTAAATTACACCGTATGTCACAATCTAAGTGCTACATGAGAGTCACAATCGAAGTGCTACATGAGAAACTAATGATAATATTGTTCTAAAGTCAGACCAACAATTGAAAATCAAACATAATTTGTTGCTTAACGTTATCATCTAGCACCGTGCTAGTTAAGTAATCTATGTTTTCAACACTTGTTGGACCACTAATACTTCGAACTATTATCAAAATTAACCATCAATTAAGTGTTTAAGTTCCGCATGGTTGACAAAATGTTTTTGAAAGACTTGTAATTTGTCAAATGAATTGTGATATGCAGAAGCTAGGATCTATAACCGTAATTTTTAAAAAACTTTCCCGTATTTGTTTAAATTGAAACGTAATAAAACTCACGAAGGATTGTAATGAAATTCAGGTTACAGTCATTAAACATTTCTAAAAACCAAACAAGACCTAATATTCATCAATTTCACAAACACAAAACCGGCACAAGGTAACACGTACATGTACATGAAAAAAATTCAAACGCCAAAAGATTAATAAGAATAACATCATATCAAACTCATACATGGAAAATGTTTATGATACCAATGAAACTATCGCCTAGCGATCTTCTTGGAAAGGACGTAAACGGAGAGCCAAACAAGCAAAAGAAGTGATATGGCGGATATGAGTGACAAAAGAATCCCGGCTGCAAAGTGGTGACAGTAGGAACCGAATCGGTTACAGATCTTGTTCCAATTGCTATGAGAGTTTCCTTTAAGTCCAATGTATCCAGCTCCTCCTGATGCTCCTGTTGTTGAAGCCACAATACCCAAAAGCAGCTGCACCATGGAAACACATTGAGTATAAGTTAAATTTATTGGCCAACTCAGACATCAACGTTATTTAATGAAATTTGAACCATGAACCACTTGGTTGATCAGGTACTCCTTAAATACTATGATGACGTTAAACCAAAATGAAGTACGTATGATTCAAGAGCTTACCGCATCAAGTATCACAAAATGAAACATTAGCTTCGTGGAGTTTCCTCCGGGTTTCATCAACGCGATAACTGATATGAAACCACTGATGAGACCGTATAAAGCAGCCACGGACATTGCTGCTACAAAGTATCTGCATAAGAACAATATATGAGATTGAGCCAAAAAGAAATAGTCGTCGAAATTGAAAACTTATAAAATCAACTATAAAGCTTTTATTAGTACTTCTTGACTTTAAGACATTAATAACTACTAATCAGCTAGCAAGTAGCTAGTTGGATATCATGTTAAATAATGTATACATTTTCCCTTTCCCTATTCAACATATTAACTTTATCAACTGTTAGACACTTCTTTTGACAAAAGTTTATAATCGTCTTGCAAAACATTGATAACCAGCAAAGTTGACCGACGCACAGGCCTGTCTCCAGTGGCGGACCCAGGACCAAGAGTCATGAGGTTCATTTTATAAAGAGTACTGAAAATCGTAGCTCAAAAATTAAGGACCATGTTCATTTTGAAAAAATCGGCATATTTGACATAATTTTACACTACGCAAGAAAAATCCATGTGGTTCCTGTGCACCTCGGAAACCCCCTTTGTCCGCCCCTGCCTGTCCCAAAGATAATATATGTAAGGCAACGTTTAGACTATTAAACTTGCAACACTTACATATAAGCTGGCGAGTGACTGAATTTTGCAGTTCTAGTTATCGATAAACCCGGGGCAACGAGGAATGTTTTCGTTTGTTCAGCAGTCAACATAAGAATGACACCAGCCAAAGCAGTTGCAAACACCACAGCCCTCAAGAACACATCAAGAACCGCATGTTTCTTGAAACTACTACCACGTGAGGCGTACTCCGGTGGTGGTGCAGACGTTTTCAATGGTACTTCCATGCTAACCGCGCCATGTGGAGAACTAGTGGTGTTATTAGATGCCATGGATGCTTGGAAGTTAGTTGTTTTTCTTAAGTGTGGTTTGGATATATGGTACAAATGGTCTTTTTATATAAGGTTATTAGGTCAACTTATTTGCATGATATTGGCAATGGTTTTCACACACGTATATGTGAATAAGATCTATGAAATGTTTTTTTTTTCCATGTTCACACACTTTTGTAATATTAGGCGAGTATCCGGGCCTAGCGGCAGCGGTTTCTAGCGTAAGATAATTAATGATTTGTGATATTATGGTGAGTGTTTTGTGTAGCGTTTAAAATAGAACGTGAAATACAATTGCAAACGGTTGTACTATACGATAACTAAAGTCTAGACAAAACTTTTAACATCTATCAAACAACATATAAAAACATTTAATGAGAATGAAAGTAAACATTACATCAGTTATGAGATAAAAACTAACAACACACATTACTTGTCGCGTAAAACTAACAAGGATGGGATTATTGGTGTCGTTGTTAAGAAGAACGCAAGTACCAAAATTAGCATGAATGTGATTAGCCCAAAATAAAAAATATGGCTAATTTTGGGTATTTTATAAAAGATTTGGGCACATTTAGCCCTATTTTTCTTTTTGAAATTGGCGTATTTAGCCTATTGAAAAGTTAAATGTGCACTAACGGGCATCTGTTTTCTCTTAATTGTAAAACATTATAATCGTTTTTGAAAAAAAACTTATATATATAATATATTTATTTTGCGACAGATCGTTTTGTGTTAAAAAACGTTTATAGGTTTTAAACGAAAAATAATAAAAGTTTGAAGATTTGGGGATTAAACATAATATTTTGAAACCCGGTACGACCCGGGTGGTTCAACCGGTTGAACCGTTCCCGTCGAAAAACGGGTCGATTTAAACCGAGTCAACCCGACAGGTTGGGTCAAAATGGGTCAAATTAAACAGGGTCAACCCGGTTTTCGATATGTATTAATAGTTTCAAATTTTCACTTTTTACTTTTTGGTTTTTCCTTTATATATAGTGTAACAGGGTACCCGCGCATTGCGGCGGCGGGTACCCTGTGACGATTAACCGGAGAAATAGATCTTGATGATACCTGATTCACCAGTTTGTATCGGTTTCAACGGGTCCTCTCTAGTTCATTTTCGGATGGCTGTTATTGGTTAGCCGAACTGGTGGCGACACCGGTTTCCGGTTGAACCCGTTTGTCCGATCCGATTTTCAAAACTATATGTACCATCAACTTGTTAGCTTGTATTAAGCTTTTTGTGTTTTATTAATTTGTATAATGTATATAATAACATGTACTTTTCATTTTAGGGTGTTTTAAAAATAATATTAATTAGTATGTTTAATTATTTTATATTTATAATTATGTTGTAGCTTGTTTAAATTGTACATTGTGAAAATTTTATTGTACTTTTTAGTAAGATAGTTTTAGTAATAAAAAAAGTTTATGGGTTATAAACGAAAAATAGTAAAAGTTTGAGAAATTGGGGATTAACATAATATTTTGAAACCCGGTTCGACCAGGGAGGTTCAACTGGTTGAACCGTTCCGGTTAAAAAACGAGTCAATATAAACCGGGTCAACCCGACGGGTTGGGTCGAAAAAACGGGTCAAATGAAACCGGGTCAACCCGCCGGGTTTGAAGCGTCCTGGGTCAACCCGGTTTTTGATGTGTATTAATAGTTTCCTTTTGAAACATATGTAGGTATTAATAGTTGAAATTACTTTCTTTTAAGACTAAAATACACCGTTGGTCCCTAAACTTGTATCGGAGGATCGCGATGGGACGAAACCGGGCATAATCATCGCCACGGGTCCAAACAGTACCAATTAAATGCCAGATTGGTCCCTTGACCAATAACGGCGTTGTCAACGTTCCGTTATACCTAAAATAAACCCGTAATCATGGTACTGCTGAGGGTAGAATAGTCATTATGTGGTATACACTGTAGAACATGTCTTGTCCAATTTCCCGCCATATTGTACAATATAACAAAACCGGGTACTCATTGCTCATCCCCAAACTTGTTTTAGAAGCCTACCCAGAAAACCCTAAGGCAATGTCTATCATAAAATCAAATAATCTGAGTAAGAAAATAACAAACAACCACCTTGGAATTACTCTGTGGCGAGTAAGGGAATATCCTTTATATGATGATCGTGAAACGGAGGAAAGAGCTGCAGTCAGGAAATATTGTAAGTCTTTTTTGGTTAGAGCCTATTACAATCATATGTTAGTACGAGTGATTAAGTTATTCCCCTTTTAGGTAACTTTAGCTTAACAAAGTTTTTGTACATTTTTTTATACAGCGGGTGAACCTGGATCGTTTAGCATGATGTTCCATTATGAAGGTACATTCAAATACTTTCCAGGTAGGATATATCAAGGAGGCAAGAAATGCCTTGTTGATCTTGTGGAAATAAAAGAGGTATCTGTTGATGAAATGGATGCTCTCATGACCCAAATCGGTTATGAGTCTGGACAAACCAATTATTTCTACTTTGTTAAGCCTGGTTGTACACTAGACGACGGTTTATTTTCTTTGCGTGAACCTGCTAATCTAGACTTATTGAAAGATGTTGTCATATAGCATAAGCTGATAGACGTGTATGTTGAAATAGGGAAGACTAGATTAGAATTTTGTGAAATGTCCCCACAATCAATTAAGACTGTGTTTTGGGAGATGGATGAAGATAGGAGAAAAGTTGCTACTGCGGCTATTCAATCATGTTGTAGACGGTTGGTGTTAGATGATATAGATAATGAACCTGCCCTAGATCAGTTTATCCAACTTACACAATTGCCTGTGGACGTCAATGATATTGGTGAAGCTAGCAATTTGCCAAACATTGAGCCACTCTTTTCCACCTTAGACTGCTCATTTGCTAGCCAACCTGTTCAAAACAGTGAGCGTCCTTTAGTAGTTGTTGATGAGGACAATGCTCTAAAGGAGCCTGATAATGTTGAGGTTAATCTGTTTAGAGTGATTCAGGGGAAGGACTTTGACAACGGTGGAACATCACTAGTTGATGTCAATAACACCTTTGAGGAGCCTGAAAATTTTGAGGTTAATCTGTTTCAATTGACACAGGACAAGCATTTACACAAAGCAGGCAGACCACTACTTGATGTGAATAACAGCTTTGAGGAGCCTGATGTGGATGTAAGTCTGTTTCAACTGACTCAGGATAACATGGAAGAGGATCCTGTTGTTGATCTTAGTCTGTTACAAGCGAGTGACACTAGTGAATTTGGCAATGCAGTTGAACCAAATCTAGATAACACTTGTCAAGAGAATGATGCACAGCTTGGCATGCTACAAGTAGGTCAGAGTACTGATTCAGGTGAAGAAGGAACAACATGTTATATAAGTGATGACAGGCAGTTGGTAAATGATTTACCTGTGATGGTTGATGAAGTATTTTGCGGTGACCATGTTAGTTTCCAACACGCACACTTTGCTAATGGCGTTTATACCACTTTTTTCTATACTGGTCAGGAGTTTGCTACTGCATGGGAAGTAAAAAGCTAGTAAGAGAGCATTCAATAGAAACTAGGAGGGAGTTGTTTTTTTTTGAAGAATGACAAAACAAGAATAAGGGTCAGGTGTAGGGGTTGTGTTCCAGTTTCAAGCCCAAGTGAAGGTCCTGGACTGAATATTGGCCCATCTAGAAGTCCATTAAGCAGAAGGGGTATAAGAGCATTGCTTTCTGCCAAAAAGGACCCTTCAGAAATACTCTGCCCATGGCTATTGTTTGTCGGCAGGAATGGTGAGACAGGTATCTGGTCGGTCAGAACATATAATGAGCAACACACTTGTTTGCAATCAAGGGAAGTCAGAGCTTTTGACCTTCGCTATATCTCACAGAAAATTACAGCACAAGTTGAAACAAATCCAGAGCTTCCTGTCAGGTCGGTGCATAATCAACTTACCAACCAATACGACCTTCAAGTGTCCCTGCAAAAGGTATAAAGGGCCAAAAACCTAGCTATAAAAGCCATCAGGGGTCAATTCAAGCTTCAATTTACCATGTTGAGAGATTATGTTCAAGAGTTGCAGAAGACAAACCCTAATACGACAGTGGAGATGAATGTGGAACGACCTCCGGATGAGTCTCTTCCAACCAGAGAATTCAAGAGAGTGTATGTTTGTTTAGGTGCACTGAAGCAAGGATTTAAAGATTGTGGGAGATCGTTGTTGGGGCTGGCTGCTTTTCCAATTCGTGGTCCTTTCAATGGTCAACTGATGACAGCTGTGGGAATTGATAGCAACAATGGTATATACCCTTTCGCTTATGCTTTTGTTGATTCAGATAACATAGGATCATGGACTTGGTTTCTTCATTGTTTATCCGATGATTTAGCACTTGGGCCAATTTCAAGCATCACTTTTATTACTAACATGAATAAGGTACTCTCTTACTCTGTTCATGAATTTAAGTCTCACTGTTTTGAAACAGACAGTAAAGATATTTGATTTTGTGCAGGATATAAGTAGATCTGTAGCATAATTTTTTGAAAGTGCAGAACACATATTCTGTATTAAAAGCATACATGAGAAAATGAAATTGCAATGGAAAGGTAGGGCCTATAAAGACCATCTGTGGAAATGTGCAACAGCCTCAACTGTTGTACAGTTTCTGAAAGCTATGGCTGATCTCAAGAAACTTAATCAACCAGCCCATGATTGGTTAAGTAAGATACCACCGATCCATTGGTCAAGGTCACATTTTTCATGTAAGTGATCTATCTGTTTCACTTACTTTGTATTCGTAAATGCAGTATTAACAGTTACAATTAATACATGTTTATTACTTGTCATCTTTAGGGAGAGATACTTCTGATGTGTTACTTAATAACATGTGTCAAGTGTTTCATGAGAAAATTAAAGAGGGGTTAAGCAAACCTATTATTACAGCCTTAGAATACATCAGGGAATATTGTATGAAGAGGATAATGCATGTTCTTATGGTGATTGAGAAGAGTGATGGGCCATTAACACCAACTGCACAACACATGCTAGAGGCTATTAAGAAATAGGCTGTTAAGTATAATGTGTTATGGAATAGGGGATCTAAGTTTTAGGTTAGTGGACCATGGGGTGACCAATGTGTAGTTAATGTTGTACACAAGACTTGTACTTGCAGAAGGTGGGAGATAACAGGTTTACCATGTAAACATGCTGTTGCTACCAATTGAAATATGGCTTTAAATGGCCAACAAGTCGGAGCTGTAGAAACATGGGCTCATCCTTGTTACTATCTTCTCACTTGGGAGGCTACCTACAAACTCCATGTCCAGCCTATAACTAGCAGTGTACATTGGGAAAAATCAACTATGCCAACAACAATTGTTCCACCGAAATCCGAAACAAACCCGCCTGCCGCAAAAGGTAGAAAAAGAGTTAGGATAGCACCTGAAACTGAAGAGATTGTGAAGGATGGTAAGCTGTCAAGGGCTTGGAAGAGTGTCAAGTGTAGTATTTGTGGCATTGCTGGACACAACCGGGTAACATGCCTAGGGTATGTTGGAGCTCAACATAGTGGAACTGCCAATAAGGTAAATGTCAAAAAGGTGCCTACTAAAGCTGCAGGAAAAAAAAGACATCCTAAATGTAAAAAGGTAGCAGTAGATAAAGAAGCTGAAGGTACGGGTGTTGTTCTAGAAAGCCAAGTTAGTGCTGTTCAAGGAAGTGGTGTTCAATCTACAAATCAAGAGCCAGGAACTGAAGATCCCATCATACATGATGCATCCCTGTCACAATCCCAGCAACTTCAAGCTGAAGCATTTGCCGATCCCATCATGCATGAGCAATCCCAGTCTGATTTTCAGATTCAGTCAAGTGATGTTCAAGCAGTTTCTGCTTCAACCCAGCCTGCTACACGAAGAATGACTAGGAAGCAGGCTGCACTGGAAAGAATGATGGCCTCACCATAGGTCAAATCGATTATGCTAATTATCTAGACAATGTTTCATCCAGTTTACTATTTATTTTCTATGGACAAGTTATGTAATCTAGAAACATATATGTGTGTGGGTGTGTAACTGTAGCGCTCATGCTTTGAAAAGTATGCAATTTTATGCAGCTGGAATTATATCCATTTGCATTAACTATGGAACCATGTCATTATTGTGTATTTTTTGAGATTGACTAAGCTTGATGTGTGAATAGTTTGCGTCAAAAGTAACCAAAGCTAAAATAGAACATCATAAGAATGTTGACATTTAAAAGTCAACCCTAAACACATTGCAAACCATCTGCATACCCATGAGGTATAGAAAATCAGAAACAAACAAAACTGAATACTTCATAACAAGGTTACTACAATTCAAGATACACAACATTAACCAACTAGCCTCATTACATAAAAGGTTAAAACGTTATCCCAATGCATAAACAATGAAGAACAACATCCAACTTAGCACCATGTAAATCTTCCACTTCCACACATCACCTTGAGCAGCTACTAATCTTGCCTCAAGCTCATTTCTCCCCCTCAAAAGTCCTGGTATAATCATTCTTGAACGAGCACAGATTTCAGGATCATGCCATCTTATCCACCGACAAGAAGACCCCTATTGATGGTTATGACAAGTCATTAAACAACCACCATTGTTACAAACTTACACAAGAAATATTAAGACGCACTTACTTGAACAGGACAACCAAAGAATCGACGCCCTGGGTTGGCAGAGGTCCACGAAGTACGAATAATAGCTTGCTTACCACACCAGCAACGTACCATCTTGAAACAATTATCGTTTTGAAGAGGACGGGTTTTGAAGGATAGTTTAGGGATGGGTCATAAATGTAGATCAAACCTTGTTACACACATATACTAGCTACATACACTGTAGAACGGTTTTATTTAGTACGCTACAGTGAAAGACGGTTTTGCCCTCAGCAAAATAACGTTGACAACGGCAGTATTGGTCAAGGGACCAATCTGGCATTTAATTGGTACTGTTTGGACCCGTGGCGATGATTATGCCCGGTTTCGTCCCATCGCGATCCTCCGATACAAGTTTAAGGACCAACGGTGTATTTTAGTCTTCTTTTAATTATTTCAACATTTCCTTTTTTATTTTTTCCACATTTTATTTTCTTTACTTTTCACTTTTCACTTTGACCATTTTCTATTATAGATAGTATAGATATAGATTGTCAGCATAGGATTACCAGATTTGTTAATATTATCCATAAATATATAATTGCTTTTGTGTGACGTTACGAAGAATCGGGAATGATTGATCAAGTCAATATCTATATCTACACATCAATATAACCGAGGAATGAAATTTCCTCCATTAAATGCACTTAAGCAATTCAAATAAAAAAATTAAGAAATATAAGTATCTATATCTTTTATACTACATATAATAGAAAAACAGTCAAACTTTAAAAGTGAAAATGTTGAATTGTTGAAATTAATCAATGGAGAGAGAAATGCATAATGTAATTAATACTCTTATTAAAATACCTATTGCTTAAAAATACAATAATTTATTCACATTTTACAATCAATTAAAAGCACATCTAGCAAATTAAAAACAACCAATTAAAATACCCATTACTAAAAAGTACAATAAAATTTTCGGTACGCACAATTTAAAAAAGCTATAATATAATCCAAAATATAAAATAACTAAACACACTAATTAATGTTATTTTTAACCGGGAACCGGTGTCGCCACCGGTTCGGCTAACCAATTAAAGTCATCCGAAAATGAACCAGAGAGGACCTGTTGAAACCGATACAAACTGGTGAATCAGATCTCATCGAGATCTATTTCTCCGGTTAATTGTCTTATGGTACCCGCCGCCGAAATGCGCGGGTACCCTGCTATATATATTTTAGATATAAAGAAAAACCAAAAAGTAAAAGTGAAAAGTTAAAACTAAAAGTGGAAATGTTGAAGACATATATTTTAAAAGGAAAATATTAATACACATCAAAAACCGGGTTGACCCGGGACGCTTCAAACCAGGTGGCTTGACCTGATTTAATTTGACATGTTTTCGAACCAACCTGTTGGGTTGACTCGGTTTAAATTAACCAAATTTTTTTATCGGAACGGTTCAACCTGTTGAACCACCCGGGTCGAACTGGGTTTCATATTTGATAAAATTATGTGAGAAATGATGAAGTAGTTATCACTGCCTAAATTTACCCCCTAAATTACCGACAAAACAAGAAAAGACGGTCACACACGTTGGCTATACCCCTAAACTACAATATAATATTGTCAACTACATAATACCGTTCCTTTTTATAATGCTTGAATATATTATTACTAAAATCTTAATAACTTAAAACAATCCTATTAGAAAATATACTCCCACACTTAGATCGACTCCACATAATTTTTTTGATAACTGTATATTTCTGCTGTTATGTAACCACGCATCAAAATTATAGTTATTCGAAAATGATTCTCAAACGCTACAAATACAGTTGGTTGAAAGAAACTTATGGGTCGTCAGAATTTTGCAGAAAACTAGACACCGCTTCCGCTAAGCGCGGGTACTCGTCTAGTTTATACAATGTGAATAACGAATTGATGCATCAACTATTTTTACACTTAATGTATTCATAAAACACTCACTCAATAAAAAAAATACAATTAATAAAACTCATTAGTACAAACCTACTAACCAATATTTCCAAAATCCAAACAAGCTACTAGAAAAATAATACGGGCCACGAAATATATGCTAACTGATGTGGTCAACACATATTATGCATTTTCATAACCCAGTCATCTTTTATATGCGTTTGTTTCAATAAAATCACAAAACTTTAGATTAAATGCTTCTAAATATTGGGGAAAAAATTATTTTCGAAATCATCACTTATTTCGGTGCATCCAACAACGATATACAAAAGCTCAAAAACTATGAGATGTCGATGGAAAATGAAAAATTTTGATTTAGGTTGATCAATGGTGGATGAAGCAAATTGAATGAGCAGAATAATCAATGGTAAAGAAGGAGAAGATGGCGGATGGGAAGACCAGGATATGGTCGGTGGTGTAAACAACGACGAAATGTGATTATTGCTTTTATAGCCCACGATGTGAGGGATTGCTGTGATTCTTCCTGAATCGCCTAGATTCTCCCGTCGAGAGTCTCTTTGAAAGTCTTACCTAAACTCTTTCGACTGAATATGATAAAGCCTATAAAACAACGAGCTCATGAAAATTTATAAATACGTCATTTTCATAAGGTATAGTACACGTAAGTAGCTAGACTAATATTATATTTCAATTTACCTTTGTTTTGACGCACAGGAAAATAAAATTACAAACGTAAAGTTTTTCCCTTTGACTTAAAATTATATATTTGTTTTAAATTACTGAAAAACATTGCTCGCAAAATAGTTCATTGTCCCGAAAATTGTACAACCAAAAAAAATCACTCATATTTCTAGGGATGTCTCAAAATAATTTTCCACTTTCTATTTTAAATAAAAACTAGAGAATTCAGTTGGAGAATATTCTATTTGAGTGGTTGAAAATTAAAGTGATCTCACTTTTATTAAACTATGTGATTTTTGTCTCCTGACTATAAATTTGAAACGGATGGAGTACTTGTCAACAAGTTCATTACATGGTTTTTTTCGCTATATTGTTGCAACATCGTGCAGATACTTTACGATTTTTATATAAATAATTTGATACTTTCTAAAGCTACTCAAACCTTTAGTTCTTGCCATTCGTTAAGCTATTAAAACGAAAACCATAATAACAAAAAAAACATGGTTATTTACAGAAAACTTATTACATGGTACCTTCTACCGCATCACGTGAATACCCTACTAGTTATATTTACGAGAAAACTCCAAAAAAAGGACAAACTCTCAATGTGGGTCCAAGATATGGACACATTCGCTACTTCTCAATCAGTTCCTCAGGTTTCTTCTCATAATGTAAACATGGTTACTAATGCTACGAATGACCCCTAGTGTGAAGCCAATTTCATATGTTGGTGTTACGTCTAATGATCGTAAGAAGCACAAATCTAATTTTCGTAGGTTGGAATGTAGTAACAAAAATAATGGAGTTGATCTTACCGATCCTATGAAAGTGATTGAAGAGGTAAATACTCGTTTTGATCATACTTTATATGGTTACTTTCTTGGTAAACGGATTGCTTTTTCGGTTGTTAATTACTATGTGCGTAATGTGTGGGCTAAATGTGATATTCAAAAGGTCATGATGAATGCTAAGGGCTTCTTTTCTTCAAGTTTTTGATTGAAGTTAAGGCAGATAGGTACTTAAGGAAAGTCTCACTGCTGAAATACCCCTACTTGATGGGTCGGGTTCTACTATTGAAAAGCTTCGTATTTAGTATGAGTGAAAACCGCCTCGATGTGACACTTGTAAGCTATTTGGTCTTACTCTGGATAATTGTCCTAAATTTGTTCCTCCTCCAGTTCAGCCTACACATAAGGGTAGTGATGGTTTTCAGATGGTCAATCACAAAAACAAGGGTAAGAATGGTAGCCAAAGTGGTCCAGGTAAAGGTTTTACTAAACTTGTTGTAGGTCCTAAATGTAGGTATCAACCTAAAGTGCCTCCTTATGAACCCAAGAAGGTGGATACCACAAGGAAGAAGGGCACGTATGTGGTTAGTATAAGTGGGACGAAGGTTGCTATATCAAATATGTTTGAAGTCCTTAATATGATAGATACTGATGAATGTAGCATTCCTACTAATGTCGTGGCTAAGGATGGGGCTGAGTTGGATTATGGCAGTACAATGGAAGCTAAGGAGGTTCGTTCTACTCCTATTGTTGATAAAATTGGGAAGCTTGAAAAGCTAATTATTGATAGAAAAGCTACTCTTGTGGATGATGATGGTCATCCTATTAAAAAGGTTGGTTATCCGGGTAATAAAAAGGAACTAAGGTGGTTGGGTCTCAAAAGACTGGTAAAGTATCACAAGAACCGCTAGTGGGTGCTGTGAAAGTGAAGGTTCAGGCCGCGGTTAGTAAGTCTAGTTCTACTTTTTCTCCGTCTACTTCTTCTACTAAGAGGGTTAACCCATTCTCTAAGGTGGGAGAGATTGTTGATTCCGAAAGTGATGAAGAGGAAGTTGTGAACACTTTTGATGAGTCAATGAACCCATTTGGCGGTGGTCACGATCGTGAAGATGATTATGATAACTATGATTAAGATGACTATGCGGATCAGGTCTACGATCTTCTAGGGAATTTGGATGTTTTTTATGACATGTATGGTACTAAGCTCCAAGGCCTTAGTATGAAGTAATTTTATTCTCGTAGATGTCTAATTTTATCTTGTTATGTAAGCTTTTCCGCCTATATAACGAGATGAGATATGAGAATCACTTATATCCTTTGTACTTAAACGTTTTTTAAAGTAATATATTTACCGGGCCTTTTGACCTTTTACCCAAAAAAAAGATATGGACACATTCAACACCCTCTTTCAAATTTGGTCATGCTCGATCGTGAGACTAAGCGACTTCACCTGATGCTCGACATGTGTCACATACCAAGTAAATTTGAATATATGGCCAAACCATAAAGTGTGGCCCACAAAATCTAACCAATTCCCCATCACACTCAAAAGTCCTTTTTTCTTATATGCCAAAAATTGCTCGACCAGCGACTGCTCGACCGACAGCTGGATCGACCGGCGGCTATGTAATCGATGGCTTCTTCTTAGAAAGGTACAAAAAATCTTTTACTTTTATTGGAAAAGATTACATCGGAACGTGTGCATGAAGAAATTATCAAACCAAGCACCAAACACAATACACAAAACACAAAAGAACCAAATATATATATATATATATATATATATATATATATATATATATATATATATATATATATATATATATATATATATATATATATATATATATATATATATATATATATATATATATATCAAAACACACACACACTAACAATCACTAAATCACACCGGTAACTAATGATTTAACTTTGTGGATTTGTTGTATACATGTCGGTGGATCGGTTTTTATGTAACAATGGCTGCAAGACAATAAGTAGCTATATTTTTCTGGATTGGTTATGTAACAATGCATAAAACTATATTTCAGTTGCATAATATTTATAATTTTTTTGTTAATCTATGTTTATGATGCCAAGGTCACTATTAGAACTACGTTACACATTCTTAAAACCATAAGGCAAAAGTTGAGTTTAAATTAGGATCGTTATAGTTTCTTTAGAAGCACACTTTTCGGCAGATGGTTAGACATAAGAACTAAAGAGCACGATAACCATTTGTTGAATTTTTTACTCCAACATCAACGCCACGTAGAGAACCTTAATATAAATTCCCCTCTAATGTTAGATGAAACATTTCTTATTGCATTGTACAACTGCCTCCATATGTGCTCGCCTCATAGAAATGCATTCCAGGCATCCATATTCTCAGCCATTCTCGTAATTTGCTTTCGTTTCATTTCGTTTATTTAGTTTATCATTAATCAACTCAAAACCCCCTTTTAAAATCAGTGACATTAGAACTTAGATAAGATCTGCAATCATAGCTCTTGGGATGAACTCGGCTTTACGGATTACTACACTACACACGATCGGATACACTTCCAGTTAGTGCATTAGGTAGACCTTAGGTAGACGAGTTTATAAATATTAAAACTTGATCAGAAATCTTGCATCAGTTATCATCAACTTCACATTGTTTCTACTTCACATAGTTTTTGGAACATATATGGAACATAGGCTAGACGAATTTACCCAGGGAGTCTAGTGACATTTACCCTCACATGGAGCGATAGAAAATATAAATATGAAAACTTAATGATGGTGTAAAAAGATTAGTGATTAGGCTAGCACATTTCTCTCTATTTATTGTTCACAACTTTAACTTGCTTTCATTTCATCTCGTTTATTTAGTTTATTACTAATCAACTCAAAACCTCAAAAAAATCAGTGACATTAGAACTTAGATTAGATCCACACTCATAGCTCTTGGGACGACCTCGGCTCTACCGATTACTACATTATACACGACCGGGTACACTGCCCGTTAGTGCATTAGGTAGACGAGTTTATAAATATTAAAACCTGCTCAGAAATCCTGCATCAAGATTTTGGCGCCGCTGACGACGAGCTATTTTAGGATTTAATTTGAGTTTTTAGGATTTTTATATTTATTCCTCCTGTCTTTTCTGTTTTCTTTGTTTCTTCATGTATTTCAGGAAATCATGGAGATAGAGTCGGATCTTAATAACATGATGATGAATGAATACTTGGTATATGAGAGCAAGAAGACAGATACATTCTTGAGGAATCTTTGATCAAGAAGAGCTACTACAAGATTGGCCTCTCTAGAACCTTCATCTCTAATCCGGCAACCTAACATAAAGGCCGGTTATGCATTTCACAGTTAAAAGATTATAAGCGGTCTAAAAGGTATGAGGGGTCGTATTTTGATCCTTTTACCCATATGAATAATGAAGTTTTGGAGTATCCGGATGCTGCTAAGGAGATCGACGATGATGAATTTTGGAAAGATTTCATATCAAAGGAAGCTCCTACAAGAATAACTCTAGAATATCTGGATTCCGACGAGGAGGTTGACACATTTTGGAAGGATTTCGTGTCTAAAGAGGCCCCTACAAGATTACCTCCTCTTGATCCTTGTTCTCAATCTCACCAACTAAATACCAAGCCGGTGATGCAACCGTACATGCCACCAGATATTGACCAATTGAAGGATATGTCGAATGAAGAAACAAGTAAGGATTCTCTTAACTTTCCTATTTCTTCCTTAACTAATATTTTTGCTAGTGTTTATGAACAGGGTATCTGTGATGTCAATGTCAACACTGCAAAGGAGAAAGAGGAAGTTCGGGAGGTTTGGGATGAAGATGACAGGATGACATTTGGGATATCATGGTAGAGGATGTAGAAAGGATTAGGCAAATACTAACGCCTACCACGCAAGACGAACCTAACCCAAAGTCGGTGATGCAACCGTACCTGCCACCGGTTACATATCTTAATCAATTAAAGGATGTGAGGAAGGATAAACCAAACAAGGATCAATCAAGAAAGATAGAAGCGATGAGCTTTCGGGATGATGAAGCAATTCCACAAGCTAATGTGGAATTGACTACAACACAAAATGGTATCACTTCTAACTTTTCTTTTATTTCTATTACTAACGACCTTGCTAGTTTCCCAAATAGGTTCCCGAAACTGAAATCACACCTTCCGATGATGGTTATGTAGCACCAACTACCAACCCGATTTTGGATGAGCTTTTAAAGGAATTTGAAGATGAGCTCTTGGATATTAACGTGATTGACAAGGAAACCGAATGTGACCCTACAAAGGATGTGGAGGAGCTCGAGTAAATTCTTTCAAAAGACCCTTTTTTCATTCTCTACGGACGTAAGGGTGAACATGGGCATTGTAGAAATGAATGTGGCATGGAAGCCATTTAGTCAACAACAACATGGAATGAACCAATCTTCCAAGTCATCAACTAAATCGGGTAAGGAAAAAAGGGAAGTTACATCCATTTCAAGGTATGACTCAAATTTTGTTATTTCCCTATCCTGTAGCAAATTCACACCCTCATGGTGTTTATTGCTATTTTCACCCACATTTGATTTCAAATGAGGGGATGAACACCCTTTTACTCATTAAATAAGGGTAGAGTCAAGCTCGTGACTCAAACAAAAACAAGCGCTTCGTGAGAGGCACCCTATGCCTATCTTTTTATTTTAGTCTTAATTTTATAAGATTTTATGCTTGGTATGTTTGTGCATCATTTTCGCAAGTTTATACAGTAAAGAAATACAAGAGAAGTGCTGGAAGGACTTCTTATGGAACAAAAAAGGTCGAAATTTTTTGGAATTGACACCAGAAAGTTTCTACGGCGTAGGTTCAACTTCATGCTACGCCGTAACCTATTCCCAGTACGAGATTATTGTCAGATCACATTACCTACGACGTAACTCGGTCGATGAGGTTATGCCGTAACTACTTCCTGTAGCAAACCATTTTCAAAAAAACAATTTCCATGCTTTGTATATGTTTAGTTAAATGAACGTTGAGGGTGTGTTCCCTGTAAACCCTCACGAGACTTCACTCGTCCACTCGGGACACCGAGTGGTTTAAAGGGCTTGTTGCATACGCTAAATGCAACTGTGATTCCTACGAAAGTGAGTTAGGTTTTTCATTTTATTTTTATTTACTTGTTGTTAATCTAGTATGATGCATTTGGTTGTTTAAGTGAATTCAGGAATTGAAATTTGCTCATGGATCTCAAGGCAAGACACGTTTACACGTGCATCTTCGATTATATGAGGAAAATTTCAGGGGATTTTCTTGTTCTAATTCTACTTATCTCTCTTTAATTTCCATTTTGCGTACAATAAAGACATTGTACATTTCAATTGGGGAGACGGGAGTAGAATTACCACTTGAGCCTTTTGCCCTCATTTTTCTAGTTTATTTGAAAAATTGTGCCACTTTTGAAAAAATTTGACATGTTTTTCTTATTCTAGCTAGAGTAGATCTTTGTCGAGCACACAACAACCCTTGATTCCATTGGTGAGGTTTAGCCTATTATCCGTTTTCTCATATGACATAAATCCACCAAATATTGAGTGTGCCGATAGTATTTTAAACTTTAGAACTTAGCCTTTACATCATTTTGAGACCATAGACGAGTAGTGTGTCGAGTTAGCTTGATACATTTCGGAAGGATAGTTCGAGAAGGCAATGTTTTAGGATTTTCACCAAATAGCCCATATGTGTAATATTGTGTGCGTTTATCGAATAGTCACCTCGACTTTTCGACCACCATGTTAAACCCTTTTGTTGCACTCACCTTTAGTGCAAGATAACCCAATATACACCCTTCCGAGCCAATCTTTTCATTTCTTTACCCATATCATGTATTGTTTCGTTACACCTATTCACCTTAGCCTACCGTGTAGTCTTGGTTTATGATTGGGAAGTTGTCGTTTGCCTTAGTTTGAGGTTCGGGTATAGAGAGTCGGGAATCATGCCTACATAGAAGACATATTTTTTGAAGATCATTGAAGAACTCCCCATATTCCTCGTATATGATTCATCTCAAGGGTGGATGACTTATTTATTAGTGAAAAAAATGTATTTATTGTAAAGGATAGTGCAAGCATTATAAGCATTATTCCTTAGTTATGATAGAGCTTACTAGACTAGTGTCGAGGAGTTTGCCTCGGTCGCATTCATTTGAATAGATGAGTTGGTTGAATACCAAGTTAGTGTACACACCATTATATGAAATCTACTTATGGCACACTAACTTGTTATATTATGATTCAGTTTTCGCGTCTTGAAGCTTGGATTTTGGATGGACGGGGGGAAGTAACGACTTGGTTGTAGGCTAAGACTATTTTCTTGTTATTTTTATTTTTCACCTGCGCACCCCATGTCTTATCCTACCCTTTAGTCATGAATCATGTTTAGGTGAAGAAGCGAGCAATCATCGGTGTCTTGGCCATGGATTTGGTCATGTATCATTGGTTTTGTCCCATTCGATGTGGCACGTTAGTAATGAAAATTCACCCTAGCCTATTAATTTTGTTTACCCAACGTTGCCTTTAAGGATTGTCTTGACCTTAGCTCTAGTGGTGGAGATCTGTGTAACCGCCAAGCCTATGATAGAATACATGATACGACTGTGCAATAAGAGACCACACCGAAATTGACACTTAGAATAGAGAGAGTATGAGTGTTTTATTCCCATTTCGTGAGGTGTGCGGCTTCGATAAATTCTAGCATAGGAAGTTTTTAGACTCATATTTTTCAATTCACTTGGGAGATATTTTTTTAAGAATAATTCTGATAAATTCAACTTGAGGGCAAGTAGAGTTCAAGTGGGGAGATATTTGATAGCATCAAATAGTCCTGATATTTTATTTTTAATTTCCCCCTAAGATTCTCATCATTTGTATTGTTTAGTTGAAAATATACTCTTATTTCTTAATTTATCATTTTTTGGTCATTAATGAGCATAGGAATGAAGAGACGCAGATTTGGAAGGTTATTAAAGTAATTATACAAGAGTATGCTGGCCAGACATAAGTTACGGCATAAGTATTACGCCGTAACTAGGATTTACACTAGAAGACCAAAGTCAAGGCAGTTCAAGGTTACAGTGTAACTTCCCAACTTAGTTACGCCCCTATAATTCCAGACTTAGAAGAATTTTGATGTTCAAGATACTTACGCCGTAACCCATTTGCAAGCTTATGGCGTAAAAATGATAAATTTCACTACGAGAGTTTTACGATCATAACCCATTCTTTGGTTACGCCATAAATATTTAACTATAGATAAGATCGGCTGAGATACGATGGTTACGGCGTAACCAATTCACAAGGTTACGCCGTAACTTTAACGTGGCTATACATACAAGCCCTAATTCTGTATTTTCACATCATCTTCCCAACACACAACACCAAAGGACGAAAAAGGACTTCCAGAGGGACGATATTCAGAAGCATACGGAGCATTTCCAAGGGAGAATTCACGCCATTAGCTACATAAGTTTTAGTATTTAGAATCAAACGTTTGTATTTAATTCAATGTCATTCATTATGATTCTAAATATTGAATTCTCTGCATTATTTAATATGATCGGCTAAACACCTTTTGTGTTAGCCTAGTTATGAAATTGTTTTTTCCATGATTTAGTTTTCTTATTTTCATAACGCTTTATGTGCATATTTTCATTGCTTATTCGTGGACACATTTGTTTCGGTAGTGTTAATGTGTGGTAGTATCTAGGAAGCTAAGAGAATTGACCAAAGGACCCTAGACGAATAGGTTGCAAGTAGTGGTAAGAATTGACCATTGGACTACCACTATCTTGATTGCGAATTGACCAAAGGATCACCTTCCAAATGAAGATACTTAAGAAGTTAAGGGGATACCTAAGTTCCGAGAGGTCGGGTCTCCATAGAATAAGTCTAGATTGTAGTTGGTACTTAATGACTCCACATAGGTTAACCCCACGAACTCTGACAATCGTATGGTTACGAAATGGGAACCTATGGAACATATGCTAGACGAATTTACCCGAGAAGTCTAGTGACATTTACCCCCCACATGGAGCGATAGAAAACATAAATAGGAAAACTTAATTATGGCGTAACAAGATTAGTAATTCGGCTAGCACATTTCTCTCTATTGATTGTTCACAACTTTAATTTGCTTTCATTTCATTTCGTTTATTTAATTTTTATTATTAATCAACTCAAAACCCCCCTTTAAAATCAGTGACATTAGAACTTAAGATCTGCAATCATAGCTCTTGGGACAAACTCGGCTTTACGGATTACTACACTACACACGATCGGGTACACTGCCAGTTAGTACATTAGGTAGACCTTAGGTAGACGAGTTAATAAATATTAAAACCTGGTCAGAAATCATGCATCAGTTATCATCTATTTCACATTGTTTCTACTTCACATTGTTTTTGGAACTTATTGTAACACCCCCAATTTCGTGATGCGCAGCGGAATTCAAGTTGGGTGTTACTTCATGGCACAACAGTTATATCAATAGAAAACGAACCCTTATTGAGTCGTTTTAAAAGATTTATCATTCGATTTATATAAATATCAGAGTTTACAAAATAAGGTCCCTGTGGTTTTACAGTTTATTAAATAAGTTTTCGAATGATAATATAGCCTTCTTGAGTATCCGTGCCATCCTCGTAAATTATGAACCTGAGATAACCATGCTAAAAATATCAACACAAAGGTTGGTGAGTTCATAGAGTTTATAGATATAATAGTTGAGTTCATTAGTTTTGGGTTTGAGCGATTTTTGTCATAAATACAAATATTGATGAAATAAGTAGTGGGTTACGTTGATATACACCCATAGTTCGTTTGTTTAGTAATCAGTTGAACACAAGTTTCAAGGTTGGGTCATGTTGTTGCACCATAAATTCAGTAGTTGCAGCATTTGTATCATTGCAACACAGTATATATTCATGAACGCAAACCTTAACACGAACGTGTCATAATAATGACGTAAGTTACAAACATCATAATAATGATGTGAGCAACAATGCCCACAGGTAGGAGTTTGCCATTCCCCTAGTATTATCAAATAAAGTGCATTTGGTTACCTATCCGGCTAACACAAATGGGGCGTCAACTGCCAATAGATCTATTCACTATATTCGCGTTCACTCGCAAGTGATTAATGGTTCATGATATGAGGGACTTTTAGTGGCAACAATAAGTACTTAAGCAATAACAATGAGGATCGCATACAGATAAAACTTGTGTTCAGGTTTGTAGCAAAGTGTATGAAGTGTAATTATGAACTCATAGTAGTATGTAAAAGCCTTAGAGTACTTGTGAAAATAAAAACGAGTAGTTAAGCATGTATCTCCCCCAAAACAGTTTAAAAATAAGTAAAGGTAGGGGCCATGAACTCACAGTAATATGTAAAAGTTTTTAGAGTACTTATAAAATGAAAGCATGTAGTTGAGCATGTATCTCCCCCAAAACGTTAATAAATAAGTATAAAAACGGGGCTACGAACTCACCTCGATGTTACAGTAGTCTGGATGGAAAACAAATTAAGTAAAGTTGATAAAATGCTCCGACTCGTGACCTGAGTTAGTATGTCATGTTTTTAGTATTCGAATTCAATTTTATGCGATGATAATGCTTTATCGGTAATTGGGTAAACATGAAGTCTCTTCAAAAATTAGTAATACTTATCATACTTATTTTTATGGCTCGGATGATTGTTAATAAATTTTATCCAAACTCAAGTTGTTAAATATGATATGTTTCTAAAATGTTATAACTTACAATTTTAAATATTTACGGTTTTTACCCTTGCACTTTCAAAAATGACACTTTAAACCCTCAACTATGGGTTATTGACAAAATCAGCCCTTGTATAATTAACTTTGAAGAATTTACATTTTTAGCCCAAGAAAACTTTATCTTTCAAAAATTACAATTTTTATACTGGTAATTTTATAAGAAAAGTTCACTTGTTTTATGCCTAAATTGACAAAAGTGAGGGTAAATATAAGCGAGGCCTTAAGAGGTTTTTATTACGTTCTTGATCCCTTCAAGAGTTTGTCGGGTGGTCTTTCTAATGGTTCAAACTAGAAGTATTAAGCTCTTACGGTTTGGTCGCAATGATTTCTCAAAGTAGGGGGTTAGGTGCCTTAAGTGAAAAGTGTTGGTTTTGGGCGATAACAGGCCCAAATGAGGACAGATTTTACACGAGGCAAGCCAATGTTTTTACAACGCAATTGATCCTTTAAACACTTTGCTGTAAGCTCTTCAAAATGATATAGGTCTCATATTCTAGTCATCTTTGGTTAGAGAGAAACAAGCCCGTGAACATGGCCACTTGGCCACTAAGCGTTTTAAGGAAATTTCATTTTTAACCCATTAAATTTTATGGTGTCACCTAAGGACATTGTAATATGTTTATTAACTCTTTTTAAGTCATTATCTAACATTCTATAACTCCTACGACTCAAATTTTGAAAAATGCATGCAAGGTCTTCTTATGAAAATCTCACGAGTCACCTTCTTTTTGGTTGATTATAAAAGAGACCCTAAGAGTTTTTAAAGACGTTATTGGGGCTTTAAAATCCTTGCAGCGAGCTCTTTAAAATGGTATAACTCTCGTACTTAACAACTCTTTAATTAGCGAGATATCAATTATGGAAAAGGGCTACTTAGGCCAGTTTTGACAAATTGAAATTCTCGTTTTCCAACCATAAAACTTTATATCTTTTGCATGCAACTTTGTGACAGGTTGTCTAACTCACTTTCAATGTTTCTAAGATAGTTCAAAATTGAATTTATCAAAAATCCCAAGTTTTCCCCAAAGACCTGATGTATGGAACTTTTGGTGTTTAGGACATATGGCCCTAAAGGAGTGCCGTTTTTATGCATGACACCTAGGCTTTTCAACCAGGTTATGAGGGTGTTTTAGAGTGTCCTAGGTACTGTTTACAAAGGTACTTTTTTTTGGCCCTAATACCTTTAACCCGATGTAAATAAATAGGGCGCAAGTAAGGGCGTTTGGTTTTTATAAAATCAATACAGCTGTTAGGATTTTTATTAAAATATGACTTCGTTATGCGTTTTCTGGACCCGTGCACCTGAGTTTTTGAAGAAAACGTCGTTCCGGACAACATTCATGCTTTAACTTTTTGATAAAATGGACCAGAAGTGCCTCGAATTGCGTGCCCGACCCTTCTATCCATAGAAAGTTTTGACAGCTTTTCGATAACTTCGTTAGACCGTATCTTTTGACTGGTGTACTCATTTTAGATGATTCAAATTGCTACATTTTCCTTATAAAATCCTTTTTAACATTATGAACTTGATATTAAAAGTGATAACGAAATTGAATGAGTTTAAAAGACTTACAAATCGTTGGTACTCGTTAAGAAAGGAAAACACCCAAGGGAATTCTAAAGTTGAACCAAGCTCTTTTCTTCCTTCTAGGCTCTATACTATCCTTACTTGGCTGCTACTAGGACCCTTAGATCAATGAGTAACTGATTTTGTGTGTGTTTGAGGTGTGGTTCGAATGGTGTGAGCTCAAATGCATGGAAATGGCTTGCTATTTATAGGAGGGAAATGCTATGGTTTCATAAATGAAAATGGACACTTGGAAGGTATGTTGAGGTGGTAAGGGACATGGTGAGGTTGAGTATTAAAGGTTGTGTGGTGCATGTGATGGTGATGAGGGTGGCGTGATGTGGTGGTGTTCTTGGCCAAGGATTTTACCCACAACATTTGACCATGGTGAAAGTTTGAAGGAACATGATGAGGTGAAGTGAATTTAGGCCTAGTAAATCTTTATGGTTACTAATTTACCATGTAAGAACATGAGGATGGTTTGGATGGTTTTGGTTAGGATTGAACTAGGTAGTTTCATATGGATCGAATGGGCTTTGTAGGGTGTACTATAGCTATAGTGTGTTGTACATAGGTTTTAGGAGTGTAAGAAACCTAGTTAGGATTTCTAGTTAAATTAGGTTTAAGTTTTAAATATTCTAGGTTTTAGTTTTAAGGAAAAAAATAATAAAATCGATTTGGGGTATAAGTAAAAGAAATTCATTTTGTGCTTAGAAAGGTTGTACCTTAGGCTATGTAGGGTTGTATTAGGGTTCTAAGGATATAGAAAATGTAGTGTTAAGCCTTTGGTTAAGTTTATAAGAGTTTAGGTTAATTTAGTTAGGCTTAAAATAAGTAAAAGTATAGTTTTAAGTTTATGCATTAGGCACTTGTACATTAGGTTTAGAGACTTGTACTTAGGGTTATTAAGTATAACAAATATATTTTATCAAAGCTTGTGCATTGTAGGGTTGTACCTTGTGCTTAAAAATAGGTACATTGAGGTTATAATCTAATTTATATAAGTATTTAATTTTTATTCATTAAAGACTTGTACATAAGCTTGAAAGACTTGTACATTTACATTTTACAAAAGTTATATATAAATTAATTAGGGTTTGTGATTTCTTTAACATACAGTCATAGTTTTGTAAATTAGGGCTTGTAACGGGAAATATCGTAAAGTTAGGTTTTCATGCTTTAAGAACTTGTATATTAGCTTCAAAGTGTTGTACTTTAGTGTTGATGAGTTAGTTACGTGAAATCATAGTTATAATAAATTATGGTTTCATGAAAACTCCAATAGATAGAAAACGTTTAGTTTGAATGTTTAATAATCGTACATTTATGAAATAACGTAAAGTGGTAAATAAAAGTTGAAAACTTTTATACTTGACGTATAAGGAATTAAGTTAAGACATTCTGGTGTTGGTGTGTACATTTTTTAAGAATGTGGGTTACATCATATTAGTTAGTTGTTGTGATTAGATAAACAGATAACGTTTTAAAAAAAAATTTGACGTGAAAAATGGATAAGTATTCTTTAGTTAGAATATCGTACAAGTGGAAATTTACCGGTAGTTACAGTCTTACCCCCTTAAGTGGAATCTCGTCCTGAGATTCAGTCCGTGTTAAATGTTGAGAATGAAATGTGGTTTCACTTGTGAAAGCTTATAAGTTAGAGTTTATTGTTTTATATGTGAAAAACATTATTCCGAAAGTCATATAAACTTTAAAAAAAAATTATTTTGAATGAAAATTGTTATTTTATAAGGTCTATCATGTTTTAGTAATTAATTTTGAAAATAACATGATTCATAATGGCTTGTGAAAATCAAATTATTAACATCGAAAAACTGCCTTTTAATAAGTAAAAATTTCGGATGACAAATTGATGAATGTAGAAAAAGTTGTTGAACTTCAGCTTTTTTAGATGATGAATTAGTTTGTTCCTTAGTAAAGTGAACAGTAATTTCTAACGGTCATGAACAGTGACCCAACGGTCGTGAACAGTGACCCCCAATGGCTAGTTTTTCTTTTTATAAATACCCCATTTTAATCCTCATTCTTTCATACTAACTTTTCCACCTACATTTATCTTATCATACTTCAAAATGCCGCATATTATTAACATTGTTGCACTCGTGTCTATTGTAATATCTGCTATCTATTTAGCCAACGTCCCGGATGAAGATTATGTATTCTTGGCCGTGGTCTTAGTGATTCTTGTACCATTCGTGGTCCTAGCCATCGGTGTGGATAAAATATGGGGGTAATACAATTATGTTAGGAATGTTGAAATAAATTTTTGTTTAATTTGTGTTATTGTGTAATCGTATGCGTTAGCATTTATTGAGTTGTGGTCTTGTGTTGGTTGTTGGGTTGAAACCCAATACGCTTAATGGTGTGTTTGTTTATGTAATCTGGATCGAGGCCCGTTTTAATCTAAATGTGGGTTGTGTTTTATTGTTTTACTAACGGGTTGAAGCCCACTTCTTGTTATAAAAAGGAAGTGTTTAATATTGTTTATAGATTTGTCAAAGTTCTTATATATAGAGTTATGTCCCTTGATATTTCATTCACTACGCTTAATAACTCATTTATATTTATTATACAGAATAATCAAGATCTTGCATCCAGTCATGATTCTCGCTCTCCTAGGTGTGGTGGTGTTTTTCATTAGCTTGGCGGATCAACCGATTGGCGATACCATACCTTATTTGGTGATTTTTGTAACATTAGCACTACCGATGATAATTATATCATTATGTATTAATATTCATGGATTCTAATGTAATAAAAAATTTACGTTATTTGTGTTTTCCATATATCTTTGTGAATTCTTGTGATCCTCGAGTTTGTACTTATATCATTTCAGATACAAATAAGCCCACTTATCTATAATTCATTATTTACATAGAGAGGCGTCCCAAACAATGTAAATAAAGAAATATAAACTTATAGTTCGGCGATTCACAATTCTTTATTTAAATAAAAAGGCGTCCCAATCCATTCAAATAAAGGCATTGCAAGTCATCCTACTTAAGAGTTTCTGACTTAACATTCATACTTAACTGATGAGTTACATGGAGATTTGGGTAGTCTGGGAGTACAGAAAGAGTGTTTTCACTCATCTTTTAGAGATGGAAGTAAGAATATCAAGGAAAGTTGCCATAATACTCAAAATAGTTGGTGAGTATATATATTTAGTGTAAATAAGGTAAGTAGTAAAGACCATTGTAATTGGTTACAATGTCTTAAGATTTCATAAATTTGAAAAATATAGAAGTAGGTACATGCTTAGGGAAATGTGGTTGAGTCGTAATGCCTTAGAATAGGCACATGCATGTATGTTTATAAGTGATCGAAAGTATGCCGAGTGTATGTATCAATATACTAAAGTGTTTGGTAGCATAAACTATTTATAAATCACATAATTACCTCGAGGATGGAAGGTACGGAGAGTGAAAGGCTATAAAACATTTTTTTGAAAAAGTAGTTATAGTTTAGGTCTCAATTAGACCCGTTTCTCTATAACCGATGCTCTGATACCAATCTGTAACACCCCCAATTTCGTGATGCGCAGCGGAATTCAAGTTGGGTGTTACTTCATGGCACAACAGTTATATCAATAGAAAACGAACCCTTATTGAGTCGTTTTAAAAGATTTATCATTCGATTTATATAAATATCAGAGTTTACAAAATAAGGTCCCTGTGGTTTACAGTTTATTAAATAAGTTTTCGAATGATAATATAGCCTTCTTGAGTATCCGTGCCATCCTCGTAAATTATGAACCTGAGATAACCATGCTAAAAATATCAACACAAAGGTTGGTGAGTTCATAGAGTTTATAGATATAATAGTTGAGTTCATTAGTTTTGGGTTTGAGCGATTTTTGTCATAAATACAAATATTGATGAAATAAGTAGTGGGTTACGTTGATATACACCCATAGTTCGTTTGTTTAGTAATCAGTTGAACACAAGTTTCAAGGTTGGGTCATGTTGTTGCACCATAAATTCAGTAGTTGCAGCATTTGTATCATTGCAACACAGTATATATTCATGAACGCAAACCTTAACACGAACGTGTCATAATAATGACGTAAGTTACAAACATCATAATAATGATGTGAGCAACAATGCCCACAGGTAGGAGTTTGCCATTCCCCTAGTATTATCAAATAAAGTGCATTTGGTTACCTATCCGGCTAACACAAATGGGGCGTCAACTGCCAATAGATCTATTCACTATATTCGCGTTCACTCGCAAGTGATTAATGGTTCAT
This sequence comes from Chrysanthemum seticuspe, assembly GCA_019973895.1. NCBI lineage: Eukaryota > Viridiplantae > Streptophyta > Magnoliopsida > Asterales > Asteraceae > Chrysanthemum > Chrysanthemum seticuspe. The sequence goes on along the minus strand of BPTQ01000001.1, from coordinate 6,542,326 downwards.
GATATGAGGGACTTTTAGTGGCAACAATAAGTACTTAAGCAATAACAATGAGGATCGCATACAGATAAAACTTGTGTTCAGGTTTGTAGCAAAGTGTATGAAGTGTAATTATGAACTCATAGTAGTATGTAAAAGCCTTAGAGTACTTGTGAAAATAAAAACGAGTAGTTAAGCATGTATCTCCCCCAAAACAGTTTAAAAATAAGTAAAGGTAGGGGCCATGAACTCACAGTAATATGTAAAAGTTTTTAGAGTACTTATAAAATGAAAGCATGTAGTTGAGCATGTATCTCCCCCAAAACGTTAATAAATAAGTATAAAAACGGGGCTACGAACTCACCTCGATGTTACAGTAGTCTGGATGGAAAACAAATTAAGTAAAGTTGATAAAATGCTCCGACTCGTGACCTGAGTTAGTATGTCATGTTTTTAGTATTCGAATTCAATTTTATGCGATGATAATGCTTTATCGGTAATTGGGTAAACATGAAGTCTCTTCAAAAATTAGTAATACTTATCATACTTATTTTTATGGCTCGGATGATTGTTAATAAATTTTATCCAAACTCAAGTTGTTAAATATGATATGTTTCTAAAATGTTATAACTTACAATTTTAAATATTTACGGTTTTTACCCTTGCACTTTCAAAAATGACACTTTAAACCCTCAACTATGGGTTATTGACAAAATCAGCCCTTGTATAATTAACTTTGAAGAATTTACATTTTTAGCCCAAGAAAACTTTATCTTTCAAAAATTACAATTTTTATACTGGTAATTTTATAAGAAAAGTTCACTTGTTTTATGCCTAAATTGACAAAAGTGAGGGTAAATATAAGCGAGGCCTTAAGAGGTTTTTATTACGTTCTTGATCCCTTCAAGAGTTTGTCGGGTGGTCTTTCTAATGGTTCAAACTAGAAGTATTAAGCTCTTACGGTTTGGTCGCAATGATTTCTCAAAGTAGGGGGTTAGGTGCCTTAAGTGAAAAGTGTTGGTTTTGGGCGATAACAGGCCCAAATGAGGACAGATTTTACACGAGGCAAGCCAATGTTTTTACAACGCAATTGATCCTTTAAACACTTTGCTGTAAGCTCTTCAAAATGATATAGGTCTCATATTCTAGTCATCTTTGGTTAGAGAGAAACAAGCCCGTGAACATGGCCACTTGGCCACTAAGCGTTTTAAGGAAATTTCATTTTTAACCCATTAAATTTTATGGTGTCACCTAAGGACATTGTAATATGTTTATTAACTCTTTTTAAGTCATTATCTAACATTCTATAACTCCTACGACTCAAATTTTGAAAAATGCATGCAAGGTCTTCTTATGAAAATCTCACGAGTCACCTTCTTTTTGGTTGATTATAAAAGAGACCCTAAGAGTTTTTAAAGACGTTATTGGGGCTTTAAAATCCTTGCAGCGAGCTCTTTAAAATGGTATAACTCTCGTACTTAACAACTCTTTAATTAGCGAGATATCAATTATGGAAAAGGGCTACTTAGGCCAGTTTTGACAAATTGAAATTCTCGTTTTCCAACCATAAAACTTTATATCTTTTGCATGCAACTTTGTGACAGGTTGTCTAACTCACTTTCAATGTTTCTAAGATAGTTCAAAATTGAATTTATCAAAAATCCCAAGTTTTCCCCAAAGACCTGATGTATGGAACTTTTGGTGTTTAGGACATATGGCCCTAAAGGAGTGCCGTTTTTATGCATGACACCTAGGCTTTTCAACCAGGTTATGAGGGTGTTTTAGAGTGTCCTAGGTACTGTTTACAAAGGTACTTTTTTTTGGCCCTAATACCTTTAACCCGATGTAAATAAATAGGGCGCAAGTAAGGGCGTTTGGTTTTTATAAAATCAATACAGCTGTTAGGATTTTTATTAAAATATGACTTCGTTATGCGTTTTCTGGACCCGTGCACCTGAGTTTTTGAAGAAAACGTCGTTCCGGACAACATTCATGCTTTAACTTTTTGATAAAATGGACCAGAAGTGCCTCGAATTGCGTGCCCGACCCTTCTATCCATAGAAAGTTTTGACAGCTTTTCGATAACTTCGTTAGACCGTATCTTTTGACTGGTGTACTCATTTTAGATGATTCAAATTGCTACATTTTCCTTATAAAATCCTTTTTAACATTATGAACTTGATATTAAAAGTGATAACGAAATTGAATGAGTTTAAAAGACTTACAAATCGTTGGTACTCGTTAAGAAAGGAAAACACCCAAGGGAATTCTAAAGTTGAACCAAGCTCTTTTCTTCCTTCTAGGCTCTATACTATCCTTACTTGGCTGCTACTAGGACCCTTAGATCAATGAGTAACTGATTTTGTGTGTGTTTGAGGTGTGGTTCGAATGGTGTGAGCTCAAATGCATGGAAATGGCTTGCTATTTATAGGAGGGAAATGCTATGGTTTCATAAATGAAAATGGACACTTGGAAGGTATGTTGAGGTGGTAAGGGACATGGTGAGGTTGAGTATTAAAGGTTGTGTGGTGCATGTGATGGTGATGAGGGTGGCGTGATGTGGTGGTGTTCTTGGCCAAGGATTTTACCCACAACATTTGACCATGGTGAAAGTTTGAAGGAACATGATGAGGTGAAGTGAATTTAGGCCTAGTAAATCTTTATGGTTACTAATTTACCATGTAAGAACATGAGGATGGTTTGGATGGTTTTTGGTTAGGATTGAACTAGGTAGTTTCATATGGATCGAATGGGCTTTGTAGGGTGTACTATAGCTATAGTGTGTTGTACATAGGTTTTAGGAGTGTAAGAAACCTAGTTAGGATTTCTAGTTAAATTAGGTTTAAGTTTTAAATATTCTAGGTTTTAGTTTTAAGGAAAAAAATAATAAAAATCGATTTGGGGTATAAGTAAAAGAAATTCATTTTGTGCTTAGAAAGGTTGTACCTTAGGCTATGTAGGGTTGTATTAGGGTTCTAAGGATATAGAAAATGTAGTGTTAAGCCTTTGGTTAAGTTTATAAGAGTTTAGGTTAATTTAGTTAGGCTTAAAATAAGTAAAAGTATAGTTTTAAGTTTTATGCATTAGGCACTTGTACATTAGGTTTAGAGACTTGTACTTAGGGTTATTAAGTATAACAAATATATTTTATCAAAGCTTGTGCATTGTAGGGTTGTACCTTGTGCTTAAAAATAGGTACATTGAGGTTATAATCTAATTTATATAAGTATTTAATTTTTATTCATTAAAGACTTGTACATAAGCTTGAAAGACTTGTACATTTACATTTTACAAAAGTTATATATAAATTAATTAGGGTTTGTGATTTCTTTAACATACAGTCATAGTTTTGTAAATTAGGGCTTGTAACGGGAAATATCGTAAAGTTAGGTTTTCATGCTTTAAGAACTTGTATATTAGCTTCAAAGTGTTGTACTTTAGTGTTGATGAGTTAGTTACGTGAAATCATAGTTATAATAAATTATGGTTTCATGAAAACTCCAATAGATAGAAAACGTTTAGTTTGAATGTTTAATAATCGTACATTTATGAAATAACGTAAAGTGGTAAATAAAAGTTGAAAACTTTTATACTTGACGTATAAGGAATTAAGTTAAGACATTCTGGTGTTGGTGTGTACATTTTTTAAGAATGTGGGTTACATCATATTAGTTAGTTGTTGTGATTAGATAAACAGATAACGTTTTAAAAAAAAATTTGACGTGAAAAATGGATAAGTATTCTTTAGTTAGAATATCGTACAAGTGGAAATTTACCGGTAGTTACAGTCTTACCCCCTTAAGTGGAATCTCGTCCTGAGATTCAGTCCGTGTTAAATGTTGAGAATGAAATGTGGTTTCACTTGTGAAAGCTTATAAGTTAGAGTTTATTGTTTTATATGTGAAAAACATTATTCCGAAAGTCATATAAACTTTAAAAAAAAATTATTTTGAATGAAAATTGTTATTTTATAAGGTCTATCATGTTTTAGTAATTAATTTTGAAAATAACATGATTCATAATGGCTTGTGAAAATCAAATTATTAACATCGAAAACTGCCTTTTAATAAGTAAAAATTTCGGATGACAAATTGATGAATGTAGAAAAAGTTGTTGAACTTCAGCTTTTTTAGATGATGAATTAGTTTGTTCCTTAGTAAAGTGAACAGTAATTTCTAACGGTCATGAACAGTGACCCAACGGTCGTGAACAGTGACCCCCAATGGCTAGTTTTTCTTTTTATAAATACCCCATTTTAATCCTCATTCTTTCATACTAACTTTTCCACCTACATTTATCTTATCATACTTCAAAATGCCGCATATTATTAACATTGTTGCACTCGTGTCTATTGTAATATCTGCTATCTATTTAGCCAACGTCCCGGATGAAGATTATGTATTCTTGGCCGTGGTCTTAGTGATTCTTGTACCATTCGTGGTCCTAGCCATCGGTGTGGATAAAATATGGGGGTAATACAATTATGTTAGGAATGTTGAAATAAATTTTTGTTTAATTTGTGTTATTGTGTAATCGTATGCGTTAGCATTTATTGAGTTGTGGTCTTGTGTTGGTTGTTGGGTTGAAACCCAATACGCTTAATGGTGTGTTTGTTTATGTAATCTGGATCGAGGCCCGTTTTAATCTAAATGTGGGTTGTGTTTTATTGTTTTACTAACGGGTTGAAGCCCACTTCTTGTTATAAAAAGGAAGTGTTTAATATTGTTTATAGATTTGTCAAAGTTCTTATATATAGAGTTATGTCCCTTGATATTTCATTCACTACGCTTAATAACTCATTTATATTTATTATACAGAATAATCAAGATCTTGCATCCAGTCATGATTCTCGCTCTCCTAGGTGTGGTGGTGTTTTTCATTAGCTTGGCGGATCAACCGATTGGCGATACCATACCTTATTTGGTGATTTTTGTAACATTAGCACTACCGATGATAATTATATCATTATGTATTAATATTCATGGATTCTAATGTAATAAAAAATTTACGTTATTTGTGTTTTCCATATATCTTTGTGAATTCTTGTGATCCTCGAGTTTGTACTTATATCATTTCAGATACAAATAAGCCCACTTATCTATAATTCATTATTTACATAGAGAGGCGTCCCAAACAATGTAAATAAAGAAATATAAACTTATAGTTCGGCGATTCACAATTCTTTATTTAAATAAAAAGGCGTCCCAATCCATTCAAATAAAGGCATTGCAAGTCATCCTACTTAAGAGTTTCTGACTTAACATTCATACTTAACTGATGAGTTACATGGAGATTTGGGTAGTCTGGGAGTACAGAAAGAGTGTTTTCACTCATCTTTTAGAGATGGAAGTAAGAATATCAAGGAAAGTTGCCATAATACTCAAAATAGTTGGTGAGTATATATATTTAGTGTAAATAAGGTAAGTAGTAAAGACCATTGTAATTGGTTACAATGTCTTAAGATTTCATAAATTTGAAAAATATAGAAGTAGGTACATGCTTAGGGAAATGTGGTTGAGTCGTAATGCCTTAGAATAGGCACATGCATGTATGTTTATAAAGTGATCGAAAGTATGCCGAGTGTATGTATCAATATACTAAAGTGTTTGGTAGCATAAACTATTTATAAATCACATAATTACCTCGAGGATGGAAGGTACGGAGAGTGAAAGGCTATAAAACATTTTTTTGAAAAAGTAGTTATAGTTTAGGTCTCAATTAGACCCGTTTCTCTATAACCGATGCTCTGATACCAATCTGTAACACCCCTAATTTCGTGATGCGCAGCGAAATTCAAGTTGGGTGTTACTTCATGGCACAACAGTTATATCAATAGAAAACGAACCCTAATTGAGTCGTTTTAAAAGATTTATCATTCTATTTATATAAATATCAGAGTTTACAAAATGAGGTCCCAGTGGGTTTACAGTTTATTAAATAAGTTTTCGAATGGTAATATAGCCTTCTTGAGTATCCGTGCCCTTCCGTGCCATCCTCGTAAATTATGAACCTGAGATAAACATGCTAAAAATGTCAACACAAAGGTTGGTGAGTTCATAGAGTTTATAGATAAAATAGTTGAGTTCATTAGTTTTGGGTTTGAGCGATTTTTGTCATAAATACAAATATCGATGAAATAAGTAGTGGGTTACGTTGATATACACCCATAGTTCGTTTGTTTAGTAATCAGTTGAACACAAGTTTCAAGGTTGGGTCATGTTGTTGCACCATAAATTCAGTAGTTGCAGCATTTGTATCATTGCAACACAGTATATATTGCCTTAAGTCTCATGAACGCAAACCTTAACACGAACGTGTCATAATAATGACGTAAGTTACAAACATCAAAATAATGATGTGAGCAACAATGCCCACAGGTAGGAGTTTGTCATTCCCCTAGTATTATCAAATAAAGTGCATTTGGTTACCTATCCGGCTAACACAAATGGGGCGTCAACTGCCAATAGATCTATTCACTATATTCGCGTTCACTCGCAAGTGATTAATGGTTCATGATATGAGGGACTTTTAGTGGCAACAATAAGTACTTAAGCAATAACAATGAGGATCGCATACAGATAAAACTTGTGTTCAGGTTTGTAGCAAAGTGTATGAAGTGTAATTATGAACTCATAGTAGTATGTAAAAGCCTTAGAGTACTTGTGAAAATAAAAACGAGTAGTTAAGCATGTATCTCCCCCAAAACAGTTTAAAAATAAGTAAAGGTAGGGGCCATGAACTCACAGTAATATGTAAAAGTTTTTAGAGTACTTATAAAAGTGAAAGCATGTAGTTGAGCATGTAGCTCCCCCAAAGCATTAATAAACAAGTATAAAAACGGGGCTACGAACTCACATCGATGTTACAGTAGTCTGGATGGAAAACAAATTAAGTAAAGTTGATAAAATGCTCCGACTCGTGACCTGAGTTAGTAAGTCATGTTTTTAGTATTCGAATTCAATTTTATGCGATGATAATGCTTTATCGGTAATTGGGTAAACATGAAGTCTCTTCAAAAATTAGTAATACTTATCATACTTATTTTTATGGCTCGGATGATTGTTAATAAATTTTATCGAAACTCAAGTTGTTAAATATGATATGTTTCCAAAATGTTATAATTTACAATTTTAAATATTTACGGTTTTTACACTTGCACTTTCAAAAATGACACTTTAGACCCTCAACTATGGGTTATTGACAAAATCAGCCCTTGTATAATTAACTTTGAAGAATTTACATTTTTAGCCCAAGAAAACTTTATCTTTCAAAAATTACAATTATTATACTTGCAATTTTATAAGAAAAGTTCACTTGTTTTATGCCTAAATTGACAAAAGTGAGGGTAAATATAAGCGAGACCTTAAGAGGTTTTTATTACGTTCTTGATCCCTTCAAGAGTTTGTCGGGTGGTCTTTCTAATGGTTCAAACTAGAAGTATTAAGCTCTTACGGTTTGGTCGCAATGATTTCTCAAAGTAGGGGGTTAGGTGCCTTAAGTGAAAAGTGTTGGTTTTGGGCGATAACAGGCCCAAATGAGGACAGATTTTACATGAGGCAAGCCAATGTTTTTACAACGCAATTCATCATTTAAACACTTTGTTGTAAGCTCTTCAAAATGGTATAGGTCTCATATTCTAGTCATCTTTGGTTAGAGAGAAACAAGCCCGTGAACATGGCCACTTGGTCACGACGCGTTTTAAGGAAATTTCAAAATGATATAGGTCTCATATTCTAGTCATATTGGAGCTTTTTTTGGACAATTACCCTCGCATCATATTCCTAAATTAACAAATAAAGACATGTGATTCGTAGGAGAATAATACACGAAAATAACATATAAATTATTGTATAAGACCTCAAAACTTCAAAAACATAATTATTAACTCTAAACGTCTAAAAGAGACCTCATTAGCACCTTAAACCTCAAAAACGGATGTGAGAATTTTTGTATAAGGCATCAAAAACCTCAAAAATATAATCAGCCTCAAACATGACCTTAAAAACCTAAACAACCACAAAAAACCTTACATGCTAACTATACATCCAAAACAGAAATTGCCTAAAAAACACTACATGCTATCTATACATCCAATACCTAGATCTAAACACTTATCTAAACAATGATAAGCAAAACGGGAAAAACAAAGTAGATATATAAAGAGATCTCTATAACAAAACGATACATTTCCGATTGCATAATTTGAATCGAACAACTGTAAACCGAATCAATTACTGTTAGAGGATGACGTCTTTGTGTGTGTTTCAGTGTGTGTGTATAAATGTACAAAGAAATAAAGTATAAATCAAAATACATAAACGAAATCAAAATATAAAGATTTTGTACCTTTCCAAGAAAAAGCCAATGATTATATAGCCGTCGTTCGAGTAACTGTCGGTCGACCGGTTTCTCGCATATAAGACAAAAGAATTTTTGAGTTTGACGGGATTTGGATAGATTTTGTGGGCCACATCCAATGATTAGGCCCATATTAAAATGTACTTTGTATGAGACATGTGTCGAGCATCGGGTGAAGTCGTGCTGTCTCACGATCGAGCATGACTAAATTTGAACCTACATTGAGATTTGTACCCGTTTTTGGAATTTTTTTCTATATTTACTAGCTTAGCTTATTGCCATTCTTTATTCCAAAAACAGCCACCAACTTGCATACAAGGTGTTCATGGTCAAATTTATGATGTTGATATTCTCAACTAGTTTTACTTTAGTGTTGATTCTAGTTTTTATCGTATTCAATTAACTTTTTGTTCAACAAAATATATTTCCTGTTCAACTCTTTAGATGTAGATTATGTGTGCAACAATTCAAAACCAGACCAAAATTCTTAAAAGTATGTACTAGGTGTTTGTTTAAGCTTACTAGTTTTTTTTATGGCAAATTATATTATAAACTAGCAAGGAGCTAGATAAGAGAATTACAAATTATTAGTACAAGAAATTATAGGATCACTGATCCACACAAACCAATCCGGATTAACTTTTTTATTCTGATGAAGGATCCACGAGTGACATAACAATTTGATGTCTTCTATATGAATTAGATAAAAACGGATATAACATCTTCTTTCAAATATAGGCTAATATCACTTTCAAACTAAATTCAACACATGTTTATGTCACAATCTAAGTGCTACGACATGAGAAGCTAAGGATGATATTGTTCCAAATTCAAACCAACAATTGAAAATCAAACATGATCTATTACTTAACGTTATCCAGCACCGTGCTAGTTAAGTAATCTATGTTTTCAACACTTGTTGGACCACAAATTAATACTTTTATCTATAGTATCAAAATCAACCATCAATTTAATGTTTAAGTTCTGTATGGTGAAGCAAAATGTTTTCGAAAGAGGTATAATCTGTCAAATGAATTGTAATGTGCAGAAGCTAGAATCTACGAACGAAACAAGGCCTAATATTCATCAACGTCACAAACACAAAACCGGCACAAAGTAATACATGTACATTAAAAAATCAAACCATAAAAGATGAATAACATCATATTGTGTCAAAATCATACATGGGAAGTGTCAATGATACCCACAAAACTATCGCCTAGCGATCTTCTTGGAAAGGACGTAAACGGAGAGCCACACAAGCAAAAGAAGCGTTATGGCGGATATGAGTGACAAAAGAATAGCGATTTTAAAGTGGAGACAGTAGGAACCGTATCGGTTACAGATCTTGTTCCAATTGCTATGAGAGTTTCCTTTGAGTCCAATGTATCCAACTCCTCCTGATGCTCCTGTTGTTGAAGCCACAATACCCAAAAGCAGCTGCACCATGGATACATATTGAGTATAAGTTAGTTTACTTGCTTTTGCAAACAAACTATGCATTGTGTAAATGATCACACTAGATTTAAGACCATATGTATTTGTGTATATGTTACATAAAACCGAAACTATTTTAAAAGGATAAATGAATAGGGTTTTTCTATTTCAGGTTACTCGAGGAAAATGAGTTTTTTGACTCAGATGTACACGGCTTAAATAGGTCCTCCATTTTCTTATCGACACCAGAATATATAACTAGTGAGGTTTGAACATTAGAGACCACGTGTGAGGATATAAGTTTGCCTTATTGGCTAACCATTAGTCTACCATGGTGGTAGGTTAAAATTACCTACTTGAATTATTATAAAAAATATATATATTGGCTAACTCACACACCCAAGTTATTTAATGAAATTTGAACCATGAACCACTTGGTTGTGGTACTCCTTAAAACTATGATAACGTTAAACCAAAGAGTGCTCAATATTATGTTGTATTAACTTAAATAAGTACGTATGATTCAAGTGCTTACCGCATCAAGTATCACAAGATGAAACATTAACTTCGCGGAGTTTCCTCCAGGTTTCATCAAAGCGAAAACTGATACCAAACCGCTGATGAGAGCGTATAAACCAGCTACGGACATTGCTGCTACAAAGTATCTGCATAATTAAGAACAATATATATATATATATATATATGAGATCATAGTTCATAATATACGTGGTTGAACCAAAAGCCATAGTCGTCGAAATTGAAATTTTTTATATTAAACTGTAAAGCTCTTATTACTTCTTAAATTGAAACAAATTAAGCTAATAATCAACTAGCTAGTTAGAAATCATGTTATAGGGGTGTTTGTCTAGGCTTATTTGTGAGCTTACAATCTTATTTGATTTTGACTTACATTTCATAAGCCCGAGTTTTCCGGTTCAGAAGAAACTCATGGGCGCTATTATAAGCCCAGAAACTCACGGGGCTTATATAAATTTATAAGCCCATAAGTGTCAAAATAAGCCGAGAAATTTAAGCTTATTAAATATATACCAAAATATAATAAGCTCATAATCACACAAACAAGCTTAAACAAACGACCTCCTTAATATATAAATTTAACATTTCCCTATTCAGCATAATAAGCTTATCAAATGTTAGACACATCTTTTGACAAAAGTTTGTAATTTTCATGAAAAATTTGATAACCTACAAAGTTGACCAACCTACACGTCCCTCTCTCAAATATAATATATGTAAGGGGATATTAACTAGGACATAATTTGACCAGGTGCATTTACGAAAAATTATACATAATTAGAAACACACTTTTTTTGGAGCAGGTGCATTATAAGAAAAGTCGAGGTCTTTACAAAAGTTAACAATACACCGCAAAATTTCATAGGTGCCCCAACCCGCCCTGGTTCCGTCCTTGGCGATGTTTAGACTATTCAAAACTTGCAACACTTACATATAAGCTGGGGAATTACTGAATTTCGCAGTTCTAGTTATTGAAAACCCCGGGGCAGCGAGGAACGTTTTTGTTTGGTCAGCAGTCACCATAAGAATGACACCAGCCAAAGCGGTTGCAAACAACACAGCCCTCAAGAACACATCAAGAACCGCATGTTTCTTGAAATTACTACCATGTGAGGTATACTCCGGCGGTGGTGCGGACGTTTTCAATGGTACTTCCATGCTAACCGCGCCGTATGGAGAACTAGTAGTGTTATTAGAGGCCATAGATGCTTGGAAGTTGGTTGTTTTTCTTAAGTGTGATTTGAATATATGGTACGTACAAATGTTACATATATATAAGGTTATTAGGTCAAGTTATTTGCATGATATTCGTATGGTTTTCACACACGTATATGTGAGTATGATATATGAAATGTTTTTTCTTTTTTTTCTTCTTTCATGTTCACACACTTTTGTAATATGGTCAGCATAAGATTACCAGATTTGTTAATATATCCATAAACAATTGCTTTTGTGTGACGAAACGATGAATCATGAATGATCTAGTCAATATTGGTGGCCAGGATTATATGTATTGGATTATTGTCATTCTTATTCCAAAAACAGCCACCAACTTGCATACAAGGTGTTCGTGGTCAAATTTAGTATGTAGATATTCTCAACTAGTTTTACTTTAGTAGTGTTGATTCTAGTTTTTATTGTATTCGATTAACTTTTTGTTAAGGAAAATTACTTCTATTTCAACTTTTTAGATGTAGATTATGTGTGCAACAATTCAAAACCAAACCAAAATCCTTGAAAGTTTTATTAGTTTTTTTTTTAAACAGCAAAACAAGCAAGGAGCTAAATAAAATAATTACAAAGTATTAGCACAAAAAGTTATATGATCATTGATCCATACAAATCAATCCATATTAACTTTTTTATTCTAGTGAATGATTCACGAGTAATATAACACCTTCATGTCTTCTAAGATAGTATAATTCTTTGAATGTTTTGAATCAAAACAAATTTGATTTAGAGTAAAGTCTAAAATACATTTTTGTGGTTTATTTTAATTCGCACTATACGTTTTTCTCGCAAAAGTTTCAACAGATACATCTCTCCGTTAGTAAAATTTAACCTATATACATCCCTCCATTAAGAAAGGACAAATGGTGCAAATTATTTCTCCGTTATCTCCTAACGAGATAGAAAATATCTACACCGTTAGTCTTGTGGGTTAACTATACTTGCACCGTTAGTCCTTTTTTAACGTTTTCGTCCGTTTTTTTACGTTTTTGTCTGCTTTTTTTACGTTTTTGTCCTTTTTTTACGTTTTTGTCATTTTTTTTTACGTTTTTGTCCGTTTTTTACGTTTTCATCTGTTTTTTTATTTTTTCGCCCGTTTTTTTACGTTTTCGTCCGTAATATAGTTTACATATAATCTATTGTCTTGCATGTGTGAAATTAAGTGAAAGAACTTTCTGAGAGAGAAAACTATAATATCCTTTTATGTAATGATTTTCTTAAAGAATATAACATAAAACTAGATAGATAGTGACATAAAAGAGTTTATAATACAATCGGCGAACGTCTTTGTAAATATTTGTTGTTTGAATAATTGTATCTTATAGCGTCTTGCTAGTTTTGTTATCGTATATTATTGCTCAAAGAAAGTTTAAAATAAAATGATCATTTGTAATAAATAGGAGGTGGTAAATGACTACTAGTTGTCAAAGATAATAACATTTAACTAAAACCTTACCCAAAAATTGTTGTTTTTTAAATATATTATGGTCTATGAATTATTGTTGTACTGTCTTTACAAACAAAAGAAGTTCTAATTTGACTATTCTCATCTCATTTTGAAATAAAACTAAGTCCCATCACAAATATTAGCTTTTTGGAGTCATAAAACCTCTAAAAGGTAAAAAAATACCTCGATATATCCTTCGACTAAAAAGGCTTCATATTTCCCTAATCTTTAAATATAACTTGCTAAAACAAGTTAATACAACATAAGAGTGAGACAAGATTAAAAAAAGATCTCAAGTTTGTATCTCAAAACGTAAAAAAGTATATGAAAACGTAAAAAGTTTGGACGAAAACGTAAAAAAAAGACAAAAATGTAAAAAAAACGTAAAAAAAGAACGAAAATGAAAAAACGGAAACAAACGTTATAAAAATAAAAACGTAAAAAAGCGGACGAAATGTGACAACTCGCAATTTCAGGTCATTTCTCAAGTTTCACTATTTCATCATTTATCGTAAACTAGGTTTACGAGTATCAAATTCGAGTAACCTTAATGGTTTAGCTGCGAATTCATGAACAATCATTCAAGGACATTTCATATAGACTAGATTTAGTCTACATATTATCAATAACATCATTTCATATCAATATTATGCATGGGTTCGCATTTTTCATTAAACGCATAATTTCTTATTCAATAAACGCTATCGCGTAATTAATTATTTCGAACAATTGATCCGTTACTTCCAAAAATTATCCCGATATATTTTTATACTCATATTAAGTTTATAAAAATGTTATTATTAGTTTACCCAGTGTTTTAAATTTATTTCGTATATAAATTGTTATATTTATATAATTACGACGGTTTTCTTAAATTCTACACGATCATTATCGTTTCACTCAAATTTTACAAGAAATGTATTTTTATAATTTTTATGACATCAATATATTTTATTTTGACCCGTTAAAATTTATTTTTAGTTAACGCTACCTTAAATGCTTAAATAAATACACAAGTTACCATCTATCCTTAATTAACTACACTTTATTTCTACTCATATGTATTAAGCTATAACAAAATACACCTAGCTTTCTTTTTTTTTTCATATATGTCGACCCATCCAAATGACTCACACATTATTTACAAAATATCTTCACCTTATATTCTTTTTATACTAAAACACTTCACATACTCATTCATTTTGTCAAAGTGTAAAAGCTCTCAATCTCTTTCTCTCCTTCTCCATAATCGGCCAACCAAGAGACCAAGAAGGAATTCTCCAAATTTTTCCAAGTCAAGTTTTATATAATCTAGTATCACTCTTTGTATAGGTTTTGCAATAAAACCCTAGGGTGATTAGGAAAAATCCTTTGTTCTCATAAACCTCATCAAGTTACTAGTAAGCATTCATATTCATCATAATATTTCATATTCATTGTTATGGTCATTTCATTTTTATTTAAGAAAACATGCAAGTCTCATGAGGTTTATACCACTTTTTCATTGATTTTAAGAGTTATGTATATATAAGTCATCCTATAATTACTCCTTGTTATATATTATTTTTGGTGATGTCTAGGAACCCATGACACCCTAAAAAGGTGTATGGTAGGATTAGAATAGCTTCGGAGTTGTTTTGAATGGGTTAGAATAGGTTTGGCGCGAGAAAAACTCATTTCGACAAATTTGCAAAAGGGTCTGTCCTTATTTTCAAAATCTGGAAAATCTGACAGTAGGTAAAAAAATTTGGCCTAGATATTTAGAAAATATACTTTAAAACGAAAACGTGGCCGCTTGAACGGATTAAAACGGAGCTATAACGAAGAAGTTATTAATTTTTCAAGTTGGCGACGAAAACTATAATTTTCTGGAAATTTCAGCATGTATTGCTTATTTTGTACGAGTCAAAAGTGAAGCTTGGGCGTTGTAAATTATGTCGACTTGTCAAAATATGTTACTATACTTTGATACAAAGCTAAGGACCTTTAAAACGTAGAAAACGGATTTGTAACGATTAAATTATACACGTTTACAAAAAGTTGCCGTAACTTTATTATATAAGAAAAACTATATTATTTCTAATAGGCAAGTTTTACTGCAAAACTAGAGACCAAGTTAAAGGTTGTTTTTAACAATAATGTAGAACTTTTTATAAAGTTATGTCTTTTAATAAAAGTGAGTTCGCCAAGTATATTTTTCAAAATGTCCGACTGTTTGTTTAGCGGAGTTGTAATGAATTAATTACGGTCGCTTAAACTTTGTCGAAAACCATCCTTAAACTATATTTTGGGACATAAGTACCATACTTAACTTATATTTTCCTTTGTGATCGAGACCTCTAGGATGGAAACTTAAACACTAAAACTTAGAGATAATGATACAAGCTTCCCAAAACCGTTGAGTTCATTTCCTAACACTTGATGTGCACCATTTTTCGACTAGCTTTTCAAGACCGTTTAGTCACTTTCATGAAAACTTCAACGACATTATTTTACGACGAAAAGTTATAATTTCATAATGAATCATTAAATGATTATCGTATGATATCATTTCAACGTAAATGCTTGAAAAGTAATTATTAAATTGTCAAGACGTTATAAGAATTATTTTTCGACGATAAGTATTATTTTCAAAAATTCACAAGTGATATAGATATCGTATGAATTGTATGCATAACATTACATTGTAACTTATCATATATCATATCATTCATAATAGGTTTAAGTTTGAGATTCACGCTACATTTCGGTGTACTCACTTTTGTCATCGCATCATTGTACCAAGTGAGTTCATAGCCCCACTTTCTACTATTTATTGTTTTACAAACTCTTGTGGGAGATACATGCTTAACTATTTTTAATCGAACACAAATGCTTTGAACTGTATGCTATATCCGAATGTTTTATTGTCACTAAGTAATCAATTGCCATGTTTGAAGTCCCTACATCATGCACCATTAGTCACTTGCGAGTGAGCGCGAATATTGTGAATAGGCCTATTGGAATTAACACTCCCGTTCTTATTGACCCAGTTAGGGGAAATCGAACGCACTATATTTGAATTATTAAGGTAAATTGGCAAGTTTACCTATTAGAGCTGCGATGAAACGATTTTTACCAATTTCTAATGGTACGAGGTTTACACTTTGGTTGTCATGAACTTAGTGAAATAAATGCTGTTTTGTTTTCAACGATGAGTGTGGAACAACGTAACTCACACTACGAATATTGTGTTCAAACGAATTAATTAAACCTATGAATTTCACTCAACCTTTGTGTTGTCAGTTTTAAGCATGTTTTATCTCAGGTATCTAAGGCATTTACTTCATGGCATGCATGTGGACTTATCATAGAGTTGGGGTGACGACGCGTTTCACTTGGGTTTTATATTCTTTAAAACATCGTTTGAATTGTAACAAACTTATTTCCGCACAAGTTGATTTTCATTTGGGACCTATACTTTGTAAACTCTGATTATTTTATTAAATCAAACGATGTATTTTCCAAACGACACTTTAGGTCGTTCAATATAACTGTGATTGTGATGCTATGACAGTCAATCCCCAGGAATTTCATTCCGCTGCATAACAGGTAATTTGGGGGTGTGACACGAAAACGTAAAAAAACGTACGAAAACGTAAAAAAGCATATGAAAACGTTAAAAATTGACGAAAATGTACAAAAATTGACTGAAACGTAAAAAACGGACGAAAACGTAAAAGAGAACGAAAACGTAAAAAACAAACGAAAACGTAAAAAAATAGACGAAAACGTAAAGAAAAACGGACGAAAACGTAAAAAAACGAACGAAAACGTAAAAAAGCGGATGAAAACGTAAAAAAATAGATGAAAACGTAAAAAAAAGATGACAAAAACTTAAAAACCGAAATTGAAGAAAACATAAAAAAAAAAACTGACGAAAACGTCAAAAAACGGACGAAAACGTTAAAAAATGACGAAAACTTTAAAAAACATACGAAAACTTAAAAAATGACTAACTGTACAAATACAGTTAACCCAGAGGACTAACCGTGTAAATTTGTTCTATCTCGTTAGGAGATAATGGAGAAATAAGTTGCGCCGTTTGTCCTTATTTTAACGGACGGATGTATATAAGTTAACTTTTACTAATGGAGTGATGTATATGTTGAAACTTTTGCGAGAATAATGTATAGTGCGAATCGAGGTAAACCATAAGGATATATTTTAGAGTTTACTCTTTGATACATGTTTCTTCAAATGACCTAATTTTATGTTTGACTAACAACATTGAGACAAGATTTGGCATCATTGTCGATATTTCCTATTAGCTCGTGACAAGAGAGTCATTAAATCGTTTACGTAATGATTTAAACCCCACCAACCCTTAGGGAGGAGGGAGTGGGCACGGGTAGTGCCATCGAGTAGCTGAAGCCGAGCGGGTACACCGCCCCGACCTCGTCGGGTACTTTGATCGGTAACAAATTCGGCTTGTGAGCCCGAGCTTGGGAGGTGATACAAATTGAAAAAAACGACCGTTTGATCCAACTATAATAGCTAGTATGCCTTAAAAAAAAAAAAAAAAAAAAAAAAAAAAAAAAAAAAAAAAATCCTTTAAACCAAACCTTTTCAACTCCTTTTTTCAAAATAAAAACACACAAACCACAAATAAAAACACACACTAATCTTTCAAAAACACAAAACCATGGATCCAAGAAGAGGTAAAAAAAAAACTTTCACCTCGCATCAAGGTCGGTCTCAACCATCCCCGAATCAACCAAAACAAACTCCGTTAGGATTTAGCCAATTTTATTCTCAAGCATCCCCGAATCAATTTTACGTTCCACAACCCCCATCTCCACATCAATTTTACCAATATAGTATGGGTCCTCCTCAAATGAATCCTCAACACTACAACATCAGTACTACAAGCGAGTTCTCCCCGTTCGAAAATAATGACGATGACGTAGAGTACGTACCCGAAACACAATAACTACCAAACGAAGAAGATGAAGATGAGGACGTTCAAGAAGTCGATCCGAGAGGGAAGAAAAAAGCCTTCGGCGGGAGGAGGCCCCGTGAAGTTTGGTCGCCGGCACAAGAGGAGGCTTTGACGGAAAAGCATGGATTCAAATCTACGAAGGGGCGTGTTGTCAGGTTGTTCTTATTTCTTCTTTCCTCATCGCTACCGCTATGTTGGAATCGTTCGTACCCACGGACACTGCGGCTCAAAATCACTGATGGGCTCTTGCAATCTTTTAACCCTGTAGTCTCTGTAATCTATTTTCTACTCTCACCTTCTGTCCACTCGCTTTTCTGTTCTCTAAGTGTGTTTCAATTTGTAGTCCTTGTCACCCAGCACCACTCGTCACTGTCCTATCTTACTGAAACTGGTATGTTTCTACTTATTTCTACTAGTGTATGTGACTTCTGTATTAAACAAACTATATTTCTACTTCTCTACTCAAACAGTGGTACTCTGCACCCTCCTTCAAAATCAGGTAGTGTCGCTCCACTCTCGCTCCTTTCGTCTCCCCTGCATAGGTCATTGGATACTAGGTGTGTGTGCGCACTACGGTAGTCGCTAGTAGGTGACACTCCACAACCCTCCGCTCACTACCTATCATGACATTCAAATCGTAGGGTATATGCACCTCATCACACTGGCACGAAGAGGTGTGACGCTCTTCACTTTGCACGCCGCTATACAAAGAGCGGTCTTGAGCTATATCAGATGCGACACTCATACCTCACTAATTGCAACCGTAGTATGACAGCCGATATCAGCCTGAGCGCAGCAACTGATACATTCCTGCGTATTTGATCATCTTCATGTACACGGTAGTCAGTCAATTGCCTCTGTAGAGGGAAACGATGAATACATTGTGGGATCCATTGGATGTGATGATGTCAGGACGAAGCAGTGGCTCAATACATGTAGTCTATTATGTTCCTGACAAGCATCACGTGACGTGTGTCAACCCCTTAGCTACTGGACGATTGTTTTCATAGTACATGCTGATCAGTGTAATGTAGAGTGTCACGGTTGTATAACATATCCCGTGTAGCCCGTTAGTCTTCAGTGACTATCAGATCTGTCTGACTTTTGCGCTTCGTATAACATGAGCCCGTTTGGCCCGTACCCGTTTAGCCCGTGTCTGTTTGGCCTGTTGCTCGTTCGGGCTTGAATATTTGTATAATGTGCTTCATTATTTGTATCAGTGACATTTAATGCAGAAATTATGTTTAAGTTGGTTGTACAATATGTTTGATAATTAATATTTCTTATGTAATGAGTATTTAAATAACTGCATTAATTATATTTATTGATCAGTTAATTAATTGACTACATTAAAAACATTGATTGTATTAATAACATTAAAGTAGTGTAAAATTATGGTTCTAGTAAGACTTGTGTTTTGTCTTTTAAATGTGTGTATTAAAGTAGTGTACATTATGCTTCTTGTTTTGTAAGTTATTGAATTTCTATAATAAGCCTAAATACTTTATATGATAGTGTGATAATATAAAATATATATTTATATAAATACAATTTTTGATTATGTTTAATTTATATTTTGTTAAAAATATATTCAAACTGAAAATCGAATATTTTATTCGATTCGGTTTAAGTTGGTATGATTTTCGATTTATGTGAATTTTACGGCACTGTTCTAAAAGGCTCGCAAAGGCGTGAGGCTTGGTCATGCTGCCACGCCATGTCGTCACGCCGCCTTATGCCACATGTTTTTGTAAACTCGATATATATGAATTATGATATGAATATATAAATATTTTCATACTTTGTGCCGTCTTATGCCACGCCTTATAAACGCAAAAGTTTCGCCTTAGCCGCAAAGGCGTGAGGCTTGATCATGCCGTCATGCCACGCCTCGCGCTATTTATAATCTTACCGGACGTGTGAACGCCCTACCCAATTCTCATCTAGCTTTTAAAAAGGACAAAGAGCAACTTTGTGGACGTATTAGTGACCCATCGACACTTTTGTGTTCAACTTCAGTGTCATATAAATTATATTCTTTACATATGGCAATGCTTAGGATTTTGTTGTCCGTCGTCTATATAATTTTTCCTATGTAAAAAAAGGTCATCACACTTCTTGTAAAGATATGAATAATAGCTTTTCCTTAACTATGTTTTATGACTTTTTTGGCAACTCATTTACTAGTTTTGTATTCACTGTCACGCAGACTCAAACCGATTAGAATTTTTTTTCTTCGAAAAAGGTTATTGGAGTCCTTTAATAATTCTATATTGTCTTTTTCAGAAATTTCCTTAAATAGCTTGACCGAAAATATTTTCTTTAATTATACATTTATATATGATTAGAAAGAGAAATTTTGACATTTCTCGTTAGATATTTTTCAACATGGGTCCACAATATTTTCCAAAAAAGTGTATTTTGGCAGGGACACCTCTAACTCTGTGTACTTTTTGGTACCCATCAACCCTACCCCACAAAGGTTTGATGCCTGTAAATTACCTGATCGCGATAGCCCACACCTTGCTGCAAGTCTGATTCGAACTTGCGCCGTTTCATTTCCAAATTGGCATACAAGGGTAGGCCTCGGATGTTTGCGGTAGTGGGTGGCCAACTGCGCTAGGCAGTTGGTTAGGGTCCACAATATTTTGGTACAAGCTACTACGTATAAATATGCTAAATACATAATACTCCCTCCGTCTCAATTTAATTGTCATGAGAGAGAAATCACAAAGTTTAATAAAAGTGGGGTCATTTTAATTTTCAACCACACGAATAGAATATTCTCTCTTTTGATTCTCAAGTTTTTACTAAAAAATGAAAGTGGACAATCTTTTTGAGACATCCAAAAATGAAAATATGGACAATTAAATTGAGACGGAGGAAGTATTACTTTAGTATTCAACGAGTGTGAAACCCGCGCGATGCAGCGGGATTACTTTTGTAGCCGTGAATTTGGAGAGGGACTATTTTTGCCAAATTGTTATAAAGGACTTACTTTGCAGCGACATTTAAACCTTAGGGACTATTTTTGCCAACTTGGACTTACTTTGCAACGACACTTAAACCTCATGGGCTATTTTTGCCAACTTGCGAAAGTTGGCAATTAATGAGGACACGTGTCATGTGAAGAGCTAATGTCCTGCCTAATAGTTATATTAACGAGTGTGGAAACCCGCGCGATGCAGCGGGATTGGCTTCAACGGACTTACTTTGTAACGACACTTAAACCTTAGGGACTAATTTTGCCAAGTTGCTATAGATAGCAATTAATGCTACAGGACTTACTGTGCAACGCCACTTAAGCCTCATGAATTGTTTTTGCCAAGTTGTGAAACTTTGCATTTAATGTTTGGACTTACTTTGCAATGCCACTTAAACCTCAATGACTGTTTTTGACAACTTAGGAAACTTTGCATTTAATGCCTTGGGGGTTACTGTTTTCTTCCCCGCTAAATAGTATATATAGTAAAATAATAACACATATAAAAAAATATAATGATCACCACTTGTCGACTTACATATTTATTATATCACGACTAGGTAGCAATTTAAGAGATATAAATAACATATATGTTGTTCATCCTATCCCTTACACTAAACTATTATTGATTGTAATATTGTATATTATATATGGTTAGAGAATATTAGTTGTTAAGAGGTTTAGAATAGTTGGTAAAGATTAGTTACACTAATATTGTATTTAATTAGTAATATAAATAGGTGTCTATTTTAGAACTATTTTACTCATAACTAGAGGTGGCAATTTGTGCCCAAAATCAAAACAATAGGCTAAATGGGCAACCCTTTAAAAGATTTGAACACATTTAGCCTTTTTTATTTTAAATGGGCATGTATTGCTCACTTAGAATTTAAATGGGCATAATGGGCACATATTTCTCGAACATTAAATTGTAACTTATATATATATAGTATATTTAGTTACTCAAATATAAATGAGTTGTTACGGTTGAGGGATTTTTTTGTTGTTTTGGGTCTTTTCTAAAACGAAAACGATTCGTATAAAATGAGCTCGTTTGGCCCGTGCCTATTTACGCATGTGCCCGTTTAGCCCGTTTCTCATGCCAGCCCGTTTTGCCACCTATACTCATAACTTATAAACATCATTTATCTCTGTAAATTACTTAGCTTGTTTACGGACTAGATTAACTTTACAAATCATCTTTTCTTTTCTTGCCCGCTTGCTTCTGCTATTGTCACAGAGATCCAAGTGTGGTGGGGGCTTGATGTTATCAGGATCCCTCCGTACCAAGATTGGCTAAATTTTATAAGGTGTGAAGTTTAGGCGGGATGTGAAAGAATATTTGGAAGGTACTATGTTCGTTTCTTGGTGGATTATTTGGTGTTTTCGTAATAAGCTGATCTTCTCGTTAGATGTTCCAGCAAAAGCATCTCCTTATGATCTTATTGTTCATCATGTTTTTGTTTGATGTAATGCTAGAGTTAGAAGAAAGATAGATTTGGTTGGTTGGTTTAAATGTATGTAATTGTTGTTTTGTTTGAGACTTAGCTCCTTGCTAGGCTCATTTTTTTAATATATTTATGTCGTTATAATAATAATAATAATAATAATAATAATAATAATTAATAAATAAATAGTGGTGATTAAAGTTTAAATAACTAACATCATAGATATAATATGTAAACAAAAAGGATTATTCAGAGGTCTAAACTTAAGCCTAATTTTGTGTCTAAAATAAGATGAAATTAGCTCATTGACAACATTTTTTAAACAAAGCTCGGACAACATACATTGATAATTTAAAGAAATAGATATAATGAGAAGTAAATTAAAATAACTTCTAAACATAAGGCTAGACGTAATGGGTGTGCGGCATCACCTTTCACCACCCACCTCACGAGTGAGACTCATTACTTGGGGTGATTGTCACGCGCCAGCAAGGCTCAAAATGGAAGGGAAAAGTGATGATGTCACCTCTTGGCATTATGCCAAGTTGGTAGATTTTATTATTGTTTATTTAGTTTGTGAATATGTGAGAGGTATTCTGTAAGGGGAGTGATTTGTACACCAAATCTTTTTGTCATCCACCACTAATTATGCATCTGTGTGTTGTACTGTAAATAGTACAATTTAGTGGTGTGCACACCACTTTTTAGTGGTGTACATATCACCTCCCATAGGGAGGGTATACAATCATTAGATGCATTATTGGGTTGTACAGTGTGCATCACGAGTTGTATGATTTGATCAAAAGCTATTGATGTGACATTATAGAGAGGGTATGTATAGTGCCCTGATGAACAAATGGATAAAACTGACATAAAAAGAAAGTGACCATTACCTCTTGTATAAGTGTGAACATGTTATTGAAGATATCGAAATTTTTTTGCTATCATTGTCTTCGTGTGTAAACAATTTTTTTCGTCAACCCATCCATGATGTAAGTCTACAATATAATTTATAAAATTTATTTGTACATGACACGTATATTTATTTTTTGGATGAAAGTGTGCCAGCCATAGAAGTCGTTCAAATTGAGTCTAACATGTTATGACAAATATTTTTATGTTCATTATTTTGAGTTTTGACTAGAGGAAAGGGTATGTTTGGGATCAAGCATTTGTGAGCGTTTTTAGCAACTAGCAACTAGCCATGTAATATAATGTTTGTTTGACAACAAGCAACTGGTGGTGGAATTGTGTAAACGCTTTCTTTCAAAACACTTAATCAAGAAGCATTTAGATTTAGCCGTTAGCATTTTGTCTCTCAAATTACAGCTACAATTATGTTATCAAACACTTTTATTTAGCAAACAACTACTGCTTACTGATTTTGCTTATTGATACTGCTTACTGCTTACTGCTTCTGCAACTATTATATTTTACCAAACATACCTTATGTAGCCTCACCGTTATAAATTAAATCGTAGTAATTAGTTGTTCCTAAAAGTATCTAAAGCGATCATAGTAAAAATCTCACCGAGTAAACATTTTTGGATAGGATAAAAAAAAAGTTCGAGAACGGTCATAGTATTATCGGTAAGGCTGTAAATGAACCGAACATTCAATGAAAATTTACTGTACGGTAAATGTCTACTTATGTGCGTTTATTTATTAAATAAATGAATATGATCAAAACTTTATGTTTATTTAATTAAATGAACGAATATAAACAAAAGTCGCGTTCATCCACTTATGATCGTGAACGTCCAATTATACATTCGTTAATGTTTGTCTATAATCATATATTATTATTATATACTTTAAAAATTAGTATACTCAAATTAATGAACACATTGTATACTTTATAGTTTGTCTTCATAAATTCATTTATTTTCATTCGTTTAATCTTTTAATGAATGAATATAAAAGAACACAATCAAACTCATTTTTTAATGAACGAACATGGACAATAAAATACGTTCGTTTAAGCATTCGTGTTTGTTCATTTGTCCTGTCAAAAGTAAATGAACAAACATGAATAAAGCTCTATTCCTATTCATCAGGTTCGCTTACAGCCCTAACTACCGGTTAAACCGTGTGCATCATAGCCGGAAAAGCTCCACTTATCTGAATAATAAGAATAAGGATCGTTCTCCATTTTGTTAGCCTATATTGTATTATGTATTTGTAATGGGTCTTAGCCCGATTCTAAATAAATAAGGATTGACAGAGGATTCTAGAATCGGGCTAAGGCCCGTTACAAATACATAATACAATATGGGCTAACACATTTAACCGGATTGTTATTTACGTGTGAACATACACCATTGGTTCATACACATACTATTACTTAATCATTTGCATTGATATGTGTGCAAGAATGCTTTCAAAGTGCAATGGGGGCCAACGCGTTTACAATTCGCCATCACAAAGAAATTTCAATGATTGATTGATTTGGATGATGTAGTTTTTTTGTTTTTTTTAACCGCTAATCACTTGCGAAAAAGACAACTGGCAAGTAGCTAGATAGAACAATTACAAACAGTTCGTAACGAGGTTTTTAAGATCGGTGTCCTACTCACTGACGAAACCAAAAAATTAGGATGTGGGAGGTAAAAAAAAAATTTGACAATACCAACAAAATGCGAAAGAAAAAACTATAATCGTAATGATAAATCGAATATTTTTACTTAAAGATGAAGGATTTAAAAGGAGTTATAAATTTGAGTTTGGGTGAGGACACTTTCGAAAAAATGTTAAAATTAATAAATAAATAAAAAATTAAATTAAAATCTCAACTTTTTGGGCTAGACATGTGGGGCACCAGCCTCCAATACTTACTACATACATCCGTCCCTGGTCCGATACTCGGGATCGTTTTCGATTTTTGCAAGATCGAAATCGTAAAATCGGATCAGAATCCTAAGATCCTACTATTATGTAATAGTCTTTCTAATATTATTCAAATTTATTAATTATTATATATCATAAACACAAAATTATATAAATGTTACATGAAAATATTGTCTTAAATTATGAATATGAAATGTTTAAGAAGATTTAACATGTTTTTTTAATTCTGTAAATCCATAACTTTGTAGCTTCTTTAGCTTGCGGTTTGAGAAAAGTTAGATCAGACTGGCTTAGGTTTAAAATCCTATAGTAAATATCGGAATCTTATAATTAAGCTTCCTAAAATCCTAGGTAGAATTCGAATCGTTTTTGCTTTTTAGTATCATAAAATTGTAAGATCCTAAGATCAGAGTCGAGATCTTATTCATACAACGATTAATAAGATCGTTGATCCAATCTAACCAAGTCGGTTTTAGATATCTACGACAACGTGATAACCACGAGTGTGTCATTTCTTGAAGGCTTTTTATTAACACAAACACGGTTTCGGAATCTTCAAATTACCCATGTAGCGGGATATTTAAAGTTTAATGTTGATAGCGTTGCTAGAGGTAAGCCGCGTATGTAATCAAGAAACAGAAACAACAAATTAACAAACTTTTGAGCCAAGTATGAAAAGTGCAGATTATCGACCAAAAGGTTCTGTGTTCAAGTCCCATGAGTAACGGTTTCCGAAACATGTAATGTTAAAGTATCGAAATGCTTAAAAACCCGACCCGATTCAATTAACTTAAATCAGCTGACTTTATACAAAGGGTTTTTGACTTTACACTACAGACTGACAGCAACAAGTGTTTTAAATCTCTATGCAGATAGATATTTATCTGTTTGTATACATTGATGAGCACACGCACACACAAGACTCTTCTATGACATGACCTCCAAAGCCTCTCGTGTTTGCCCAAGTACGTTAAATACGGTTGCAGCTATATGTGATGGAGTCAAACCGGCTTCGGCTAATTGGTCTGCAGGCGCTCCGTGGTCAATGTAACGGTCTGGAAGCACTAGCGGTCTCCACTGTAGACATCAACAACAAAGTTCATAGCTTTTAGATTCATATTTTGTCGTAAGCATAAATAGGTGATAATGGTAAGTTTGCGCAACTTTTGACCCCTTTGAACTGTTTCTTTTTAACTACGACAATTTATAAGTAAATTGACCAGAATTGCTAAGTTTTTAACAAACTTAAACTTGAATACGAAAAACTAATATGAAAGAATAAGTACCTTCAAGTTTCCGTCAAGAAGACCATCTAATGCCATGAAATGAGCAACATGGGAGCCGAACCCTCCAATTGACCCTTCCTCAACAGTGATCAAGACCTCGTGCGTCTTTGCAAGGGCTCGGATAAGAGAATGGTCTAATGGCTTGCAAAAACGAGCATCTGCAACGGTTATGTTTAAACCACGTTCTTGTACTATAGTGGCTGCAGCCATGCAACTCTGAACGGCTGTTCCATACCCTAGAAGTGCTACTCGTTGCCCTTCGAGCATTATTCTACCTTTTCCAACCTATTTTTTCAAAACAAAAAAGACTAGTGTTAATATTATAAATACATAATTATACTTGAACTCGTAAGGCAAAAACGTAAACTTACCTCAAGTGGGACACCTTTGTTACCAGGTGGTAATGGAACCCCAATCCCGTTTCCACGAGGGTACCGGAAACAGCTCGGTCTATCATCAATAGCAGCAGCAGTAGCAACCATGTTAAAAAGCTCAGCTTCATCAGAAGGAGCCATGACCACCATATTCGGTAAACACGCCATAAAAGTAACATCAAATGACCCCGAATGTGTGGGCCCGTCTGCCCCAACTAAACCCGCTCGATCCATAGCAAATCTAACAGGTAACTTCTGCAAATCTACATCGTGCACCACTTGATCATACCCCCTTTGCAAAAACGAAGAGTAAATTGCACAAAATGGTTTAAGTCCTTCACACGCCAATCCTGCAGCAAATGTAACCGCATGTTGTTCTGCAATGCCAACATCAAAACATCGAGTTGGGAAACGACGGAGGAATAGATTCATTCCGGTCCCACCACCCATTGCAGCATGGATCCCGACAATCTTTTTATCTGCTTCAGCCTCTGCAATCAATGCTTCAGCAAAGTACGTTGTGTAAGATTGAGTCGGTGCGCTTGACTTGAATTGCTTTCCGGTTGCCGGATCGAACTTGGCCACACCTAAATTGAAACAATAAACCAGTTAGTCGATTTGGACTGGTTCCTGTTTTAGTCATTGTACGATATAAGATGGCTTTGTGTCCCATTTGGGTCATTTTGTAACCCAAGCTTTTACATTTTTATAACAAAATTAATTATTATAGATATATCACTTAACATTTTAATAAAGTATTGCCGGTTTTAAGGATCTTTTGGATACAAAATGACTCAAATGAGACACAAGCCATTTTTTAATGACTCGGATCTACCCAAAAAAAAGTGCATATGAAAAAGTATGCTGCCATTTTTTTTAATATCTGACAATCGACCAAATGTATGAAATTACCTACCGTGATACTTATCGGCAGCTTTCTCAGCATAGGGGTATCCTCGACCTTTCTCCGTAATAACATGAATCAAAACCGGACCCGTTGATTTTGTACTCTTAACCTCTTTAAGAATAGCAACAAGATCATCAATACTATGACCATCAACCGGACCAATGTAATACAACCCAAGTTCTTCAAACAATGACGATCCAGAACCACTAATCATACCACGAGCATATTCATCAACTTTAGCCGCAAGTTCATGCATGGGCCCACCAATTTGTTTAGTAACTTCTTTAGCAACTTCACGAAGTTCTCTTAAGGGTCGGTTAGATTGTAATCTACTAAGAGCACTACTTAATGCTCCAACGGGTGGTATAGGACCGTCAAGATTGGCAGTTGGTAAGGACACTTGTTTGTTGTCGTTAAGGATGACTATCATGTCTGAATCTAAGTAACCGGCGTTGTTCATGGCTTCGTATGCTTGTCCAGCTGTCATAGCACCGTCACCTATTATAGCAACTACGTCGTTTGTTGCTCCCTTTAAATCCCGTCCCACAGCCATCCCTGAACATTAAATGAGATATATGAGGAAAATAACACAGCTGATTATTTTAAGGATATAAAGTATCAACCTGCTTATTTCTAAGTGCTTATTAACTCTAAACTAAGCACATAAGCAAGTTTTATCCAAACACTCAAAATTGCTTATCTGCTATAAAAATAAGCAAATCAATTAAGGATTTTCAAAAACACTCTTTGACTAACCTTCTATATTCCTAAACCTAAGACTTTTATGTCCATTTCACAAACTGTCTACCTCTTTTCTTCACAAAAATGTCGTTTCGGTAATATTATGTATAATATATATACTATAAATCCTTTGATAATCCAGATTTGCCAAACATTTGCACGTCTTGCTATCTGATGGTAAATTACAACTTCAAAAGGTAGAATCTCATTTAAATGCTAATTTTACCACTTGGTTTCTAAAAACTATTTATCTAATTATAATTGTGTGATATCACAAATCACATTAAAAAGTGCACATTCAATCAGAACATAATATAAATTAGTTAAGTACCTAATCCTGCAGAAATGGTAGTAGAACTATGACCCGTGCCAAAACAATCATGTTCGCTTTCAGAGCGTTTGGTGAATCCTGCCAACCCATTTGTCTGTCTAATGGTATGCATTTGGTCTCTTCTTCCGGTCAATATTTTATGTGGATAAGACTAGAAAACACATTTAGATTCAAGTCAAGTTCAAGTACAATCATTTTCATACGCATTATGTAATAATGTAAGATTCTATAATGTGTCACCTGATGACCAACGTCCCAAAGTATCTTATCTTGCGGCGTATTAAATACATAATGAAGCGCAACGGTTAGCTCAACAACACCAAGACTTGAACCCAAATGGCCACCGGTTTTAGAAACATTAAAGATCACATCAGATCGAAGCTCGTCAGCTAGTTGCTTCAGTTCCTACACAGCAGTAAAAAAATACAATTTAAAATTAAGTCGTGTCATTTTTAACAAGAAATATTTAACAGAAACGTATCGTATCCAAAATCAACATAATTACCTAAAGATAACGCTTAAATTTTCTATAAAAATCTAGCAACATATCTAATAAATTAATGTGAGTAATTTTACCATAAAATTGGACTTAGCATGTAAATTATGTATCCTTGACTTCTAGTCAAACCACTCATTGTTTCAAACTCAAAGTTAACATGATTATATAACCATCAAGCCTGTTTTTGAGCAAGTGCAAACATTTATATAACATCAAAAAGTCATTGCAACTAACTTACCTTAATACACAAACTTTTCGTATTAATTAAGCATCTTTGACTTTAAGGTCAAACTAGTCATTCTTTCAAATCCAAATTTAACCTCATTATATAAAATTCAAACTTGTTTGCATGCAAGTCTAGCAACTTTAGCAAATACTTTTTGAGTGGTTTAGTTTACTCTGCTTATTTTTCATAAACCATATTTCTAGCTTATTTTCGGGATTTAAGTCAAGTCATACTAAGCCTGAAAAAAATGGTAATAAGGCAAACAAAATAAGCTCATAAGCCTGAGAATAAGCTAAAACAAACACCCAAATGTATGCATGATTTAGTAACTGGCCTTAACCAACTAATTTTATATTACAATTTAACAATAGATTAACATAATCACATAACAATAACACTTCATTTAACATGGGTAAAAAGTAAAAACAATTAAATGTGTATTTAATTTTGTAGTCAAACCATTCATTTTCATACTAAAGAAACAACATAAAAGCACACTTTTTTACATAACATTTACATGGGGGTAATAAAAATTTACCTTAACAGACAAATTCTTCATATGAATAGGGTAATTAATAGTGTCCAAAAGTGGAGTTGGTGGTCTTTGAGAATGATATTCACCTCTTTCTGACAATGTTGATCTAATCCCATTTGATCTTTTAACAATCTGTTCCACACCAAAATCACATTTTTAATACAAGATTTATATAAAAATATGGGTTTTGCTAAAAATCACATTTTTCACAAAACCCATGTTTTATTTTATAAAAAAACTTTAAAAAAAACATGGGTTTTGCTTAAAATCACATTTTTAACAAAACCCATGTTAAAATTTATAAAATCAAATTTATAAAAAAAAAAATTATGGGTT
Source organism: Chrysanthemum seticuspe (assembly GCA_019973895.1). Classification (NCBI taxonomy): domain Eukaryota; kingdom Viridiplantae; phylum Streptophyta; class Magnoliopsida; order Asterales; family Asteraceae; genus Chrysanthemum; species Chrysanthemum seticuspe. Next base: position 6,511,847 of record BPTQ01000001.1, on the reverse strand, counting down.
TTGCTAAAAACTACATTTTTAACAAAACCCATCTTTTATTTTATAAAAAATCATATAAAAACATGGGTTTTGCTTAAAATCACATTTTTCACAGAACCCATTTTCCAAAACTATATAATCAAATTTTATTAAAAATTGCTAAAAATCACATTTCTAACAAAACCCATGTTTCAAAATTTCTAAAAAAAAATTATGGGTTTTGCTAAAAACTACATTTCTAACAAAACCCATGTTTTATTTTTCAAAATTTCATAACAAAACATGCAGAAATGAGCAAAAAGAACCTGATTAAAGGGTTTTTGTGACGAATTTAGATCTGTCCCAAATAAGCAATGTTGAATCAAAGGTTGGTTAGATGTTACTGATCGATGATTGATTTGTGTTGGGAATGCAAATGCACAAAGTGCCATGAATTAAAGTTTTGATCTTGATGGTTTAATTGAGTATCAAGAAGATCAAGAAAATGTGTGTTTTTTTTAAGTGTTTGTGTGTGTGTTTTTGAGTGTGTTTTTAGTATGTGTGAAAGTGGAGAAGTAGTGCAATGTGTTTTGAAGACAAAAGTTTTATGGGGAAAAAGAGATATGTGAGTGAAATGTGATTGGTACACGTCATTGGAAATCACATTGTATGGATAGCAAAAGTTTGATGATAAGTGCATCACCCACTAGTGCTAGTGTAACAATTTGATTTGTTGCATGTCTTGTTAAGGATCATGCAATGGTGTAGAATACTATTGTGATAATAAAATTCGATCTTAGAGCACTAAGGAACGGAGCTATCGGATAACACGTTATTGGTATGTCATATCAGCGTCACATCTTTTTTTTTAATTACATACCAATAACTAAAATACATCTCACTCATAACGCAAACTAACATGTTATTGAGTCTCATAAAATATCAAATTAAAAATATCCACTCACTCACAATACCGAGTGCTCTTAGACTATCCATGATAGCAAAGCCTATGTGGCAAGTTGAAGAGGCGTTTTTTTGCTTATTACGCTCACTTAGAATACGCGTATCATGGATGTCGTTTGAAAGGACTCGGTCGCTCATACGACATAGTTGTGTAATTGTTGTTGTTGTGTGTGTGTTTTTATTAAATGGTTTTTTGTAAAATATATATGTGTTTAATTTGGTATGTTTTAGTAGTGAAGTTGGTTGTGTTATTACACTAAGTTAATTGTAAAGAAAGAAATCAAATGTGACGTTAAAATAACAGTAATAAATACGATCTTTAAATCTCCTTATTACACCAGCAAAAGTGAATATTTGTTAGAAAAGTAACGAATCCTCCTACTCATTTTTCTAATTAACCTCCTCCATTACAGAAGTGGAGCCAGGATTTTTAGTTAAGAGAGGCCGACTGTGCTTAACGCAAAAAGTCATAGTGATAAATATCGATTCGAAAATTAATTTATAGTGTTGTCTTTTGTTATCTAAGTTATTTATTTATGAATTTTAGACATGTCTATAGAATAAGGGACCTGAATGTAAGAACTTATAGAAAATCGGTTTATAATCTAAATAAATGAAATAAGTTAATTAGGGATGGCTCAGTACTAACTATTCACCCTATTAGCTCCGCATGCTCCATTATGTGTATGAATCGTCTATTGTTGAGCGAAAGTGATCCATTTACAAGTTAATGAATAATTGACACATGAGACAGTAAAATAAGTAAAAAGATGAAGTGACGCTATAATCAACTATACTCATACACATTCAATAATTAACAAACCCATTTATAGTGTAGCAAATGATTAAGCGCTTGTAAGTACATTGGTAAAATAATAGGACGCGTGGTATGTTACTACACTCACCAAGTGAGACGCGTCTTAGGCAAGAGAAAATGAAAAGTTGGTCGTACAGATGACCGAGTTGTGAAAGATTTGTTGTGTGTATGTTTATTAAATAAAATTTGTGATGTATATTTGTGTTTAAGTGGGGTATATTTTGATTATGAAGTTGGTTGTTTTGTTACACTAAGTTGTGATGAAATAGTTGTAAAGAGAGAAATCTAAGATATTACTCAAGTTGCGATATTAAATGTGATTTGAGTGTCCCGCGTTACACTTAGGTTGGTAGCAGTAGGACGGAAAAAGTCGGTCTTGAGCTTAGCTCGACCGACTTTGAAGCCGGTCACCCCCACTGTGGGCTTGGAAGCAAATATCGGTTGAGGTGGGAAAAAAACAATCGGTCTAAAATTCGACCGATTGTGAGACACACTCATTTAAAAAGAAAAAAAAAAAAAGAAAAAAAAAATGTGTTATCGACTTTGACAACTTAATCATGTCTGGTAATCGGAGAGAGAAAGTTGATATGACGGGAATAACCGAAGTCACGGCTGTACATAGCCTTAGTCTAGCAATTTTTACACATTCCTTGTCATGTCAAACAGAGAAGAATGTTTACTTTCGTATATACTTTAATCACATTGAATGGATGGCAAACATTTTGATGATAATGGTGCATCACCCACTAATATAAGATAATTGTGTTATTTCTTAATTTGTTTTAATAAAAATATTAATATTGTTTTTAACTTATGTCATGGTAATACACATGCATAAGCATTTAATTTAGAAAAATGATTGGTAAGACTAATTATGTGCCTAAAGATGTGCCTAAAAACGTGTGACATGATCTGATGGTTTATAAAAAAGTAGGTCTCATTGCTGTAGCCATCAGGATGATGCCACATATGGTTAGGCATATGATTTATGTCTCCCAATCATTACTCTTTAATTTAATGGTTATCACCATCACAACAACAACCATATATAATCACGTCAGAGCAAGATATGAAAGAGATAAAATACTGATAAATCAGATAAGGATACATAATCACATCAGAGGAAGATATGAAAGAAATAAAATATAGACAAATAAGATCTTTATTCCTCGATAAACCAAAGAGTAAGACAACTGCTCTAAAAAAAACTCTGCTAAATGTGTTCGAGTGTTAGAACGTGAAAATGCTCAAATGTGTTATTTTAAAACATCACATGTGAACAAAAGATATATAAAAATATAACACATGGCAAGATAAACTATTAAGCATCATCAGGTGTTATATATTAATTAATATTAGTATTAATAATTTTATAACTCGCTTTTATTTAACATATTTAGCTTTGTTCTATATAAAAGCTAATTTAGTTAAATGTTGTTGTGTTCATAAATGCACATTAAAAAGAATTTATTAAGATGTACACATGTAGAAAAAGTTATTCAAGAAAGTTATGGGTTACTATAAAAGCAATGTTTTAAAAATCAGGTTTCGAATTGATCCGATAAAGTCACCGATTCAACAGTCGGCCATCAGATCAACTCGATTTTCCATTTGAGTAAATTGCAGTATTTCAACTCATCAAACAGATAAATACCTATAAAACCTTTACTATTTAATACCAAACATATATAAAACCGAAAAAAAATCATTATCAATCATATTACATAAATTATACAATGCCAAATACATACAACTCAACAACAATACAAAATTTGGACTTAAGAACAAGATTATCTATCACCACGATCTATCTAAACTTATCATACATATTTAAAAACATATACTTAAAAGAAAATTATCAAACACAACTGACTTTGTTAAACCAGATTAACTCGCATAAATGAAACTCAACGGGTCAAACTTTGTTTTAAGGCTTTGAGAAACCAGTTCATTTTGACCCGTTTTCAGACAAAAAATAATTTAACCAGCCGGATCAAACCGAGTTTCAAAACACTAGTAAAAAGTACTACCTTACATTGAATGGCTCTTTATTGTAGTAAACATAGCATTAATACAAATGGAACTAAAGGAGAACAAAATGAAATTGACTTCCATTATTGTTTTGTGGATAAACTCTTTAAACGTTTCATTTATTGTAAGACATTATTTTATAGAATTACATGGTTCACCAGTTTCTTTAATGCATTATGAGCATTTTCTTGTTGACAAACATTTAGCGAATATAATTTATCAGTCGCACATTTTTTTAACGACGTGTCCTTTTTCAGTCTTGGCCATTTGAACTGAACACAATTATTTTATAGAATTATTTTACCCAAAAAAATTATTTTATAAAATTACATGGTTCACGAGTTTTTTTGTTTATCTATTATAGGTCGGATGTCATAGTTATCATTCGTCAGCTTCACATTAGTATTCATCCTTTTTTAAATCCAGAGTTAATTGCATTTTTAGTTTATGTGGTTTGGTCAAATTACAAGTTTGGTCTTTAAAATTTTGAAAGTGCAATGATAGTCTTCATTTTGAAGTATTTATTGCATTTTTGATCCTTGGATAAAGTTAAATGACTAAAATAACCATTGTCTTCTTCATAAAAAGACAAGGGTAATTTAGTCATTTCACACCGATAAGGACAAAAAATGCAACGCAAACTTCAAAATAAAGACTATCGCCGCACTTTCAAAGTTTTAAGGACCAAACCTGCAATATAAACAAACCACAAAGACCAAAAATGCAATTAACTCTTAAATTAATCATCAAATATTTTTAATGGTAACCATCCAAACAAAAAAATATATACATATACATACTTAAACAGTAGGGTAAATAATAAAGAAATGCTACATTCACTCAAATTTTACACAAAAAATATCATACAAATGATGTGGCTATATGTGATTGGGCTAATTAAAATGAAGAAAGAGAAATTGTACCAAAAGCCACCAATCATAGTGAATTTTTTATGCTAAATTTGAGTGAATATAGCATTCCTCTAAATAATAATATAATCCGTTAACTTTTGGTCAACTTTGACTATCCTTAACCCTCACACCATTTTACATTTTATCTCAACGTCACATCAAGCGTCACATTAGCTTTCTTTCTCCTTCACTACCATCTCACACTACTTCACCTTTCAATACTTTTTTTATTTGTTAAAATACACCGTTAAATATCTCTCACACACTCACAAACTAAAAAACAAATGATTAAAGGGTCGTTTGGTTTGTTGCTAGAAATCACAATTAATCTATGACTATGGATTTGAAAAAGTGAGGGGCCCGCGGAAATGGATTTCATGAACACTAAATTGGTGTGTAATGAATCTATGACTATGATATTCCTATTTAATTACTGGGCTCACAAAACAAACATCTTTAATGACTTTCATAGTCAAAGTCATATTCTCATAGTGGGATACCAAACGCACCCTAAATAACCACTATTCACGCAACTCAAAAGGCGAAACATTCACCTTTGGTTGCACCTTTTCATCCTTGCTAAACATTCACATCACCTCCCTCCATCCTTCTGCTTGACTCCCTTTGTCAATCCCCCACTTTGCTCTCGTTAGGGACAACCTTATAGTTTAACGACTTAACTTTATTTCGACAATGTTTTTATCATTAACTTTGCTTGACACATTGATTTAATCACTTAATTTGTTTGACCATTTGATTAAAACTCCGAAAGTTTAATAAATATTTAATTAAGACATTTAACATGCAACTTAAAAACAAATTATTGTAGTGACCATTGCGACCAAGGTTGTTAATGGTTTGGGTGAATTCATGTAGTAAAACAAGAAGTACCCATGTTCACGGGCCATGCATCACGTTTTAACAACCCGCATCCGACCTTGAGGTGACGGTACCTGAGCCGGAGTTAACAAATATAGCATATCTGGTCGGTAAATTTAGGGTATCCGTCTCGTGAGGAGTGAGGACGATTATTTACTTTTTTCGCTATCAAACTGACATGTCTTATGATACACCAAGGTTTTCAGTTTTTTAGTCATTTTTCTCGTGTAGACCAAGAGAATGAGCGAATCAGTTCTGATTTTTTTGAATACCCGAGATACAACCAATTATTCCTTAATCAAACCAATAACATGTGGAGTTAGCATCCGACCTTTTTTATTTTATTTTATTTTTAAAATACTAATAAAATGCTGGTGAAAATAGTCAAAAGTTTTTATTTAAAGTTAAATTTTGATTAAAACGGTCATTTAATATTAAATATTTTAATAGTAGTAACATCTAAAGTTAAAAGGTTTATTCGAAATGAAAGTTTAGAGATCGGGAGAAAAACATTGTCAAACAAAATTAAGCAGTTAAATCAAGGGTTAATAACCTTTTAAAGCACTATACTTGTTAAAAATGGCAGTTCTGCATAGCGAACTAAAAAAATTAACTCTTTTAGACATTAATGTTGACATTTTTGTGTTTTTTTAGTATTATGACCATTTTACCCTTTCTGAATTTTTTTCGAAATACTTTTTTTTCGATTTTTTTTTCCAAAATAATTTTTTGAATTTTTTTTTGAAATACCTTTTTTTCGAAATTTGTGTTCTAAATTTTTTTTTCCTGAATTATTTTTTTTTGTGAAATGCGATTTTTTATTTTTATTTTTTAGATTAAAAAAATTTTCTGAATTTTTTTTTCGAATTTCTTTTTTTTTTTTAAATATTTTTCGAATGGTAAATGGTCATAATAATTAAAGAAAGACAAAAATGTCAACATTAATGTTTAAAAGACTTATTTTTTTAGTTTGCTATGCAAAACTATCATTCGTGACAAGTATAGTACTTTAATAGGTTATTAGCCCTTAAATCAAAGAGTCAAACAAAGCTGAGAACAAAAACATTATCAAAAAGTTAGGTGATTAAATTATAAGGTGACTCGTTAAAGGATTAAATCATTATTTATGCTAAACGCAAACATACTTCATAATATAACCAGCAGGGTACCCGTGTATTGCGGTGGCGATTACCCTGAAATAAAATTTTTCGGGAAATCATGTATTTTAGTTTATTATATTCTTTTTGACAATAAATTTATATATATCAATAATTTCGTTTAGCCCGTGCCCGTTTGGGCTCGAGCCCGTTTGGCCCGCGCTAGTTTGGCCTGCGCCAGTTCGTGCTTAAGCCCATTTTCCCCGTTGACCGTTCGGGCTTGACTATTTGTATAATGTGCTTTATAATATGTATTAGTGACATTTAATGCAGTGTTCTAGCGCGTTGCGGCGGTGTGTACTATGAAATAAAATTTTCCGGTGAATCATGTATTTTAGTTTATTATGTTTATTTGATAATAAATTTACGGATTTCAAGAATTTCGTTTAGTTCGTGCCCATTTGGCTTGCACCAGTTCGGGCTTAAGCCCATTTGGGCCGTTGCCCGTTCGGGCTTGACTATTTGTATAATGTGCTTTATTATTTGTATTAGTGACATTTAATGCACGAATTATATTTAATTTGGTTGTACAATATGTTTGATAATTTGTATTTCTTATGTAAAGGGTATTTTAATAACTGTATTAATCGTATTTATTGACAGGTATTAATTGACTGCATTAATTTTATTTTTTTTTTAATATGTGCATTAAAATGGTGTATGCTAGACTACTTGTCTTATACGTCTGAAAATTATGTGCATTAAAGTGTTGTACACTATGCTTCTTTTCTTGTAAGTCTTAAGATTTGAAGAGAGAGTCATCCCTCTATTATATGTAGTATAGAAGATAGCTTAATTAGATTGTAAATTGTGGTTGAATAGCTGTATTTTTTGGTAAAAATGTATCTATACTACTATATAAAGTGTTTAGGACATTCTAAATATAGAAATCTTAAAATTTTTAAAACAAAAAACATTTATAATAAAAGTAACCCGCTATACTTGTAACTAAGAGTACAATTAATATAGCACTTGGTACAAAATAATAATGCATAAATCATCAAAGTTGTAACATTCGTGTATATTAATGTCAGAATTAATGAAATCATTAAAATACCCTCACTCAAAAATACAATTAATATAGCACTTGGTACAAAACAATAATACATAAATCATCTTATTTTTCTTTTTTATTAAAACACACACTAATAAAATTTACAAATCATTAATAATATAATTAAAATACCCATCACCCAAAAGTACAATTAATATATCAAATGGTGGAAAACAATAATGCATAAATCATTTTATCATTTATATATTTTAAACACCCACCAAAATAATGATATTATTAATATACTCTTCACTCAAAAGTACACTTAATATATCACATGATATAAAACAACAACGCAGAAATCATCTTATCTTATATTTCTTCTTTAAAACACCACTAAATAAAATTTATAAATCATTAAGCGGATCATAGAAACCAATCTTTTATATAGTCAGAATTTCTGACACTACCTTTTTCGGCCACGCAACGGACCACCATTTACTACCACAACTTAGCAATATAGACACCATTAGATAGCGCTAAAACCGCTATTTTAAAACACCTTGTATGTTTAAACGATATATAATATTACGCGTCCTAAACGAATAGCTATATCGTTGATCATCGTTTCCGTATCGTCTTTGCATCGTGATGCAAGCCTGCCATTTTTTAAAACAACACTGTGCGGTAAAGTTGTTCCATTAAGTTATCGCCATGTGGTAAGTTAGCATCATTAAAAACATATAATCGCGTAGGCACCCTGCTATAAAAGCTTTTTATTATGTTACTAAATGTGTAAATAATAAAACAAACTAATTTCCAATTAATAACCTCTGTTGTACTTTTTTTTCATTCTTTAAAAGTAATGCATCGGAAAAACATTGCTATTGCCAAAAAAATATAATCACACGGGTACCCGCCGCCGCAACGCACGGGTACCCGACTAGTTTTTAATAGTGTATTAATTGTATTAAATGAGTAGTGGTTTTTTTTAGTTTTGTTTGTGCTTTGTGTATTGTACAATAAGTATTATGACTTGTAAATTAAGACCAAGAGGAGAGAGATTCATTCCTACATTATACGTAGTATATATATAGATATCTCACATAATCAACACAAAATTGTTAGGGCAAGTTTGAGATCAAACCACCTCACCATGATCCATAACGCGTGAAAAGAGAGGAGCGTAATGGTGCACACCGCGTGAAGACCATCCATGACACACACGACTCCATAATAAGTTGAAGGGTATAATATTTTTAGTTAAGATCTGTGATAAACAACTATTATCTAAAGAACAAAAAAGAAGATCTCAGCCACACATTTTGCTTTCATTCAATGGCAGAGATAAAAACTGAAAAATAACAAACAAGGACAAAAAAGTAATTCCAGCTCATTTACTTTAAGAACTCATTTTTCATTTTTTTAAAAAACAACATATCTTGTAAACGGTAAACATTCAAGTTATGAAAAAACACCATCGTAACGAGAATTAAATTATCTTTATATATATATGCACTTTTATATACTTTCGACAATTTGTTTTTCAAAATATTCGTCCAGAAAAACTATACGTGATTTGTAAAAAATCACTTGTGATTTGTAAAAAATCACATGTGATTTGTTATTTTAAAAATAACGTGTGCTTTTATAAATCACATTAAAAAATGAGATGTGATTTTAGCCGACTCGCAATGTCGAGTTGGAAATTCAGGTTACAAAAAAAGGAAAAGAAAAAATCGCATGTGATTTTCAATATCAAATCAACTTATTTCTTACTTTTACAAAACAAATTCGTGAAATCACGAGTGATTATGTTTTTATAGAAAAATGTAAATCACATATGACTTACCCTTTGATGTTATAAATTGAAACACATGTGACTTTGTTTTAATCTAAAAATGATTAAATCACACGTGATTCTATTTTTCATTTTGATTTCAGGTGTAAATCACATCTGATTCGTGTGTGAATCACATGTGATTTTGTTGTAGGGCCCGTTTGGTACAGAGGTATGGAATGCGTTTTGAAGTGGTGTGACATTTAAAGAATGTTTGGTTGTATATTTTAAGAGAGATAATAGATTCAAGAATGTTAGATTGAATAATGGGGGTGTTGATGGGTATTAATATTTTGGGTTTTGGCTGCTAAATAGACGTGTACTTTACTAAATGTACTGTTTTGGTACGTGTACTAATTTCCGTTCCATTTTATGTTGGGTACTTTTATGTTTTGTACCATTTTGCACGGCTAAACTTGTTTTACCGAAACCATAATCACTATTGCCAGGTGTGCACGCCACGTCAGTTTTCCACTAACAAAAATAAGTTAAATAATAGGGTTTTGGCTGCTAAATAGCTACGTACTTTTTCAAATGTACCGTTTTGATACGTGTAATATTTTCCGTTCCACTTAATGTTGCGTACTTTCATGTTTTGTTCCATTTTTATACGTTTTCGTCCATTTTTATACGTTTTCTTCCGTTTCGGTACGTTTTTGTATGTTTTTAAACGTTTTGTCCGTTTTTACCCGTTTTTATACGTTTTCGTCCCTTTTTATGCATTTTTCTTACGATTTCAAACGTTTTACCCCATTTTATACGTTTTCTTATGTTATTACCCGTTTTTATACGTTTTCGTCCGTTTTTTACCTTTTTTTCGTGTTCGTTTATTTCTTTACGTTTTCTTCCGTTTTCTTAATTTCCATCCGTTTCTTTACATTTTTGTCTGTTTCTTTACGTTTTGTTATATTTATGTTTCTTTACGTTTTATGTTTTGGTTCATTTTTTACATTATCGTCCATTTTTTACGTTTTCGTCTTTTTTTTTTGTTCTTGTGTCTTTTCTATGTTTTTATCCGTTTCTTTACGTAAAAAAACAGACGAAACTGAAAAAAGGGACAAAACCGTAAAGATACGGACGAAAACGTAAAATAACAGACGAAAACTTAAAAAACAGAAGAAAACGTAAAGAAACCGATGAAAACTTAAAAAAAGGGGATGAAAATGTAAAAAAACCAGATGAAGACCGAAAAAAAGGATGAAAACGTAAAGAAACGGACGAAAACGTAAAAAACATACGATAACAAAAAATAGATTAAAACGTATAGAAACGAATGAAAAATTAAAAAAATAGACAAAAACGAAAAAAACAATGGAAAATGTAAAGAAGCGGATGAAAACTTTAAAAAAACATACGAAAATGAAAAAAAATGGACGAAAACGTAAAAAATAGGCGTAAACGAAAAAAAATGATGAAAACGTAACAAAATGGATAAAAACGTAAAAAACAGACAAAAAAAAAAAACGGGATGAAAACGTAAAAAAACAGACGAAAACGTAAAAAAATGACGAAAAAGTTAAAAAAAATGGATGAAAACGAAAAAAACGGGTGAAAACGTAAAGAAACAGATGAAAACGTAAAAAAAATTGACGAAAACGTAAAAAAAAATGGTGAAAACATAAAAAAACGGATGAACACTTAAAATAACAGACGAAAACGACCAGGGACAGTAGATACAATTTGGGACAAACAAGAAGGATGATCTATGTAATTTACTCAAAAAATATGTTACATAGGCATTTTTGCCGGTTTTATACATTCCCATCCGGTTGCCTGTAAACATGCTGATAACGCTACACGCGTCGTTCGGGGTCAAGGAAACTTCCTTTTCTTCGAGCAAGTTTTATAACACCCTAGGCAGTGAACCTAATCGTTGTAGTGTAGTAATTAGGGTAAGCCAAGGGTATTGATATCGTTCTCTAGGGGAATAGGAATGCTAGTGAGAAGTTACTACGCTAAGGTTGAGGTTGAGGAAGATTATTTTTTATCTTTTTATATTTTTTTAGAAAATGAAAAGGTACGAATCTCGGGTATTGGATTTGGGGGGGGGGGGGGTTGGTATTGCTACCGATTACTCTACTATTATCTAATTATCTAAGCTAAGGTTGTGATAGTCTATGTCTAATTGACGTGTACTCGTATGATAGTTTAAAGATGTGTTCACTTAGGTTTTACTACTCTTTAATTATCTCCTATTGATGGTTGATTTGTCACGTCCTTATTCCTAGTTGCGTTGTGTTTCTAAGGTTGTAGGGCGTGCTTATTTCCCTATCTCTTTGAAATTACCAAAGGGTCTTGTTTACAAATCCTCTAGTGATTTATAGACGCCTACTCTACGGTTGTCCTTGAATACTTTATCCTACAATTACCTAGATAATTATATTCTAAAGTTCACAAAGAAAAGTCAAGCATTAAGCACACAACGAATAATCTAGTGCACTCTAGATCATTAGTCAACTAAGATAAGTATCAACCAATCAATGTTCAATAATTAAGTTTCATATTCCCTAAGCAAACACACAAATAAATTAGCCGGACATGGAGAACATGCAAGCATACACACAAATAATCAAAGACATAATTAAATTAATGAAGTAAATACTTATCTTGATGTATAATAGGGTTTAGAACCCTAAAATACTGCACAAGAAAGCCTTGGTTCGGTTTTAGGTTTTTACTCCAAAAGACTATCTTTAAAACTGAAAAATTCGGATTCTATATATAAGATTACATCTGCGACGGCGTCACCTTATGTTTCGTGACGCCGTCGTGTCGCCGTCATTAGGGTTTCGTCTTGGCTACGTAAACCTTGCGACGGCGTCACCTTATGACTGTGACGCCGTCCCCTTCAGCTCTGACGCCGTCTTGGCTGCATCTAGGCCGTCTGAGTAACGACGGCCTACTCCTTTAGAACCTGACGTCGTCCCTTGAAAACATGCAATTTCGCTTCTGAGCCGTCGCAAAATTCCTTCCCGACGGCGTCGCAGATATGCAGTGACGCCGTCGCCTTATGTTTCAGCAGCTTTGAGTGTCTCGATTCTGACTTTGGCCATTTTCTTCGTATATTCGCGCCTTTTCGTCCAAATAAGCATCATTCCAGCATTTTGCCTTCAAGAGACCTAAAAAGTGAAAAGGAACGATATTAAGCAATAACGGATACAGAAGTGATCGAATAAGGGCTTAAATGACCCCTTAAAAAGGTACCTTTTAAAACCTTATCAAATATCCCTACACTTGGTATTTGCTTGTCCTCAAGCAAATGTGCTTTTAGCCAATTAGTTTATAAGTTAGGGGTCATGAAGCATTCATTCAAAACGGTCCACAACACATATAAGCCCCGCAAAAGTCATAACAAGCACGGAAATTACATACTAGCACCTCACATGGGGTGTTTGGATACTCACATCTCTCTCGGGTGTATATATGAAATATAACAAATCGGAAATGGAAGATAAACACTCATTAACCGGTCCTAGTACATAGATTACCATAGGCTTGAGAATAGATCAAACCTCCGTCGCTTTGGCGTAAGCACCTAGGAAAGACTATCAAAGAGGTATTTTAAAGGGTTGTAACGTTAGGCTTACGGTAGGGAAATGAAGGGTTTGGTGGGATAGGCTATTTAGTGGTGGATAGTCAAAAATCTCTATGTTGCAAGTATACGAAGAATGGCGTTGCTAAGCCAAGACTCGACACTCTAAAACTCTAGGCAACGAAAATAAACAAACATAATTTAAAAGATAGATGTAGGATGGTAGCCCGTATGGTTTTTTTTTTTTATTTTTTTTTTTCGAATTTTTTTTTTTTTTTTTTTTTTTTTTTTTTTTTTTTTTTTGCATACACTTTTACTCTACCATCCTCTACGGTACATCAAAATGATAGGGATTTATAGACACATCCCTACACTTGAGTTTTTATTACTCTAACACTAATTTGACCCGAATTGAAAAGATCAAAACACTTGGAGTACATTATTATGCAAACAAAGGGAATTTGAGTTTAACGTTCTCTTCCCTATATTTCATAAACTTTAACTTTTCCCATGAATCCCAATCATCCCAAAACTGTATACAAAGGATATGACTCGACTTAGCAACTCATGCAAGCAACCAGATAATTGAACTAAGGGTTTTGGGTGATAACATAAATTTGCACTAAAAGTGAGTGCAATAAAGGTAGGCTAAGGCGATTTGGGTGTATATTTGGGGGTAGGGTGTAAACAATGCTCTTCATTGATATTCCGGAAAAACCGAAACATCACGAGAACCGCGAAAAGGATAGGCTCTGAGGGGTTAACTAGGGGTATCGTGTACTAAAGATGAGTACAACGCAAAGGGTGTGGGGGAATTACTCAACCGAGGTGGAAGAAGTAATTATATTACAGGTATCAAACAAGGGTTTATCCTAATGCCTCTTATCATTTAGTTAATCCTAACTACACAAGTGTAGTCTCACTAGCGATCTCGGAATGCATCACAAAACAAGTTCTAGAATCTAATATACTACCGGTTCACACTCTAAGCATTAAAGATGAATGCTTTAATTCCTACTAATCTAAGGGCGATCCTCACATTTTTGTGGAATTTAGGTGGTAAAGGGTTTTTGTGCTAGTCATGCAACTTCCTATCAATGAGACGCTTTTGTTAAGACTAATGGCCCACTCCTATATGTCATGAAAAAAATTTTAAATTTGGCTAAAATTACCCTAACCTACATTTTCTCATGGTTTATTACACAATTACACTTGGACAAAGCAAATAGTCAAGGATAAGCATAGTTTCAAAGTTCCCGTTTTATTTTCCCTCCCTACACTTAAACTGAACATTGTCCCCAATGTTCCCCGAAAGTATCAAGGTTATGATAATGGAAGGTAATTAAAAATGAAAGAAACTAATACTCCCCTGATTAGCTCGGTAGGATCCGTGAAAAGTGGTGGTTAAATCTTTTCCAAGAAGAGTTTTTTGCGTGAAAGGCTCCTTCCAAACTTGTGTAACTTTTTCTTGACAAACTAAACCTGCACACTAGAAGAAAACAAACGAAACCTTCGCGTAAAATCGGCGGTAATAATATACATAAGACTCGATTTAAACTAGGATATAATGCTTGTGGAATGGATGTTTACAGAATTTTTTTTTTAGAAAATTAAGATCTGGAAAATTCCAAAATTTTACAAGTAGCTCAGAAAACAAGAAAAAATAAGCTGATGTTTTTATTCCTTCCTGACGCCGTCAGGTTGCAATCCTGACGCCGTCAGGTTATCCTGACAAAAACTGGTCTGCGATTTTCTGGAAAAAATTCTGGAAAATTTACATCTTTAGAATCTGGAAAAACTTATGCAAAAACATCCATTATGACTCGATACAAGCATTTGACTCGAACAAACAAACATATATATCTTTTAGTTAATTGTTATTCTCATGTTTACGTTTCTTATGAAAACGTGTGTAATCCTCCCTACACTTATCCTTTATGTAAAATACCTTTATATGTAATTAAGACGAGGTTAAAAACAAAATAAAGCATTTTTACAAATTCAAACATGAGGACAAACAATTAATAAAAGATATATGACACTAACAAGCAAACAATTAAGCATGGGTTGCCTCCCACGAAGCGCTTTTCTTTATTTAAGAGTCTTGTAGCTAGACTCGTAGTCCTACTCCTACGTTTTCTTAATCTTAAAGGCCCATTCGATCTCTTTAACTCTTCTCTCATCACGAATATATTCAGGCCCCAGTTCAAGACAAGCAGTGTAGTTGACTTTGTTTTTCCAATCAACCTCGAATGCCGGAATGTTATCTACATCTAAATCATCCATGCCCTCATAATTCTTATTTTTATGGGGCATTATATATTTAACACTCTCGGCTTCATTTGAGAACTCAATTATCCCTGCCTCTTTATCATAAACCATCTTAGACTCTTCTATAAATGGTTTCCCAAGGATTACATCTCCTAAAAACCCATCAATGATGCCCTTAACGTTTTCCAAAATTATGAAATCACACCTATATGTGAAGTTACCTATGAACACATGTAATCCCTTAATCCTCCCCACATAGTTACTTGCTTTCCTAGGGCGAAAGGGGTCCCTCATAGGCTCTAGCTTTTTGCTCATGATCCAATTATAATAGAGCCTAGACATTACATTCATGGGTGCCTTATAGTCAATGTAGGTGTGATCCCTATATAAGTATCCAATCATACACGGTACCTTGATGTTTTTAGGGTTTCCCCTCCTTATGCGGGGCTCGAAGGGTGGTATTGGAAAATTAACCACGTTATGGTGATAAGCGGTTTCTTTTCCTTTAGGGTATGAGTCAAAGTACCCCCTAAGTTCTTCCTCCTCCTTGTCACCCTCCATAATTTCTAATACCTTATAATCTCCTTCCTCTAGATCATCATCCGAATCACTTGTGGTCAAATCACTATCTAAAGGGCGATCAGATTCCTTAAGGGCTTCTTTGAGTGTATTTTCAATTATCATCTTTAATTTCCTAAGCTCTCCGATTTCGCTCATGATACGGGCTCGAAGTTGGTTAGCAGAGGCTGGGTCAAGCAGTGGGTATTTGTTTTGTGGTGAAGTATAGTTTGGTGGTTGGTTATCACCTTCCATGATGAAAAGTGATGGGATTACGAACAAAGGTCACGAAGAAGGGGGATAGACTAAGAGAAAGCTAAAAAATGAGAAAAAAGTTTACTTGATAGGAATCAAGTAAAGAACCTAAACGAGGTGGACTACTAACTAGCTATTCTATTCCCCGGCAGCGGCGCCAAAAACTTGATAACGCTACACGCGTCGTTCGGGGTCAAGGAAACTTCCTTTTCTTCGAGCAAGTTTTATAACACCCTAGGCAGTGAACCTAATCGTTGTAGTGTAGTAATTAGGGTAAGCCACGGGTATTGATATCGTTCTCTAGGGGAATAGGAATGCTAGTGAGAAGTTACTACGCTAAGGTTGAGGTTGAGGAAGATTATTTTTTATCTTTTTATATTTTTTTAGAAAATGAAAAGGTACGAATCTCGGGTATTGGATTTGGGGGGGGGGGGTTGGTATTGCTACCGATTACTCTACTATTATCTAATTATCTAAGCTAAGGTTGTGATAGTCTATGTCTAATTGATGTGTACTCGTATGATAGTTTAAAGATGTGTTCACTTAGGTTTTACTACTCTTTAATTATCTCCTATTGATGGTTGATTTGTCACGTCCTTATTCCTAGTTGCGTTGTGTTTCTAAGGTTGTAGGGCGTGCTTATTTCCCTATCTCTTTGAAATTACCAAAGGGTCTTGTTTACAAATCCTCTAGTGATTTATAGACGCCTACTCTACGGTTGTCCTTGAATACTTTATCTCACAATTACCTAGATAATTATATTCTAAAGTTCACAAAGAAAAGTCAAGCATTAAGCACACAACGAATAATCTAGTGCACTCTAGATCATTAGTCAACTAAGATAAGTATCAACCAATCAATGTTCAATAATTAAGTTTCATATTCCCTAAGCAAACACACAAATAAATTAGCCGGACATGGAGAACATGCAAGCATACACACAAATAATCAAAGACATAATTAAATTAATGAAGTAAATACTTATCTTGATGTATAATAGGGTTTAGAACCCTAAAATACTGCACAAGAAAGCCTTGGTTCGGTTTTAGGTTTTTACTCCAAAAGACTATCTTTAAAACTGAAAAATTCGGATTCTATATATAAGATTACATCTGCGACGGCGTCACCTTATGTTTCGTGACGCCGTCGTGTAGCCGTCATTAGGGTTTCGTCTTGGCCACGTAAACCTTGCGACGGCGTCACCTTATGACTGTGACGCCGTCCCCTTCAGCTCTGACGCCGTCTTGGCTGCATCTAGGCCGTCTGAGTAACGACGGCCTACTCCTTTAGAACCTGACGTCGTCCCTTGAAAACATGCAATTTCGCTTCTGAGCCGTCGCAAAATTCCTTCCCGACGGCGTCGCAGATATGCAGTGACGCCGTCGCCTTATGTTTCAGCAGCTTTGAGTGTCTCGATTCTGACTTTGGCCATTTTCTTCGTATATTCGCGCCTTTTCGTCCAAATAAGCATCATTCCAGCATTTTGCCTTCAAGAGACCTAAAAAGTGAAAAGGAACGATATTAAGCAATAACGGATACAGAAGTGATCGAATAAGGGCTTAAATGACCCCTTAAAAAGGTACCTTTTAAAACCTTATCACATGCGTGCAAAATGGAACGAAACATAAAAGTACGCAACATAAAGTGGAACGGAAATTAGCACACGTACCAAAACGGTACATTTGATAAAGTACATGTCTATTTAGCAGCCAAAACCCTAATATTTTTATTGGGTCCATTTTTCTAGGGCTGGGCAATCCCAACCGATGACCGACCAATGCCCCGACTCTAACCGACACCGACCGACACAAACCAACCTTAACTCGGGTCGGGACTCGGTTTGGGTTTTCAACCTTGTCGGGACTCGGGTCGGGTCAAGAGTCGGGATTACCTGGGATAACACAAAGAAAACCATACGAACCGGTTTCGTTTCGGGACTTGGGTCGGGATTCGGGATTACCTTAACTAGAATCGGGTAAGGATTTGGTTAGGATTTTTGCAACACCCCCAATTTCGAGATACGCAGCGGAATTCAAACAGGGTGTTACTTCATGGCACAACAGTCATAATAATAGAAAATGATCTCTAAAGGAGTCGTTTTAAGAAAGCTTTATCATTCAAATATATCATAGTTTACAAAATAGGCCCAGTTGGTTCCATTTTTTACAAAATACATCAATATAAGTCTTTGATGTTTTGTGAATGATAAATTATTTATAGCCTTCTTGGTCCTGTCCTTGCCCTTCCGTGCCAACTTCTGACATTATGGACCTGAAATACATACTTAAAACTGTCAACACAAAGGTTGAGTGAAATTTATAGAGTTTAGGAAATCAGTTGAACACAATATTCATAACGTGAGGTAATTAGTCTCACATTTATGGTTTAAAAAACAAAAAAGTTATTATTCACTAAGCATCATGCAATCAAGGCGTTAACTTGCTGTCATATAATAGTAACCGATGCCCCAAGTAAGTAAAATTTGCCATTTTACCTGATGTACTCAAATATAGTGCGTTTGTTTACCGGATCCTGGTCAAACAAACGGGATTCGTGATAAGGTTTTAAAAGGTACCATTTTGAGGGGTCGTTTAAGTCCTTATTTGATCACTTTTGTATCCGTTATTGCTTAATATCGTTCCTTTTCACTTTTTAGGTCTCGTGAAGGCAAAATACTGGAATGGCACTTATTTGGACAAAAAGGCGCGAATATATGAAGAAAATGGCCAAAGTCGAAATCGAGACACTCACAGTTGCTGAAAGTAGAAGGCGACGGCGTCAGGTGCTATTGGCGACGCCGTCCCAAAATTATTGTGACGGGCCAGAACCCAAAACTCGTGTTTTCAAGAGACGGCGTCTAGTTGTGAAAGAGTAGGCCGTCGCTACTCAGACGGCCTAGATGCAATCCAGACGACGTCAGAAGCTGAAGAGGACGGCGTCACGGACATAAGGTGACGCCGTCGCAAGGTTAACGTGGCCAAGACGAAACCCTAATGGCGGCGACACGACGGCGTCACTAAACATAAGGTGACGCCGTCGCAATTGTAATCTTATATATAGAATCCGAATTTTTCAGTCTTTGTGTGGAGAGTCTTTGGAGTAAAAACCTAAAACCGAACCTAAGGTGTCTTGTACAGTATTTTAGGGTTTTAAACCCTATCTTACACCAAGATAAGTCTTTACTTCATTAATTCAATTATGTCTTTGATTATTTGTGTGTATGCTTGCATGTTCTCCATGTCCGGCTAATTTATTTGTGTGTTTGCTTAGGAAGTATGAAACTTAATTATTAAATATTGATTGGTTGTTTCTTATCTTAGTTGATTAATGATCTAGTAATGCGATAGGTCATTCGTTGTGTACTTAATGCTTGATTCATCTTTGTAAACCTTAGAGTATAATTACCTGAGTAATTGTAGGCTAAACCATCCAAAGAGCGCCTTAGAGTAGGAGTCTATAATCTCTAGTGGGTTTGTAGACAAGACCCTTTGGTAAGTTCGAAGAGTTAGGGAGAAACGCATACCCTACAACTTTAGACACACAACGCAACTAGGAATAAGACGTGACACTCAACCATCAATAGGAGATAATTAAGGAGTAATACAAACTAAGTAAACACATCTTTAAACTATCATACGAACACACATTAATTAGACATAGACTCCCACAACCTTAGTTTAGATAATTAGATAATAGTAGAGTAAACGGTAGAAATACCAACCCCCCAAATCCAATACCCGAGATTCATACCTTTCCAATTTTCATAAAATATAAAAAGATAAAAAATAATCTTCCTCAACCTTAACCTTAGCGTAGTAACTCCCTACTAGCATTCCTATTCCCCTAGAGAACGATATCAATACCCGTGGCTTACCCTAATTACTACACTACAACGATTAGGTTCACTGCCTAGGGTGTTATAAAACTTGCTCGAAGAAAAGGAAGTTCCTTTGACCCCGAACGACGCGTGTAGCGTTATCAAGTTTTTTGGCGCCGCTGTCGGGGAATAGAATAGCTAGTTAGTAGTCCACCTCGTTTAGGTTTCTTTGCTTGATTCCTATCAAGTAAACTTTTTTTTTTCTCATTTTTAGATTTCTCTTAGTCTATCCCCCTTCTTCGTAACCTTTGTTCGTAACCTCATCATGGAAGGTGATAACCCACTACCATTCATCAACCCACCACCAAATGACCCGCCAAGAGCCCGTACTCTTGGTGAATACTCGAGACCAAGCCACCTAGGCTATAGGAACACCATTGAGCTTCCCGACCAAGCCCAAACTACGGCCCTGCGATCCGACACCATCCGGTTGGTGCAAAACGGATGTGCATTCCATGGACTTCGTTCTGAAGATCCAAATCAGCATCTGAGGGATTTCCTAAAAATCGTCGATTCCATCGACCTTGATGCTACTACTCGGGAGACCACGCGCCTGCGTCTCTTCCAATTCTCTCTACGGGACCAAGCTAGTAATTGGCTTGAGCGACTTCCCGTCGGCTCCATCTCAAGTTGGGATGATCTTACTTCTCGCTTCCTTGCTCAATTTTTCCCACCAGGGAGAACCACTAAGCTTAGGAATGACATCTTGATGTTCCAACAACGTCAAGGTGAATCTCTCTACGAAGCATGGACCCGATTTAAGGACTTGCTCCACAAAGTCCCTCACCACGGCATTGATCTTTGGTTCCTAGTCCAAATTTTCTATGATCATGTCAGTCTCTCTCTCCAACAAACCATTGATTATGCCTCAGGTGGAAGACTAAGTAACCTTGATGCTGAGGCATGCTGGGAGGTTATTGAGGACCTTGCCCAATATGAAGAGGAAGGTTGGGAAATTCCAGTTGTTCATGAACACGGGTCAACTTCCCAAGCACAAGCAATTAGGAGTATGGAGGCCCAAGTGAAAGCATTAATGGGAGTAACCACGCGTGCTGATGAGCACACGAATGCGGTCAAGGAATTTTTGATCCCAAGGAAATCCAGGCAGGATGAATTCGAGGACATTATGTTGACATTTGTCTACAAGCAAGAAGAGGAAATAAAACGCCTCGAAGCTCAAATGCAATTAACTCATGACACTTTCTTGGGCCTAGCTAATAACTTCATGTCAAGCATCCGTGGTGAAATCGCAAAGAAAAATACACCTAAAAAGCTTGAAAAGGTGTATGCGATACCAGGACATGCTGGGGTGACTCTCGAACCTTCTCCCTTAGTAAACCTCGATGAATCATATTCTTGCCTAAACACCTATCTCAACGTTTCCCACTAGTTCCCTAGAAACACATTCATTGGAATGGTCCACGTATCACTTCCCGATTTTTCCAATACAAGGAAAAGTTTTTTCGGTTTTAAACCTGGAAAGAAAGAACCTCACCCTCAAGACTTCGGAACCTCTGAAATCACGATTGAAAGACAATTTGACATATGCGTTGCTTACCATAGCGGAGATTATTGGTGGAATAACCACATTGATTTTAAAATAAAAACTAAGTTTCTTGTCAAAAATAGTAACCAGATTTTTGATCCGGGCGGACTAAAAAAAAAAAAAAAAAAAAAAAAAAAACTGTTTTCTTTTACGAAAATTTGGACGTGACGCCGTCACACTTTACGAGTGACGCCGTCGCTAAGCCAGATCAGACGTATTAATACAACACCCATCTCTTTCATTCCTTACCCTACACATTTTTTATCCGCCCCACACCACACAAAAACGTATTCCCCACATCAAATCCACCATTTTTTCACAGCAATCTCCACGAGGTAAGTAATCTACATTGATCTTTGTCTATTCAATTGTTCTAATTCATGTTCAATTTCGTTTTCCCCTATTTTCTCAAATCCGAAAAACCCCAACTTATTTGATCTATTTCGCCCTTGAAATCTTGTTAAGGCTTAAGATTAGGCGAAGTAGTAGTGTTACCATATAGGGGTTAACTTTGCGAGAAGCCTTTACGGCTTAGGAGTCAAAACCACCTGGCCATTATGCCATTGTTGCTTCAACAAGGGTGTTTGGGTCAAGGGTTGTGGTTAGAAACTTGGATTTTTCCCTCGCAAATGTCGGATTCAAAAAAAAAATTGGTCGATCTGACGGCGTCAGGTGTATTCTGTGACGCCGTCATTACCGGCTTGTGTCGTCCTTTGCATCGCAAATGATACTCATTTGCTCTCCACTTATTTGATTTCTTGTTTCAGATGAGCATAAGAGTAAAGAGGACTAGGGGACAATCTTCTAATGCTCAAGAAAACATTGCGGACACAATCATTGGGTGGGGGGTATTTACTGAAGAAAGTTGTCAAGCTAGTTACAACGATTTACTCCATCAAACTATTGATTCAGGGGCTGTGTTGGATTGGGCATTTCTGCAGGAGAATGATTTGGCTAGGGAATTTTCGAATAGTTTTAGGAGGGATAAGTTCACTGATCCCCAATGGGAAAGATTGTTTCGAATGGGAGAGCCCGTGTATGGCGAGTTGGTACGTGAGTTTCACGCATCATATCTGCCAAATATCAATGCACGTCAGGATAATATTAATTTCCAAGGGATCCGATTTAGGTTAGGAGGGGAATGGAGGGAAATGTCGACGCTTGAGTTTGGATGGAGGTTGGGACTATATACATCTGAGGATGTTGAGAGTGATGTTTTTAGGACTCGATTCGCAAATGGAATTACTCATAAGGACGAGATGTTGTGTATTTAGTTCTGGAACACGATTGCTGATGGGGAGTATATTACTGGGGGTACCCTCGCTTCACAAATCCGGGATCCACGGGTTAGGCTCATACATCGATGCCTCACCTTCTCTATTACAGGGAGACATGCCACGAGCCATCGTGTCACCTTACCGGACCTATTCTATCTCTACTGCATATTGGCCGAGGGTGTGTACTGTAACATCCCGTTCTGGTTGGCCGATTACTTGAGATCCGCAAGTGGAGTTAGGTTGGCGGATAGGGTGTATGGGGGCATGCTTATTACCCGGTTAGCTCGATCCCTAGGTATATTGGCAGGAGAGGTACCTTCATTCCTGAATACGATGGCAGCACCTAGGGTCGTCAAGGCTAAATCTCTGAAAGCTATGAATGTCCTGATGGATTATGGTAGAGGTTACGCTTGGTTCCGTTCTCAGCCCGCTATTCAAGGTGGTGATGACGATGATGATGAGGAGCCACAGGTACCGGCACACCAGCAGGGAGGTGAAGCAGGAAGCTCTACTGATAACTACATGCACATGTCTAGTGGAGATTGGCAGGCCTACCAGGGAGCATGGATGGGGCGCGTGGATACATGGATGGCGCAACAGGACCAGAGGGCTAACTGGACCTACGACCATACTGTCAGACAGATGCATCATCTATCCATGCGTGATCAGCTTGACCCACATCTCCAGATTGATCCTTTCCCAGGGCGGGAGGAGGATTATCCACCCTATGGGTATTTGGGCCATCTTCCCCCTGGTTATGACTATCGTTATGGACCCCCTCCCCCGTGATTGATGTAGTAGTTTATGGATTAAGTATGGTTGGCTGTTGAAACAATTTTGGCATGTAATAATCTTGGACATCTTAATTAGTAGTGACCTTTGAACTATGTGGTGTTTATTTACATGTGGTGTAATTTAGTTTGCATGTATGTTTTATCTTTTTTTATGATTTATCTCTTATATCTTTTATTAATTGTTTATCCTCATGTTTAAATTTGTAAAAATGCTTTATTTTGTTTTTTTTTAACTTCGTCTTAATTGCATATAAAGGTATTTTACATAAGGGATAAGTGTAGGGAGGATTACACACGTTTTCAAAAGAAACGTAAACATGAGAATAACAATTAATTAAAAGATATTTATGTTTGTTTGTTCGAGTCAAATGCTTGTATCGAGTCATAATAGATGTTTTGCAGAAATTTTTCCAGATTCTAAAGATGTAAATTTTCCAGAATTTTTTTCCAGAAAATCGCAGACCAGTTTTTGTCAGGATAACCTGACGGCGTCAGGATTGCAACCTGACGGCGTCAGGAAGGAGTAAAAACATCAGATTACTTTTTCTCGTTTTCTGAGCTACTTATAAATTTTTGGAATTTTTCAGGTCTTAATTTTCTTAGACATCCATTCCACAAGCATTATATCCTAGTTTAAATCGAGTCTTATATATATTATTACCGCCGATTTTACGCGAAGGTTTCGTTTGTTTTCTTCAAGTGTGCAGGTTTAGTTTGTCAAGAAGAAGTTAAATAAGATTGGAAGGAGCTTTTCACGCAATAATTCTTCTTGAAAAGAATTTAACCACCACTTTACACGGATCCTACCGAGCTAATCAGGGGAGTATTCGTTTCTTTCGTTTTTAATTACCTTCTTCTATCATAACTTTGATACTTTCGGGGAACATTGGGGACAATGTTCAGTTTAAGTGTAGGGAGGGAAAATAAAACGGGAACTTTGAAACTATGCTTATCCTTGACTATTTGCTTTGTCCAATTGTGATTGTGTAATAAACAATGAGAAAATGTCGGTTAGGGTAATTTTGGCACCAAATTTAAAATTTTTCATGACATATAGGAGTGGGCCATTAGTCTTAACAAAAGCGTCTCACGGATAGGAAGTTGCATGACTAGCACAAAAACCCTTACCACCCAAATTCCACCCAAAATGTGAGGATCGCCCTTAGATTAGTAGGAATTAAAAGCATTCATCTTTAATGCTTAGAGTGTGAACCGGTAGTATATTAGATTCTAGAACTTGTTTTGTGATGCATTCCGAGATCGCAAGTGAGGCTACACTTGTGTAGTTAGGAATAACTAAATGATAAGAGGCATTAGGATAACCCTTGTTTGATACCTGTAATATAATTACTTCTTCCACTTCGGTTGAGTAATTCCCCCACACCCTTTGCGTTGTACTCATCTTTAGTACACGATACCCCTAGTTAACCCCTCAGAGCCTATCCTTTTCGCGGTTCTCGTGATGTTTCGGTTTTTCCGGAATATCAATGAAGAGCATTGTTTACACCCCACCCCCAAATATACACCCAAATCGCCTTAGCCTACCCCTTATGCACTAACTTTTAGTGCAAATGTTTGTTATCACCCTAAACCCTTAGTTCAATTATCTAGTTGCTTGCATAAGTTGCTAAGTCGAGTCATATCCTTTGTATACAGTTTTGGGATGATTGGGATTCATGGGAAAAGTTAAAGTTTATGAAATGACGGGAAGGGAACGTTAAATTCAAATTCCCTTTGTTTGCATAATAATGTACCCCAAGTGTTTTGATCTTTTCAATTCGGGTCAAATTAGTGTTAGAGTAATAAAAACTCAAGTGTAGGGATATGCCTGTAAATCCCTAGTATTTTGATGTTATCATAGAGGATGGTAGAGTAAAAATGTATGAAAAAAAAAAAAAAAAAATCGAAAAAAAATAGAAAAAGAGAAAAAGAAAAAAAAAAGAGAGTGATAAAAAAAAAAAAAAAAAAAAAAAAAAAACAACATACGGGCTACCATCCTACATCTATCCTTTAAATTTATGTTTGTTTATTTCAGTTATCTAGAGTTTAGAGTGTCGAGTCTTGGCGTAGCAACGCCATTCTTCATATGCATTTAACATAGAGATTTTTGACTTACCACCACTAAATAGCCTATCCCACCAAACCCTTATTTCCCTAACCGTAAGCCTAACGTTACAACCCTTTAAAGACCTCTTTGATAGTCTTTCCTAGGTGGACTATCATTGCTGTTTGACTCCCTTTGTCAATCCCTCACTTTGCTCCCGTTAGGGACAACCTTATAGTTTAACGACTTAACTTTATTTCGACAATGTTTTTATCATTAACTTTGCTTGACACATTGATTTAATCACTTAATTTGTTTGACCATTTGATTAAAACTCCGTAACTTTAATAAATATTTAATTAAGACATTTAACATGCAACTTAAAAACAAATTATTGTATTGACCATTGCGACCAAGGTTGTTAATGGTTTGGGTGAATTCATGTAGTAAAACAACAAGTACCCATGTTCACGGGCCATGCATCACGTTTTAACAACCCGCATCCGACCTTGAGGTGACGGTACCTGAGCCAGAGTTAACAAATATAGCATATCTGGTCGGTAAACTTAGGGTATCCGTCTCGTGAGGAGTGAGGAAGATTATTTACTTTTTTCGCTATCAAAACTGACATGTCTTATGATACACCAAGGTTTTCAGTTTTTAAGTCATTTTCCCGTTCAGACCAAGAGAATGAGCGAATCAGCTCTGATTTTTTTGAACACCCAAGTTACAACCAATTATTCCTTAATCAAACCAATAACATGTGGAGTTAGCATCCGACCTTTTTTATTTTTAAAATACTAATAAAATGCTGGTGAAAATAGTCAAAAGTTTTTATTTAAAGTTAAATTTTGATTAAAATGGTCATTTAATATTAAATATTTTAATAGTAGTAACATCTAAAGTTAAAAGGTTTAATAAAATTAAAATTTAGAGATCGGGAGAAAAACATTGCCAAACAAAATTAAGCAGTTAAATCAAGGGTTAATAGCCTTTTAAAGCACTATACTTGTTAAGTATGGCAGTTCTGCCTAGCGAACTAAAAAAATTAAGTCTTTTAGACATTAATGTTGACATTTTTGTCTTTTTTTAAGTATTATGACAATATTATAACCATTTTACCCTTTCTGAATTTTTTTCGAAATACATTTTTTTTTCGATTTTTTTTTTCCAAAATATTTTTTTGATTTTTTTTTGAAATACTTTTTTTTTTTTTTTTTTTTTTTAATTTGTGTTCTAAATTTTTTTTTTCCTGAAATTTTTTTTTGTGACATGCATTTTTTATTTTTATTTTTTAGATTAAAAAAATTTTCTGAAATTTTTTTTCGATTTTTTTTTTAAATATTTTTCGAAGGGTAAAATGGTTATATTACTTAAAGAAAGACAAAAATGTCAACATTAATGTTTAAAAGAGTTATTCTTTTAGTTCGCTACGTAAAACTGTCATTCGTGACAAGTATAATGTTTTAATAGGTTATTAGCCATTAAATCTAAGAGTCAAACAAAGCCGAGGACAAAAACATTATCAAAAAGTTAGGTAGATTAAATTATAAGGTGACTCAAAGTTAAAGGATTACATCATTATTTATGCTAAACGCAAACATACTTCATAATATAACTTGCAGGGTACCCGTGTACCCGGGCTTGAATATTTGTATAATGTGCTTTATTATATGTATTAGTGACATTTAATGCAGTGTTTCCGCTCGTTGCGGTGGTGTGTACTATGAAATAAAATTTTCCGGTGAATCATGTATTTTAGTTTATTTGATAATAAATTTACGAATTTCAAGAATTTCGTTTAGTTCGTGCCCATTTGGCTTGCACCCGTTCGGGCTCAAGCCAATTTGGCCTGTTGCCCGTTCGGGCTTGACTATTTGTATAATATGCTTTATTATTTGTATTAGTGACATTTAATGCACGAATTGTACTTAATTTGGTCGTACAATATGCTTGATATTTTGTATTTCTTATGTAAAGGGTATTTTAATAACTATATTAATTGTATTTATTGATTGGTATTAATTGACTACATTAAATATCATTATTGTGGTGTTTTGTTTTTTTTTAATATGTGCATTAAAATGGTGTATGCTAGGCTTCTTGTCTTATACATTTGAAAATTATTTGCATTAAAGTATTGTACGCTATGCTTCTTTTCTTGTAAGTCTTAAGATTTGAAGAGAGAGTCATCCCCCTATTATATGTAGTATAGAAGATAGCTTAATTAGATTATAAATTGTGGTTGAATAGCTGTATTTTTTGGTGAAAATGTATCTATACTACTATGTAAAGTGTTTAGTACATTCTAAATATAGAAGTCTTAAAACTTTTAAGACAAAAAACATTTATAATAAAAGTTACCCGCTATACTTGTAACTAAGAGTACAATTAATAAAGCACTTGGTACAAAATAATAATGCATAAATCATCAAAGTTGTAACATTCGTGTATATTAATGTCAGAATTAATGAAATCATTAAAATACCCTCACTCAAAAATACAATTAATATAGCACTTGTTACAAAACAATAATACATAAATCATCTAATTTTTCTTTTTTATTAAAACACACACTAATAAAATTTACAAATCATTAATAATATAATTAAAATACCCATCACCCAAAAGTACAATTAATATATCAAATGGTGGAAAACAATAATGCATAAATCATTTTATCATTTATATATTTCAAAACCCACCAAAATAATAATATTATTAATATACTCTTTACTCAAAAGTACACTTAATATATCACATGATATAAAACAATAACGCATAAATCATCTTATCTTATATTTCTTCTTTAAAACACCCACTAAATAAAATTTATAAATCATTAAGCGGATCATAGAAACCAATCTTTTATGTAGTCAGAATTTCTGACACTACCTTTTTCGACCACGCAACGGACCACCATTTACCACCACAACTTAGCAATATAGACACCATTAGATAGCGCTAAAACCGCTATTTAAAAACACCTTGTATGTTTAAACGATATATAATATTATGCGTCCTAAATGAATAGCTATATCGTTGATCATCGTTTCCGTATCGTCTTTGCATCGTGATGCAAGCCTGCCACTTTTTAAAACAACACTGTGCGGTAAAGTTGTTCCATTAAGTTATCGCCATGTGGTAAGTTAGCATCATTAAAAACATATAATCGCATAGGCACCCTGCTATAAAAGCTTTTTATTATGTTACTAAATGCGAAATAATAAAACAAATTAATTTCTAATTAATAACCTCTGTTGTACATTTTTTTCATTCTTTAAAAGTAATGCATCGGAAAAACCTTGCTATTGCCAAAAAATATAATCGCACGGGTATCCGGCTAGTTTTTAATAGTGTATTAATTGTATTAAATGAGTAATGATTTTTTTTAGTTTTGTTTGTGCTTTGTGTATTGTACAATAAGTATTATGACTTGTAAATTAAGACCAAGAGAAGAGAGATTTATTCCTACATTATAAGTAGTATATATATAGATATCTCACATAATCAACACAAAATTGTTAGGGCAAGTTTGAGATCAAACCACCTCACCATGATCCATAACGCGTGAAAAGAGAGGAGTGTAATGGTGCACACCGCGTGAAGACCATCCATGACACACACGACTCCATAACAAGTTGAAGGGCATAATA
Source organism: Chrysanthemum seticuspe (assembly GCA_019973895.1). Taxonomy (NCBI): domain Eukaryota; kingdom Viridiplantae; phylum Streptophyta; class Magnoliopsida; order Asterales; family Asteraceae; genus Chrysanthemum; species Chrysanthemum seticuspe. The sequence continues at coordinate 6,482,487 of BPTQ01000001.1, read as the reverse complement.
TTTTTAGTTCAGATCTGTGATAAACAACTATTATCTAAAGAACAAAAGAGAAGATCTCAGCCACACATCTTGCTTTTATTCAATGGCAGAGATAAAAACTGAAAAATAACAAACAAGGACAAAAGAATAATTCCAGCTCATTTACTTTAAGAACTCATTTTTCTCTTTAAAAAAAAATAAATAACATATCTTGTAAACGATAAACATTCAAGTTATGAAAAAACATCATCGTAACGAGAATTAAATTATCTTTATATATATATGCACTTTTATATACTTTCGACAATTTGTTTTTCAAAATATTCGTCCAGAAAAACCATATGTGATTTGTAAAAAATCACTTGTGATTTGTAAAAAATCACATGTGATTTGTTATTTTAAAAATGACGTGTGCTTTTATAAATCACATTAAAAAATGAGATGTGATTTTAGCCGACTCGCAATGTCGAGTTGGAAATTCAGGTTACAAAAAAAGGAAAAGAAAAAATCGCATATTATTTTCAATATCAAATCAACTTATTTCTTACATTTATAAAACAAATTCGTGAAATCACGCGTGATTTTGTTTTTTATAGAAAAATGTAAATCACGTATGATTTACCCTTTGATGTTATAAACTGAAACACACGTGACTCTGTTTTAATCTAAAAATGATTAAATCACACGTGATTCTATTTTTCATTTTGATTTCAGGTGTAAATCACATCTGATTCGTGTGTGAATCACATGTGATTTTGTTTTAGGGACCATTTGGTACAGGGGTATGGAATGCTTTTTGAAGTGGTGTGACATTTAAAGAATGTTTGGTTGTATATTTTAAGAGAGATAATGGATTCAAGAATGATAGATTGAATAATGGGGATGTTGATGGGTATTAATATTTTGGGTTTTGGCTACTAAATAGACGTGTACTTTACTAAATGTATAGTTTTGGTACGTGTACTAATTTCCGTTCCATTTTATGTTGCGTACTTTTATGTTTTGTACTATTTTGCACGGCTAAACTTGTTTTACCGAAACCATAATCACTATTGCCACGTGTGCACGCCACAACAGTTTTCCACTAACAAAAATAAGTTAAATAATAGAGTTTTGCCGCTAAATAGCTACGTACTTCTTCAAATGTACCGTTTTGGTACGTGTACTATTTTTCGTTCCACTTAATGTTGCGTACTTTCATGTTTTGTTCTATTTTTATACGTTTTCGTCCGTTTTTATACGTTTTCTTCCCTTTTTGTACGTTTTGTATGTTTTTATACGTTTTATACGTTTTTCTTACGTTTTTACCCGTTTATATACGTTTTTGTTCGTTTTTATACGTTTTCGTCCCATTTTATTCATTTTTCTTACGATTTCGAACGTGTTACCCCATTTTATACGTTTTCTTATGTTATTACCCGTTTTTATACGTTTTCGTCCATTTTTTACATTTTTTTTTCGTTTTCGTCTATTTCTTTACGTTTTCTTCCGTTTTCTAAATTTCCATCCGTTTCTTCACTTTTTTTCTGTTTCGTTACGTTTTGTTAATTTTATGTTTCTTTACGTTTTTATGTTTTCGTTCATTTTTTACGTTTTCGTCCATTTTTTATGTTTTCGTCTTTTTTTTTTGTTCTTGTGTCTTTTTTATGTTTTTATCCGTTTCTTTACGTAAAAAAACAGACGAAACTGAAAAAAGGGACAAAACCGTAAAGATACGGACGAAAACGTAAAATAACAGACGAAAACTTAAAAAACAGACAAAAACGTAAAGAAACCGATGAAACTTAAAAAAAACATGCGAAAACAAAAAAAGGGGATGAAAACGTAAAAAAACCAGATGAAGACGGAAAAAAAGGATGAAAACGTAAAGAAACGGACGAAAACGTAAAAAACATACGATAACAAAAAAATAGATGAAAACGTAAAGAAACGAATGAAAAATAAAAAAAATAGACAAAAACGAAAAAAACAGTCGAAAATGTAAAGAAACGGATGAAAACTTAAAAAAAAAATGGACGAAAACGTAAAAAAATAGGCGTAAACGAAAAAAATGATGAAAACGTAACGAAATAGACAAAAACGTAAAAAACAGACGAAGACCAAAAAAATGGACGAAAACGTAAAAAAATGACGAAAAAGTTAAAAAAAATGGATGAAAACGTAAAAAAGGGTGAAAACGTAAAGAAACAGATTAAAACGTAAAAAAAAATGGACGAAAACGTAAAAAAATGGCGAAAACATAAAGAAACAGATGAACACTTAAAAAAACAGAAGAAAACGACCAGGGACAGTAGATGCAATTTGGGACAAACAAGAAGGACGATCTATGTAATTTACTCAAAAAATATGTCACATAGGCATTTTTGCCGGTTTTATACATTCCCTACCGGCTGCCTATAAACATGCGTGCAAAATGAAATGAAACATAAAAGTACGTAACATAAAGTGGAACAGGAATTAGTACACGTATCAAAACGGTACATTTGATCAAGTACACGTCTATTTAGCAACCAAAACCCTAATTTTTTAGTGGGTCCATTTTCCTAGGACTGAGCAATCCCAACCGACGACCGACCACGCCCGACTCTAACCGACACCGACTGACACAAACCGACCTTAACTCGGTTTGGGTTTTCAACCTTGTTGGGACTCGGGTTGGGTCAAGAGTCGGGATTACCCGGGATTACACAAAGAAAACCATATATGAACCGGTTTCGTTTCAGGACTTGGGTCGGGATTCGAGATAACCTGAACTAGAATCGGGTAAGGATTCGGTTACGATTTTCAGCCTTGTCGGTTTCGGGATAGGTCGGGATCGGGTCGAAACGGGTCGGTTTCGGCCAGATGCTCAGCCCTACATTTTCCCCTCTACTCTTATCTATTTCTATATTTATTTTAATTAATAATATTTTTTATTACAAAATTATTATATAAAATAATTAATATTATTAAATATTTTTTCTCTCTCCTACATCAAATACGAATCCAAATTCTAATCTAAATTTAAATCCAAATCCAAATCTTAAACTCACCTACACAAACCAAATGGACCTTAATCTAGAAAAGAGTAAATCACATGTGCTTTATATGATATTATGTTTCATCTAAACAACTAAACCACTATTTAAGAAACTCATAAAAACACTGGAAAAAAATAGCAACCTAAATAAAAATTTATTAGTACCGACTATCACTATCAGGTAAAGAATATTACATCTAAGGGCCCGTTTGGTTGAGGTATATGGGTATGGGTTTATGACTTTGAAAGTCATTAATGTTGTTTGGTTGGTTATGAGGTCCACCACAATGGAATGAGGATACCCAAATGTGAAGGTTTCCTCATATATTATGTATGTGGGTGGTCTCTTCATACCCTCCATTATCATTCCACTCTATACCAACACCCATATTGTGATTCATAGCGATAAACCAAACACACCCTTAATGAGTGTCTTCTAAAAAATCAAGTTTCACAAGCATCTTCAATTCCACTTGAAACAAAACTTACACTAAGTTTTGAATAAGTTCTCTTTCGACGTACCTTCTTATTTTTCGATCTCTCTACTCACATCTAAGAAAGACCCCTTTCCCAAAACATAACAACCTAAGATTTGTGATGCTTGTTAATGCTTGTTTTTTAAGATTTGCATGACCTTTTGTAGGGTCTGCGGCCGCACATCATCTTTAAAAGCATGAACCAAATAGAGAAGGTTGTTTTCTCTCCTTTACATATCATCTTGAAGTGAGTATGATAGTCAACTGTTGAAGCATCATTTCATAAATATTACTACCCATAATTAACGACCACAAATATTATCCTTTTTATCCCAATCCTAGTTTTTGGACTTTTTATCTCCAACGAACCAACTTGAAATATTCTATCAAGGGAGGCTAATTTACAGCTTTTTTAAAACATTTACACCGATAATGATCGGCACTACAAAGTATAAAGGTAAAAAGGCAAAGAACTTTTATGGCTACCAGCCGACGACCATGTTGAATCGCCGTCACCAAATCATCGCCACATCATCGACTCACCATGGTGTCTGATTTCGAACAAATTCAATTCTTCTCGTTTTGAACATATTATATTTTTCGGCTTCCACATGTTGAATTGGGTTATTATTGAATTTATGATTTATGAGTTTAGATATAGAAGATGGAAATTTTGATTAGAGAGAAATAAATAGTATTTGTGTGTAAAGATGTGTGATTCTGTGAGTGTGAGTGTGGGAATGGTGGGTGTTTGGTGGAATTGAATAATTACCAAAAAACCATTTCGTTTTTTAATAAGAATTAATCTACACCATCAGATTTAAAATGATTGAATGGACGAGATTTAACCATTTGTTCTTTAAAGAAGATGTGTTCTCCATTGAACTTTTCTCATAATATTTTAATTTGTTGTAAATATTGTTAATGGGCTTTTGTCTATTCATCATCAGTAACTTACAAGGGTTTTTATCCTATAAATATATTCTCGTTGTAACCTCATTATGTATAACAATGTTCTCTTCTTCTACATCTTTTACTCTTGTCAATTACTTTCACAACATGTTATCAGAACGATAGTTTTGAGAAAAAAAAAGTAAATTAAGAATGAAGGATAAACGGCTGAAGTGATGGTTGATTTTCCTTTTGAAATTCACGACAAGATCTAGTATGTAAGTATACATTAGAGCATTGGGTGTGGGAGGTATCATGGCTCGCCGTGGTTGAGGTGGCAGCTCGCCATGCGTCGCCACCATACCGTCTCCCTTCGCCGTCCCTCGCCGTCGGAGATTTCGCCGTCTGCACGACGAGCTTGAAGTTGTACTTTTTTTTTTTTCTTTTTCTTTTTATTTGTTGAGTTTTTATTTGTGGAGAGGATAAATATTTTTGAAGGTGAAGTGTTTTTTTATAAAGATTGAAAGGTTCGTGGAGAAAAAAAGAATGCAAACTGATGAAAAACACAAATTACATTGAACATTTAACTGAAAACAAGAAATACATAATACGCTTAAACATTAAAAACTACAACGCATACTGATGAAAATAAAACTACTAAAACTTAATAAAATGAATCATCTGAGTCCCAACCCTCAGAACTTGAAGAGGAATAAAACTCGCCATTAACGAGCCGAGTCTCCATTATGTCAAAGTAGCTATCTTGAAGATATTGAGCTTCCCTTGCTTCTTGTTCACGACGAGCAGCTTCCTCGCGTGCCTGCTCTTCCATAATCTCCCTATAGTTTTCTTCGTCCTGTTCAAGTTGACGAAGGGAAGCCTCACTTAACCCGAATGGGTTGTTTTCAAGATCCACATGTGGAGTGTTGACAGGTGGAGTTTTGGAACAATTGGATTGTTCACTGGTGGAGTGTTTAAAAATACGTTTTTCGGTTGGAAAACCAGAAAGACATTTTCAGGTGGTGTTGAGTAAACTTCAACTTCTTCTGAAGTTGGAAAGCTAGCTTCGGAAACTGTGGTGGAGTTGGAAAGCTTGTTTCCGGCAACTGTTGTGGACTTGAGAATTGCTGAGAAAAATCTTTGCGAGACAATTTTGTGTGTGTGAGTTGTGTGTGTAACTTGTGACTGGTAGAGTTGTATATATAGGCACATATGATCCCGCTCAAAACTATACCATTTGAATTTAAAATTTGAATTTGAATTTTAAATAATCCCGCTCATATTTGAATCTGATTTTTAATTTGAATTTTTATTTTGAATTTAAATAACCCTGCTTAAAAGTATGCCGTTAAATTTGAATTTGAATTTTAAATAATCCCGCTCCTATTTGAATTTTGAATTTGAATTTGAATTTTGAATCTGATTTTTTAATTTGAATTTGAAAACTACCCCTTTAAATAACAAACTATAACCAATATTTTTTCGCATTTGCATCAATTCAAACTTTCTATCTCTTTAGCTCCAAAAAAAACACAGTGTCTCAAAATCCGAAGTGGAACAAGTTTGAAGAAATGTTGCTTGCGCAAGTTTGGATAGAAATTTCGCAAGCTCTAGATATGGAAAATAACCGTTCCGAATTTTTTTTTGGAACGACGTTATGGAGATGTTCAATGATCAGACTACCGATAACCATCGTACCAAAAATTCAATCACGGGAAAATGGACAAGGATTAACGTTGATTGCAAAAAATTCAACGCTATTTTCAAACATTTGCAGCGTCGAAGTGGTGAAAATGACTACACTCATCTCGAGAATGCGAAACTAAACTTTGAGCAACGATTTGGTGGAAAGGAGTTCAAGTATGTTCACGTTTGGGAGATTTTGAAAAATTACTCGAAGTGGAATGTCGAAGATCCGATCCATTAGTATGTGTTGTATTTTTTTACCCATATCGTTTTTTTTTCGTATCGTATTTATTTTTATTATTATCGTGTTATGTATTGTATTTTTATTTTTAATGAAATGAATTTAGTTTACTTGGAAATTTGAATAAAAAAAATAAAGTAGTAGTGGTGGGCCCAAAATAAAGAGGTTGAGGTTTGTTATGAGGAAAGAGGGTTTGTTGTGGAGGTTTGTTATGCTGATGTGGCAGTGACGTGACAGTGATGAAGAGTTATGGTTTACCTCCCACACCTAATGCTCTTATCATCATGTCATTATTTTTATAATATTATGATCATCATTATTGGTTGTTTAATTCACGTGAACCAACATCTAATATAACAAGTATGTTCGCGGTATATCTCGTCTGATTGAAAGAAAAGAACCCTCAATGGTATATAGTTTCATAAAAGTTAAGAGATTATTAAATTTTTGTTTATTTTTTTTCTTATCTAAAGCAAGCTCCATTATTCTCTACAAAAACAGAAAAATGTTTTGTTATGATTATATAAAGTAAAAAAAATATGATTTTCAGTTTCACCGGATGTATAGATATAGGTTGATGAAGTTTTCGGTTTACTGTGATTAGTATTTTGATATCACGGTTAAAATAAAAAGAAAAGAAAAGTATAACTTCAAGTTTTATTATGATTCTCTCAAGAGAATAAAAAGATATCATAACATCACGTTATGATTATTATAGAACCTCAAGTTCTATTATGATTATAGAATGAAAATACAAAAACCTCGAGTTATTGTTAAAATGCTCAAATATGATTCCCTCAAGTGAATCACGGTAACATAACCTTAAGTTATGGTTGTTTTTGTTTAAAGCCTAATGTGCTTTGATGATTCCCTCAAGTGAATCACAATAATATAACCTCATGTTATGTTTGAGAAAAAGAAAAATGAAACCTCAAGTTCTACTATGATCTCATCAAGAGAAAAATATATACTCCCTCCGTCCCAAAATATAAGTCCATATTTGACTTTTCAAAGTATTTTTTTTTTCTGACTTTGACCGTAATTTTTTATTAATGCTATATGATACTTGATGAAAAGTATACTAATAAAAATACATTTGAAACATGAATCCATTTATATAGTTTGCATCAATTATTATATAACACGAAAAGAAAAATAATTACGGTCAAAATATGAAGAGAAAGACTTTGAAAAGTCAAAAGCGAACTTATATTTTGGGACGGAGGTAGTATATCATAACCTCATGTTATGATTATAGTTATGAAACCTCTGTTTCTACTGCGATGGATAAAATCAAAATACAATAACCTCAATAGTTATTGTTAAGTTGTTCATTGTGATTTTCTTAAAAGAATCAAAAGATAAGATAACCTCATGTTATGTTTAAAAAAAATTAGAACCTCAAGTTCTAATATGATTCTTTCAAAAAGATCTAGGGGATGTTTGGTACGCTTGAATGGAAAGACTGGAAAGGGAATTATAGGCGTTTCCCGTGTTTGTTCCTGTCATGGAATGGAATTGAGAATCAAAATGTGATTCTCTTTCCATGAAATCTATTCTCTTAAAAAAGTGGAGAAAGGGCGAGAAACAAGTTTTGTTATATCTCTATTCCACCATCTGATTCATAAGGAATGAGGAATTCACTATAAAATTGTGAGGCATAAATTAAGTTATGCACGTGTTACGCACATTTAATCAACATGTTAAAACGCACTACACCCAATTTCAATGGCGCTGCTAAGCTTCCTTCATCAAATTAAATGTTTCCATCATAAAATAAAGGGTTTCTTCAGTCTATTTACGGTTTTAATTTCTTATTATTCAAGTATTTTATTGGGGTGCATCAATAATTAGGTTTTCCAATTTGATGTTCAAACACAAGTTTGTTGACCATATATTTCAACCATATACTTTTCTGTTAGTACATCGTGTTCATGTAGTTATGGTTTATGATCAATTCAAAACAAGGATTATATACATGTTTTATTTTTCGATGTCTTTTGCTGCTCTCAGATTAAGACCTCATCTCACTATTTTGATGCATCAACATGTTTGATAAAATGCAAGCATAATATTCAATTTTATGTTTATTTTTTTCCCTTTGTTTTGTTATAATTTTAATTTTGATAAAAAATGATTCTTCATATCATTACTTGGCTGCTGATCTGTTGTTCCTTGGTTAACTTTTCTTAGAATCATGTGATATACGTAAACAAATTACATAATTAAATGTGCCAATTTATAATGAAACAAATTTCTATTCCGAAGCATAACATGACCAAACAAGAGAATGATATTCCTTATACTGATTTTATAACGGGTACCAAACAAATGAATCTATCCTTTTTCTTGCGATCTATTCTCTTTCTTTGCATTCTCATTCTTTACTGCATTTCTATTCTTTGCGATTCAGTCGTACCAAACGTCCCTCTAGAGTATAACCTCATGTTGTGTTTGAAAAAATTAAAACCACAAGTTCTAAAATGATTATTTAAAAAAAATAATAATAATAAACAAATAAATAAATAAAAAATCAAAATAACATAACCTCAAATTATTGTTATAATTTAGTTGTGATTTCCTCAAGAGAATCGAAACGACATAATTTCAAGTTATAATAATATATGTACTAAAAACCTCATGTTCTATATGATTCCCTCAAGCGAATCACAATAACATAACCATTAGTTATGATTAGAAGTTTATTCGGAACCTCAAGTTCTATTTGTTATATGCATATGGGCAAATCACCTAGAAATGTAGCTAACTTGACATTTTTTCCCGTTGTATGTAGCATTCTTTTTTTTTCCTCATTCTGTCAATAAACTTCTATCGTTAGTCCTTTGTGTGTACCCGTTACCAAAAAAACCTGCATCATTAGTCCTTTAAGCTAACGACCGTTAATAAATAACTTAAAATTTGGTTATCTTATGCTAAACTTGCATCGTTGGTCCTTTATACTAACGATCGTTAAAACATAACTTAAAATTTGGTTTTCTTACGTTTCCGTCCGTTTTTTCACGTTTTCGCCCGTTTTTACACGTTTTCGTTCGTTTTAACACGTTTTTGTCCGTTTTTTCACGTTTTCATACGTTTTTACACGCTTTCATCCTCTTTTTCAAGTTTTCTTCTGTTTTTACACGTTTTCATCCGTTTTTACATGTTTTCATCCGTTTTTACACGTTTTCGTCCGTTTTTCACGTTTTCGTCCGTCTTTACACGTTTTGGTCCGTTTTAGCACGCTTTCATCAGTTTTTTCACGTTTTCATCCATTTTTACACGTTTACATCCGTTTTTGCACGTTTTCGACTGTTTTTGCACGTTTTCATCCGTTTTTACACATTTTTGTCCATTTTTGCACATTTTCATTCGTTTTTACACGTATTCATCCGTTTTTACACGTTTTCTTCCGTTTTTTTCACATTTTCATGCGTTTTTACACGTTTTCATCCATTTTAACATATTTTCGTCCGTTTATGCACGCTTTCATCCCTTCTTACATGTTTTCGTCCGTTCTAACACGTTTTCGTCCGTTTTTTAACGTTTTCGACTGTTTTTGCACGATTTCGTATGTTTTACACAATTTTTTTTGTTTTAACACGTTTTTGTCCCTTTTTCTCGTTTTCCTCCATTTTACACGTTTTCATCCGTCTCTACACTTTTTCGTCTGTTTTTACATAGAGTGTGCAAACACGAACGAATACGTGAAACAACGGATGAAAACGTGTAAAAACGGATGAAAACGTGAAACAACGGATGAAAACGTGAAACAACGGACGAAAACGTGCAAAAACGGACGAAAACGTGCAAAAACGGATGAAAACATGTAGAAACGGATGAAAACGTGAATAACGGACGAATACGTGTTAAAATGGACGAATACGTGTTAAAACATACGAAAATGTGTAAAAACATACGAAAACCTGCAAACAGACGAAAACACGCAAAAACGGATGCAAACGTATAAAAATAGAAGAAAATGTGAAAAACAGACAAAACCGTGTTAAAACGGATGAAAACGTGTAAAAACAGATGAAAACGTGAAAAAACAGACGAAACCGTGTTAAAACGGATGAAAACGTGTAAAAACAAATGAAAACGTGAAAAAACAGACGAAACCGTGTTAAAACGGACGAAACCGTGTTAAACGGATGAAAACATGTAAAAACGAATGAAAACGTGCAAAAATGGATGAAAATGTGTAAAAATGGATGAAAACGTGAAAAAACGAACGAAACGGTGAAAAACATACGAAAACGTGTAAAAATGAACGAAAACGTGTAAAAACAGATAAAAACGTGAAAAAACGGACGAAAGCGTGTTAAAACGAACGAAAACGTGTAAAAACGTACGAAAACGTGAAAAAAACGGACGGAAACGTAAGAAAACCAAATCTTAAGTTATTTTTTAACGGTGTTAGTATAAAGGACCAACGACGCAAGTTTAGCGTAGGATAACCAAATTTTAAGTTATTTATTAACGGTCGTTAGCATAAAGGACTAACGATGCAGGTTTTTTTGGTAACGGGTACACACAAAGGACTAACGATGGAAGTTCATTGACAGAATGAGAAAAAAAAAGAATGATACATACAATGAGAAAAAGTGGTAAGTTAACTACATTTCTAGATGATTTGCCCTATGCATATTCATGTTAAAAGTCATGTGATTTACAATTTTTATTTTGTTCATCAATGTACATGATTTTTAAACATATCGTCAGTTTCAACAAAAAGATTTTGTGAATTGTGTAACAAAGAAAAATAAAAGAAAGAGTTACCTTTATTACTTATCAATTTTGATATGGATGTAAATAACTTAAATCTTTTTATTTTATGGTGCTAATCTCTTATAATTAGATATTGTTAATCATGACTTGATCGAGGTAATTTTTATGTTTCGTCCAAGCGATTAGAAAAACGGGGTTATTTTTATGTCTTTTATATGCGTTTGGAAAATTGATAATAATAATAATGGACGTTTGATGAGAAATTATGAACTTATCTAACTAAACATGCATTCCCTCAAGGTTTAGATTTTTTTTTTTTGTGCAATCAGAATTGTTTTTTGTCACAAATATTTGTCGAGAAAGAATTATATATATTTGACACTTAAGAATTTAAATACAATAAACATATAAATTTATGTTCATGTTTTGTGATCCGGTAGTTCTTTTTAAGATGCTTAAATTGTTATAAACAAAACAAATATTTTGCTAAATTTAATGGAGATATCATTTGTTTTCATATTGAAAATCAAGTAACCTAATCTATTTTTTTTATTTAAAGATTCTTAAGATCTATTGTTATCTTCAAAAAGATTCTTAATGGAGATATCATTTGTCTTTCATATTGAAAATCAAGTAATATTATAATTTTAAAGGGAAATCTTACCTGCATTATAATGTAGGTAAGTTACCTGTTGTTAAAAAAGAAGGGGATAAGGACTAAACAAAGAGAACCATGAAATGATGAAAGTGTAAGGACTTAATTGTAACTTTTTAATTTTTTTTACAATGCAAAGCAGGTAATTTACCTGCATTGTAATGCAGGTAAGATTTTCCTTACTTTTAATTATATTTTTAGGCCTTAGGTTCTATGTTGATTCTTGAAATGAATTAAAGTAACATAATTTCATGTTATGTTAGAGAGAAAAAATTAGAACTTCAAGTTCTAATCATTTGTCTTCATATTGAAAATCAAGTAACGTAATCTAATTTTTTTTTATTTAAAGATTCTTAAGATCTATTCTTATCTTCAAAAAGATTCTTAATGGAGATATCATTTGTCTTTCATATTGAAAATCAAGTAATATAATAATTTTAAAGGGAAATCTTACCTGCATTATAATGTAGGTAAGTTATATGTTGTTAAAAAAGAAGAGGATAAGGACTGAACAAAGAGAACCATGAAATGATGAAAGTGTAGGGACTTAATTGTAACTTTTTAATTTTTTTTACAATGTAATGCAGGTAAATTACCTGCATTGTAATGCAGGTAAGATTTCCCTTACTTTTAATTATATTTTTAGGCCTTAGGTTCTATGTTGATTCTTGAAATGAATTAAAGTAACATAATTTCATGTTATGTTAGAGAGAAAAAAATTAGAACTTCAAGTTCTAATATGATTAAATCAATAAAATCAATAATGTAGCTTCATGTTATATTTTAGGAAAAAAAAGGAATACTTAACGGTGAAATTCCCGTTAGAATTATGGCAAAATCTAAAAGAAAGATTTGACCATCAAAAGAATGTAACCCTTTCAGTGACTCGCTATTATTAGATGCACCTCATGTTGCAAAATTTTAAATGTATAAGCGAGTACAATGTCGCAATATTTAGTATTACATTTGAATTGAATTATGCGAAGTGAAAGTTATAAGTGAAGGCATGTTTGAGAAAATATTCTCAATTGTTTTATGCCTCCAATATGCTTCTATAGCAGCATTATCAAGAATGCGATCTAGAAAAAAATGGACTAATATATGTTCTTGTTGTTGAACGAAAAAAAGAGTTTCTGAAGAGAATTGTGAAATTCATTCAACCATTAGTCCATTCCTTAATATGAATGTGACAATGATGATAAATATGTATCCTTAGCATTGACATGATCGATTAAATGACCATTGTGTCTAAACAAAATGGCATCCTCAAGTTGCAAGATAAAAAATAATAATTAAAAAAAATAATAAAATAAAATAATTGATCAACATTCACCTCACCTCCCTTCATCCTTGCAGCTTGAATCCCTTTGCCAATTCCTCACTTTGCTCCCGTTGGGGACAACCTTATAGTTTAACCACTTAGCTTTATATCGACAATATTTTTATCATTAACTTTGCTTGACACATTGATTTAATCACTTAAATTTGTTTGACCATTTGTGTAACACCCCAACCCGGCAAGGGTAAAGATATCGCAAATACGGTTTCATATCAGAACTTTAAATACTATACAATAGCGGAAGCCTTTACAAAATATTCAAAAAGAAAACATAAATAGCTAAACTTCAAAATAAATCTAAGATCTCTAAAGGTCAAGTCTTGCTCTCAGCTCTATTGTTAACCCAGATCAGCCATCTCACAAGCTCATCTTGAATGCCTAATACCTGCCGCAGGAAAAGAAAAGTGCGGCTGAGCTTACAAAGCCCAGTGAACAGATATAACGAAACAAAAACTAAACAAACATAAATACGAATTGAACAAAGAAACGAATAACAAAATCGTAGCGGAACGAGAAAAATGAATCATTGAGGATTCTGCGGAAACACAATTGCACAGAAATCCGGAACAACAATTAGCAATCAAGGACAAACACATAGCATATTGATGACTCCAATGCAAACACATCAAAATAACCAGACACTTAACATATCAAGAAGAAATAGATTACATATAAACCAAACGAAAAGTCTAAGGCTAACGGAAACACTTTCTAGAAAATAAACATGGCATTCAACAAATTAATTAACCTTCACTCAACACACTTAAATCAATATTGCAGCAGCGGAAATAGCAGTCAAATCATGGCAGTCACACATACAGATAGAAAACACAGTAGACAAACTATAACTAAATAGACAAAGACATAACATAGCCATTAGTAATTATCAGAACAGATATCATAAGCTAAACCAGTTCTCATATCAAATCCTAACATCAGCAGAGTTTAAGCATGGCAGGTCACATAGGCAGATAAAACACTAACGTATAAGCAAAGTTCACAAAATTAACTGAACAAATTATACATACTAAACTTATAGAATACTCACTTTCACACTAACACATCCATCCCACAGTTCAATGAATTCACATAACGAGAAACTAACATGACATCAGATAACAGCATGCAAATCCCATTTAAACATATTAATCATAACCTAGCATTGTAAACGGTAATCACATAAACATACAAAAGCATACACATATATAAGAACATATAATAAGCCGAGCACATAACTATTAACACTTGAACATACCGAATCACAATCAGAATACTGAACATAGTAATAACAAATAAAGATTTAGTTAACTACCAGGAGCCCAAAACATATCATATCAAAACATCATAACTATATAGAAACAATCTCAAAAATAATCCGGAGTAGCTAGCTCCCAGAGTTTTATGAAGACGCGTATTGCACACGACATCATTCACCTAGACAAATCATATCGGATAACAGATCAGATATAGGATGCATCCATACGCCCCACAAACATATATTGGCCATATAATATAACTTGAGTTCATAACATATAACAAATAAGGGACGTGGCAGAACTTCACTCTACTGCCCTAGAGTCATGTCAGAGGTGCATCACTGACACGGACATGGAACCCCCATGACTAGTTATTATTTGGCTCGGGTGTCAAACTAACTTAGGTCAAATTAGAATGTCAAAACTGACATAGATCATATTTTATCAAATGTTTAATCATGTTTTCAAAATCAAAGTCTTCATATCATATAGTTCAAAATCAATGTTTTATGATTCAAAAATCAAAGTTCAGATAAGCAACAGCTCAAAAGACACATTAGTGTTCATAGCAAATAACATATCAGATAACTCATATCATAAGGTTCATATTCAAATATAACAAGGTTCAACAAATATGCACATCAAAGTCTTCCTAACATAAAGTTCAAATCAGATATCGCATGGTTAAAAAAAACATAAGTTCAGATAAGCAACAGGTCAAACAATCAGGAAAGGGTTCATAGCAATGGCATAAGAAATCTTAATAAGTAAAATAGGAAAGCGAACGAAAAGAACATCATAAGGAACCTTTACTAAAAAGGTCAGAATATTTGTACCTTGAAGCAAATGAGAGAAAAGCAAACGAACGAGTGAATCACGAAGATATAACGTCGCGTCTCCTTCAACGAATCTACACGGATTATGATTTATTTAATACTTATTAGCATCATTAAGGTTATAACGGATTCATCGCATTAACATTCTTAAAGTTATAAGTATATTCTCATTTTATAAGCTTCTTATGCATTTGTAAGTGTGTTACCTATTGATATCATATTTTATCTTTCAGTTTCTTAAACTCATATTCGGACCAGACTTTAGCGATTTTTATAAAATACTTACTTAGCTCAAATGAAATCAAGCAAAATTACAAGGGTTCCCATATGAGTTAAGAGAGTCTACAAAAATTGGTGGGTTCTATTTCCATGCTAAATGGCCTATGGAAAATCAAAAGTCCAGACCTATCCAGAAAGTGATCAGAAAATACACCTTAAAAGTTTACGCTTATTGGACCTGTTTAGACACCTTGGAAAAATCCCCATAACTCCCAGAAATTCATTTATGTCATAAATATCACTCCTGTAAAAGGAGAGCTCCTAATTCATTATGGTTTGAGAATGAAAAATCAAACAATCCAACTAAATTTCAGACTCGTTTTCTCAGCTTTGACACTTGATCTTGTAAAATTCAAAAATACGACTTAGACAACTCCAAATTCGACCAAACCACTTGGAAAACTTAACTAAGACATAAAATAAACTTTTCCCACAAAAACCCAGATTATTGCACTTATAAAATTGGATCTATAACACACACAAATTCGACATATGATGCTGTCCAGTTTTTAGGGTTTATTAAAACCAATATAAGCACATATTTAGACCATTAATTACACTTAGGGTTCCATTCCAATTAGGGTTTCGAATTTATTAAGCATGATAACATTTATATATGTGGTTCGGTTCTCTTGTGCTCGACATACCTATGATCCGATTCAAACAATACGTATTACATACATGTTCTCTTAATATTACAAGGTTCAATTCATATGGTTTGTTTTTGTTTGGTTTCATATGGTTCGGCCACAAAAAGAAAAACACAACTCGACTAATACAAACATGATACAACATATACTAACGTAAGGTGTATTAAAGGAAGACGAATAAAACATGTTATACCTTAGCTTGCTGGAACAAAAATCTCGACTCCAATGGTTTAGGGTTTCGGCCGAATGGGAAGAAAAAGAAAGAAGAGGCAAAACTAGGGTTCCAAATTATGTTTATGAGTTTGTATATATAGGTGGTGAAAATTTCGGTTCTAGGGCTTTGAGAAGGTGTGTGGGCTTCGGCCTCTTGGTCCAAACGAACGAACAAACACTCGGCCCAAGTTGTTTCCCAAATAACGAAAGACAAGGCCCAATATTTTAGTGAGACGTTTAAATCTTCGTCGTACAAAATCAATCACGTACACATATTCGTTAAGTTTTAATTATAGATAAGTTAAGTTTTGTTTTTTTTTTTTTTTTAAATTTCGTTAAATGATCATAAACGTATTTTAATAATTTTGATTTCAAGGGTAAAATAGTCTTATTATGCGTTTATATTTTTAGGGTTTTACAATTTGATTAAAACTTCATAAGTTTGATAAATATTTAATTAAGACATTTAACATGCAACTTAAAAATAAATTATTGTATTGACCATTGCGACCAAGGTTGTTAATGGTTTGGGTGAATTCATGTAGTGAAAAAAAAACAAGTACCCATGTTCACGTTCACGGGCTATGCATCACGTTTTAACAACCCGCATTCAACCTTGAGGTGACGGTACCCGAACCGAAATTAACAAATATAGCGTATCTGGTCGGTAAACTTAGGGTACCCATCTTTTAAGGAGTGAGGACGATTATCTACTTTTCTCGCTATCAAGTGAATGAGCGAATCAGTTCTGATTTTTTTGAACATCCGAGTTACAACCAATTATTCCTTAATCGAATCAGTAACCTGCGAAGTTAGCATCTGACATTTTAACCATGCTTTATAGGATACTAATAAAACGTTGATGAAAGTAGTCAAAAGTTTTTATTAAAAGTTAAAGTTTAATCAAAACGGTGATTATAATTATTAATACGAACATTTAAAGTTAAAAGGTTTATTCAAAATAAATATTTAGAGTTATGAAGAAAAATATTGTCAAACAAAGTTAAAGAGTTGAATCAGATAGTTAAACAAAGCTAAAGATAAAAACATTATCAAAAAAGTTAATTGATTAAATTATAAGTTGATTCAAAGTTAAAAGATTAAATTATTATTTACCTTAAACATAAATATATTTCACAATATACTCTCGTACAGTTAAATGATAAAACTTTGTTAACGCGTAAAAGGAGAGGAAGTGTAATGGTGCACACCGCGTGAAGACCATCCATGACACGCATGACTCCATGATAAGTTGAAGGGATATGATTTTTTAATTAACCTTTTTACTTTATATATACAAGTTGAAAAAAAAATTAGCTAATACTCTGTAATAAGTTGTAAAAAATATGAATATTCTAGAGACTTTTTCATTTAAGCACGTATTCTCATCCGTCTTAAATCTTTTTAATCAATAAAAAAGAGTTTAGTAAGTGAAAATGATATTTAATTAATTTAAAAAAGAAAAGAAAAAAAACATAATATTAGTTGTTCATTTCATATGTGTGATTTTGGATTTAAACAGAGGTGGAACGCAAATGGGCAACAAGTTGCACCGCCAATCTTTTTTTAATTGCAAAACTAATTCTTTTGAAAACTATATCTGTGGATCTATGTGTCATAACAATACTATGTATAACTCGTTGGACTCTATTGAGGAACTCAACTGCCTCAGGTGCAAGGTAACAAAAAGTATCAAACGCGAAAGGAATAAAAACATGTTAATTTTCAATGCACGTTTTCTCGCGTTTTGCCGCTTTGTACGAAGCGACTTTCAAAGCAGACTGTCCTACTGTAAAACCCCGGCTACTTGATGAGTGTGTAAATACTCATCATTTTTAGTCAAATCTG
This sequence comes from Chrysanthemum seticuspe, assembly GCA_019973895.1. NCBI lineage: Eukaryota > Viridiplantae > Streptophyta > Magnoliopsida > Asterales > Asteraceae > Chrysanthemum > Chrysanthemum seticuspe. The sequence goes on along the minus strand of BPTQ01000001.1, from coordinate 6,464,391 downwards.
AACTGCAAAACACTTAAAAATGCTCAGAAATGCATCAAAACACTGAAAATATTCAAAAATTGCAATTTATATGTTTCAGATGCAAAATGTTTAAAATCAGATGAAAAATGAGCAAAATTTGCATAATTGGCAGTTTCAGTCCCCCAAGTTTCTAAAATTGTCAAAAATAGTCCCTGAGCACAAAATTCAAAAGAAAAATCACCAAAGGTCCTTTTTAAATCATAACTTGTCAAATTTAGTCCTTTGGTGAAAAATGTAAAAAAGTTTGAGAAAATTACAAATTGGTCCTTCAAGTTTCAAAATTGGCAAAATTGGTCCCTGGAAAATCTTAAAATGGCAACTTTGGTCCTTGTAATATTAACACTTGTCAATTTCAGCCCCTGAAAAATCTTTGTGAATTTGGCAGAACAGGCCCCTTGAATTCTAGAAATTACAAATGAGGCCCTTGTCATTTTAAACCCTTTCACACCCTTAGACCCTTGTCACAAGCTTTTTGAACCCCTGCCATTTTGCTTTTTGGACCCTGCCATTTGGACTCTCCTTTTATTAATACCAGTCAAACCTCAGTTGACCACCCTTTTCCCTCTCTCCCTCACGGGTTACCCATTACCCATCATCACCATTGCCTGCACCTCCCTGCTCACACTCCACCTCCACCATCATCATCCCTACCCCCCTCCACCTCACAACACTCCAAAGGTGCATTTAATGCATCCTTTGTACCTAACACTCAACCTAGCTGTTAAAACCAAAAATTGGCGCCAAAAACCTTTAAACGGCTAGGATCAAGTTTAGCAATCCAAAGGTCAATATTGTTGCTGGGATATGTCCAAAGAGGTGAGAGAAGAAGATTTGGGTGTATAAAAGGCAAAAGGAAGCAAGAAGAAAAGGACTTAGTTTTATTTTTTTGCCATGTATGTCGTTTTGTAGCTTAAACTGTCTTAAATAGTTGTAATCTGTATTTTCAAGCTTATTTTGTATCAAATAACAGTATTTAAGTGTGTTCCAACTCATTTCAAGTTTGAATTCAAAGTAATGATCAGTTTCCACAATTTATGTCCACTGTTGAGATTTTGATTTTCAAACTCATTTGTTTAAGCTTTTAACAGCTTAGTTTCAACATCAAACAAGCTTATATAAGCTTAAAATAGCTTTTTGTAAGCTTGTAATCAATTTTTAAGCATATTAGAAATTTGGTCAACAGAAGTCAACCTTGGAGCAAAATTAATGCTGGAATGGAATGGGGTGATTCAGGAATGGGAATGGGTTGATGTGGAAGCTATGGGTTGATCTATGTAGGTTAGTGGTACTGTAGTTCTGGTTTGATTACTAGCAAGCCATTGTGGCTAGGCAACTTTGTAAGTGATTTTCAAATTCTTAGCATAATCAGTATTTGTAGTTTAAATCTGTTAAAACCTGTTCTAATAGTAGTAATTCAGTTATATTAAGTTAGTTTGATCATAAAAATAAGTAGGTTCATTGTTGAAATCTGTTTTAGTTGCAAATCAGTAACATAAAGGAGTGTTTGGATCTGCCTATCTATCTGTCTTTTAGGCTTATTCATTGCTTAGAATCTGTTGGTTAATGTTTGGTTAGTTCTTTGGTGTTAGTATCTGTCTCAGTTTGGTGCCTGCTAGTTCTAAAGTCAAAATTGTCTCTAAATCTGTCTTACTGTCTCACTGTTGTGGATTTGGGTTTGCAGAATCTCATTTTGTGTTTAGAAATCATCAACATTGCTTGCATTAGGTTCATTACATCTTATAACATCAACATTAGTCATAAAATTGGATTCAAAATCCATTTTGGTCAAAGTTCTTCAATATCATCAAAAGTCAAAAGTGTGAAAAATCTGTTTTGGGCTCACATAGGAGGAATTTTCATGAGTTCAATTTTGAGCTACATCAAGTGGGATTTGGCATTTTAAAAAGTTCAACTGGTCATATTTCTTATCATCATTTTATTAGGTTTTTGCAAATTTTTTAGAAGCCTCAAATCTGCTTCTCTTTCAAGCCCAAAGTGCCCTGCTCCAAACTCTCAGTATACACTGAGAGTTTTCTCAGATATTGCAGCTTAGGCACAGGGCTCATAAGAGCTAGTCATGGTCTGATTTTTGGTTTAAATACTCTCAACCAGGTCTTTTCCAAGTTCCAATTGGTATTTTTCACATTGAGCTTATTTTGAAGCTTGTGCATAAGCTTAAAGTAGCCACCTGAAATCTGTTTTTAGCTTATAGCTCCACTCATCAAATCTGTGTTCATTGTGATTCTGTGGTTTATGCTTGTTGATATTAGTTGCATTTCAGTTCTTATAGCATATTTGAACTTCTGTAATCAGTTGGTGCTTGTTGTGTCACTTTAGCTTATTCAAATGCTTATTTCAATAAGCACTTGTAAAGCAGTTTCAAATTCCTCCACATAAGTGCTTGTTTTTCCATTTTTCCTAGATTCCTCTCATTATTTTAGAGTTTTCCTGAAATTTTTAGATTTTTCCAAGCTTATTTGCTATTTTTCTTAATTTAAAGTAGTTTTTAATCATTTTTAATTAGCTTTAAATATAAAAAATTAAGAAAAGGTTCAAAAAAATAATTTTTCATTTTTCTTAGGTTTAGATAAATATAAAAAGTAAAAAAAGTAATTTTCCAGATTTTTCATAGTTTATTTTGTAATTTTTAGTAATTTAATTAGTTTTTAATAGTTTAAAATTCATAAAAAAATAGAAAAATATTCAGAAAAATACAAAAATAGTTTTGAAAATTCTATTTTGATATTTTAGACTTTTCCATTTCATAATTTTATTTTTCTAGATTTATTTCCTATTTTCTTGTATTTTAGGTAATTATTAAATAGTTAAAAATAGTTTTTAATTAATAATAATTAATTAATTAGTTATAAAAATAATTTTCTTTTTCTAAATATTTTCTTTTATCATTAGGATTGTAAAAATATCATTTTCATATTTTTAGGGTTAATATTGTGTAAGTTTCACGTTTTTATTTGTACGTCGCGTAGATTTTAATTTCAGTTTTGTAAGAACATAAAAACAAAAACATCATTTTAAATATAGTGATAGCGTTTATTTAATAGATTTTATCTTTTTAATTTCCTTTAATTTGCATTTAAGCCGTTTTAATTTGTTGGCTTTTTCTGTAGTTATAATATCATATCAGAATCCTTTTTCGTTCAAATTCCTCGATCACTTTACGTTTGATAATTCATCGCATAGCTCGCTGGGACATAACGACCCGGGGAGACTCTATACTCCTCAGATCTTCATTGCATTCGTTCCTGAGCCGTTTTAAGCTTGTTACGGTCTGCCATTCACAAGTGGCAGGCTTGTGTGATTTAGCTTGACTGTTCTGGAGCGCATCACTACTCAATCCTACAAGAGTCGAAACACCGGTTAGATCCACACACACATGTTTCTATCCAACCATCCAAACACTAAAACGTCTGCCGGTCTAAGTGTGGATCTTTCTTGGCGAAGATCCCAGCACGCCTACAAACATCAAACAGGACATTCCTAACCATATCGTGTCTGTACTTGAAGCCAGTGGGCTCTTTGCAATGAACCGCGTGTTCTCAAAAGAAATCCAAATATGCCTTGCAAGAAACTGGACATATCTCATCAACCGAAAATAAAAGAATCATAAAACGACACTTAAGGATAATACGATATTTCACCGGTGACATATGTTGACCAATCTTATCTATGAGAATAGCTAGTAGAAAATCATGGGCATGTGAAACATGTAAACACTTAAAAAATACTTTCTATCTTACACTCATGTCAAAATGAACTTCTATATAATTTTTATTAAACCGTTTATTGTTTGTATGTCGATATATAATAATGTGAAATAAAAAGAGTATATAGTTAATAATATAATACTACCTCCGTCCCATATTGACTGTCCTGTTTGACTTTTTTAAGTCTTTCTTTGTCAACTTTGACATTAAATATTTTTATTTGTGTTATATAATACTTGATGAAAGTTATATCAAATAAAATACATTTAAACCCTCATTCTATTCATATATTTTGCATCAAGTATTATACAACACAAATAAAAATATTTAAGGTCAAAATTGAAAAAGAAAGACTTTGAAAAGTCAAACCGGACAGTTAATATGGGACGGAGGGAGTAATACAATAACCATGCATACACATGTTTCTGCAAACTTTAAGGGAGGAGGGAGTGGTACCCTAATACCTTGGGTGCCACCTCACCTATATCCAATAAAAACCCTCAAACTCAAAACTACCTAATTCTACCCTAACACTACCCTAAGTGGAGGGAGTGGTACCCGATACTACCCTAACACTACCTTTCACAAAAGACAAAAAAAAAATAAAGAAGAAAAGGTTGGTACTCGATCGGCTTCTGAGCTCGATTTAGTACCCGATTTCAAGTATCCGAAGTAGTGGGAACAGTGTACCCGCACTACCCTAACATACCCTAACAATACCCGACCTCCCACTCCGTCCTACCTAAAAGATCAATAAATTCAAGTGGCAAGAAATTAAAATACCCTGGAAATTGCACCAACACACGTGTATCAATCAGTTGCACTTAAATGTTTCCTTTATACCCAAAGAAGGTGCATGGCAAATAATAATATATAGATATTAAATATTTATATACATGGTCAACTTGAACTCGAACATATACAACAAGTACCATGGTTTTAAAATGCTTTCAAAAGTTCCGCAAAGACTTTTTAAAAGCCTCGTAAAAGCGTGAACTTTGATCATGTCGTCACGTCATGTCGCTATGTCGTTTTATGTCACATTTTTTTTAAACTCGATATATATATAATATGATTTAAATATATAAATATTTTCATATTTTGTGCCGCCTTATGTCACATTTTATAAACGCAAAAGCTACGCCTTAACCGTAAAAACGTGAGATTTTATTATATACCGTCACGCCACGTCTCGCGCTATTTATAACTTTGACCAGTACTACGCATGAATTATTTTAGTATGTCAATCCATTATCCTTAGCTAAAAGTCTTTCTAGTTTTAGTTACCACTTTACTGTTAAAATTTATACTTCGTAATACTTTATCTATGTCGTGAAATAAGTATTGTATTGTGCTCAATACCAATAGTTTGAAAACTAGGTGATCTTTGGTCAAGTCACTGGTTCAACTGGTTTGATCAATGAGTCAATCTGATTGAGTTAATACTTGTTAATGACTTAATGTATACACGCGACATACATGCATGTGTTACATTTGATATGAGGATATAATAGAATTGGATCCTTAAACCATTTCATCCCGCACTTGATTCAGTTGTTGTCTAAGACTTAAATTCGCGCTTGTGAGTCGAAATGAAAGTTGGAGTTTAAATCTATAATACACGAAAGTACATCACTCTTAATTTTAAGACGTACAAGAAATTAAGCATGATTTACAACACTTTAATGCACTCAATTTTCAGAATTACAACAAAGTAAACATATTGTACAACAAAATAAAGCATGGTGTCATTTTAATATCAAAATTCTATCAAAGAACATTAATTCTATTAAAAACACCCCTTCACAAAAAATTACATCCATTTAAGCATAATGTACAATAGCTGCAACAAATTTTCAGATTTACAACAAAATAAGCATAGTGTACAACAAAATAAGCATGATGTAATTTTCAGACTTACAACATTAATGCTATTAAAGTGGTCAATGTTGTTAATGACTATAATTATTAACTATACTAAAAGGCAGGACCCATTGCAACCAAAGTGTTTGCATTAATTGCAAACTTTGACAATTTGGCGAAAACAGCCCCTGAGGTTCAAGTGTCGCTGCAAAATAAGTCCTTTAACATTAATAATCTTTCGCAACTTGGCAAAAACAACCCTTAAGGTTTAAATGTCGTTGCAAAGTAAGTCCTTTAAGCAATCCCGCTGCATCGCGCGGGTTTTCCAACACTCGTTACTACTACTTACAAGAAAAGAAACATAGTGTACAACACTTTAATGCACATAATTTTCAGACGTACAAGACAAGAAGCATAGTGTACAACAAAACACCACATTAATGCTATTTAATTTAGTTAATTATATAACTGGTCAATAAATACAATTAATACAGTATAGTTATTAAACACCCCTTACATAAGAAATACAAATTATCAAACATATTATACAACCAAATAAAACACAATTCCTGCATTAAATTTCACTACCAAATAAAATACAAATATTCAAGCCCGAACGGGCAACGGGCCAAATGGGCTTGAGCCCGAACGAGCGTGGACCAAACGGGCTCGAGCCCGAGCAGACACGGCAAACGGGTTCGAGCCCGAACGGGCACGGGTAATATGAAGTTCTTGATATCCGTAAATTTATTGTTAAAAAAAACATAATAAACTAAAATACATTATTCATTGAAAAATTTTATTTCAGGAAACCCACCGCTGCAACGCGTGAGTACCCTGCTAGTATTATTTAAAGGCTGTTTAAGAGAGTAGTTTTGATTGTGAGAAGTTAACTTTTTGGAAAGCTTGCATAAGTTTTAACATTGGAAAGATTCTATAAGCTTTTGAGAAGCTTATGCACCAAACATCTAACATGTTACTATATTGGGCCGATTCACGGATAACATCTAACATTCTAACATGCTACTAACTTGGGCCAATTTAACTTTTTTTAGAGTTTTCATTTTCATCTAAATGGGTTAACTATAATTTGGGCTTATTTGGACCATTTCGATACAGCCAATATGTTATATAGTACACTACTAAGAAAATGAAAATCTACAAAGTCATTAAGATCTACTCGAAAAATACTATGTGTCACATCTCACACTTGCTAATACCTAATCCAAATTTATATGTGATGATGAACTCAAACACAAGATTAATAAATCGAACACCGAAAATAAAATATTCAATAGCATTAAGAGGGTGTTTGGCAACTATATAAAATTGATTATTTACGTTTTACAAAACCACGTTTTCAAAAAGTATGGGGCCACCTGCAGTTTCAAAACGTCGTTTTGAGAGCTATATAACGTAAATAATTGATTATTGAACTTTTTTGCCAAACACCAAAAATGGATTATTTGCGTTTTCAAAACGCAATAATCAAATAATCTATTTCAAATCGCAATTCCGAACACCCCGTCCAAAATGCCAAAACTATAAACCACCTGAAACCAAAACAACACCAAGTTAGACTAGTGGTTAGACACCTTTATCTCATCACATGATGTCTCACGTTTAAACATTATTATTTACACCTCTCAGATGACCGTGAAAAGAGTTGAAAAGAATTCAAGTTATACCACTTATATCTAAATCAAAATAACCCGAAGAGCTTTTCGTAAAACCAAATAACTTCTACGAACCAAAACTAGAACTCAATTTACTTCTTACTTAATAATAATAATAATAATAATAATAATAATAATAATAATACTCCATCCGTCTCAATTTAATTGTCAGGAGAGAGAAATCACAAAGTTTAATAAAAGTGGGGCCACTTTAATTTTCAACCACACAAATAGAATATTCCCTGTTTAGATTCTCTAGTTTTTACTAAAAAAAGAAAATGTACAATCTTTTTGAGACATCTAAAAATAGAAATATGGACAATTAAATTGAGACGGAGGGAGTAATAACCAACAGTAAAAGTATCAGCCTTTCAAACCGGAGACCAAAGGTTCAAATCCAACGAGGAGAAAATTCATCTCCTTGAGGCCACAGAGTTTTAACAACGCCGACTCAGGTTAATCAAAAAAGTATTCGAGATTAATCGGCTTGCAATGTCACGTCAAAAACCCAAATAATTAAAAAAGAAAACAAAAAATAAAAAGAAAATATATAACTTGAAGAAGGGACCTACAAAAAAAGAAAACCAGTCATTACAAAACAACAACAAAATCCATTGTCCCAAATCCACTTCAAAACACATAAAACACTTGATTTCAAATTCACCCCATTTTTATAAAAAAATTATTAATTTTTTTTTTTTACAAAAATGGGTTCTTCATATCAAGCAAACAAACCCCATTTTCATCCTTAACCACTTCCTTGAATCTTTTGTAAGTTTGCTTTTTTGGGTTTGATCAAAATTGGTTGATTTTGGTGTTTTATGATTCTTTTTGTATTGAGATGTTATAAATTTTGGATTTTTATTGGTTAGTATTAGTAATGTGTGTTTGTAATTTGATAATTTTATTTAACAATAGTATTTTGGTATTTTTATTAATCTTTTTGTTGTGAGATGTTATAAAGTTTTATTTTTTATTGATTAGTATTAGTAATGTGTGTTTGTGATTTGATAATTCTACAGTTAACAATGGCTGATTTTGGTGTTTTATGATACTTTGTGTCGTGGAATGTTATAAAGTTTTGATTTTTATTTGTTAATCTTAGTAATGTGTGTTTGTAGTTTGATAATTATAATTAAAGATGGCTGATTGTAATAATGTTTTGATTTTTTTATTGGTTGGTGTTAGTAATGTGTGTTTGTTTAAGCTTATACGTGGCTTATAAGCTTATTTGTTTTTCGGCTTTAAATTTAATAAGCCCCAATTTTTCGGCTTATGGGCTTATATAAGTTATTATAAATATGATAAACTTATATAAGCCCATAAGTCTTAAAATAAGCCGGAAAATTGGGGCTTATCAAATATAAGCCAAAATCAAATAAACTCATAAGCCACATTCTAGTAATTAATTGTTGATGGGAGGCCTAATGCGTAAACACGTGTATCCGTATTTTATTGGTTTGTGAAGAATTTGGTCCCCTAGCCACAAGCAAGATGCTGCCATGCACGTTTAGATATATCGTTAGTCTTCCCAATCATTTCTCTTTGTTGTTTTATGAATCTTTCTGATGTGGGATGTTATAAAGATTTGATTTTTATTGTTTAGTTTTAGTGATGTGTGTTTGTAGTTTGATAATTTTAGTTAACGATGGCTGATTTTGGTGATATTTGTGTCTTTTTGTTGTAGGGTGTTATAAAGGTTTAATTTTTATTGGTTAATTTGGGTAATGTGTGTTTGTAGTTTGATAATTTAGGGTATTTTTTTGCCAAAGAGCTTTTAAGAATGTTAGGAGCGTTTAGCGTTTAAAATCGAAAGCTCGTTTGGCATTGAGCGATCTTTGTTTTTTAAAAACTCTATTTGGAGAAGCATTTACCGTTAGCGTTTAGCTTTTACATTATTTGACACACCTAGGTTAACAAGCGCTTTTATAAAACATGCAGGCACAACACTACTCCCAACTCCTAAGTACTATTGCTAGTTTTGCCAAACATAATTGTTATTTGGTGTTTTATGTATCTTTTTTTTGTTGGATTTTATAAAGTTTAGATTTTTATTAGTTAGTTTTAGTAATGTGTGTTTGTAGTTTGATAATTCTAGTTAACAATGGCTAATTTTGGTGTTTTGGGTGTTATAAAGTTTTAATTTTATTGGTTAGTTTTAGTAATGTGTGTTTGTAATTTGATAATTTTGGTAGATTTAAGGTGGGTTTGAGTGTGTGCGGATCAATGGTATGCTCTCTTGGAAGTGGGCAAATGACAACTCTCTTAGAAGGACGGAATACTTCACAAATAATGGCAGGTAGAACAATACATTACTTTTGTTCTTTATCAGTATTCGTATAGTCGTTATAATTAGGGATAATGTATGCCAATGACACCAAAGCATTTAACTTTTTCCGTTAAGACCGCAAATATCTTAATTCTTTTATAGATCACCTAAATATTTATGTGAGTTCATGCATGTCCGTTTGTTTATTAACATGTCCGATGAGTGACCGTATGGGTAGGCTTAATGGAAAATTTTAAATACGTGGGTGAGCCTTCATCTTTAGAATATCCCGTTCTTGTATGGTGATTTTTATGAGGAGAGGTGAAAATGCTAATTAATTACTTGCATCGATCCACTGGATATATGTGTTACTTTTGATTGTTTGCCTTTGAAGGTTTACGTAGTGTTTGGCAATGTGTTTTGAAAGTGATAATAATTAGTTTCTAGTGTTTGGATATTGCGAAACTGGTCTAATGTTGTCATATAGTCGGTTATGGATGTTTAGGTGTAGTTCCAATGAAACTGATTCTAATGAACTGAATATGAGGACCGTCATTAATGTGTTCCAATGTCGCTAGATCCTAGACAGGTGTCGTTATCAACTCATTTTTTCATGAAATTCTATGGTTAATGCATACAACCTGGCTCTGTTTCTTCAGCTTTCAATGATTATGTTTAATAAGCGTAATTGCTTAGTTTCCTTTCATTTTATTGACAGATGATGTAGGGCGTTGGAAGTTAGCTGCTCAGTACATTCAAAGAGAGCTTATAGAAGCAGATGAACTAAATTTGCTTGATGAAGAAGGTAAATTATTCTGTTCATTATTTGTAGTTGCAAAAACAATTCTTGCAAATATTTCGATATTACTCATTTTGCGTGTCATGGTCATGATTCTGCAAAGCAGATATGCATGTATTTGGTTTGAGGCCTATGATGGATCCTTTAATCTTGGTGAGATTCCGAGCGTTCTTTTCATGTTAATGTTAAGTATTATATTCTTATTTTTCTCTCACGTTCTGAATGTCAACTTGTAGGTTTGTTGTAATTCATGCAAGAAACCGGTGAAAGCTAGTCAATACGCAACTCATGAAGGTAACATTTTCCTTATGGTTATGTGTCATGGCTATACTTATAATCTTTAAACATCGGTTTTGAATGTAGTGTTAATGTGTTATGATATTGATATATGCGTCTTTCATTTTTACAGAAATTTGCAAGTCATTGAGTTCACTAGTGGACAGTACAAAGGAGACTGACGTTGTTGCAGTGAAAAAGAAACCTCCAAAGAAAGAGAGGAAGAAAATACAAATTAGTATATCTAGTATCCTCGAAATCATAAAGTTAAAGAAACGGATTTGTAATTTAATAAAAATGACCGAAATACCCCTGGAGAAATATGTTTCTTTAAACCAAGCAAGAAATTACAAAAATAAATAAATTATAAAGGGTATTTCTGTCATTTCTTATTACTAGCAAACGTGTGACAGATTCTAGTTCCTTCCAAACATTCAGCGAACAAAATGCCCCCTAAAAGTTGACAAGACTACGAGGTTCTATTTATAGCTGTGTGTGTATCGACTTATGTCATTTGTGTTGAGCTTAACTTGAACGTAGCCCAAGTTGCAACAGTCGGTAAGCCTGAAAGATCTGCACTTGCTAACACTGCTGCTTTAAATTCTCACGTGGATGAACAAGCGCTAAAATTGGCTTCATTACCTATACAAGCAAAAGGTATCTTCCTTCTTGTGATCTCCTTCTCTGCTGTTTTGTCAAATTCTTGATCTATGTTGTTTAGCACTAATGTTAGTTTATACACGTTAGCTTCTATTTGCTTATTAGGATTTACCCATAAAACAGACGTTCCTTAAGTGTGCTACTTTTTGCTGTCAGTTTTCTTTTTCTATTATTATTTGTACAAGTTATTAGGCTTATGAATAGAACCGTTTAGTTTAACTAGAAATATCAAATATGTACTGGTTTACATATATTTTTGCTAAATGTTTGGTGTTCATTGTTTAGGCCTAGAGTTCCCAAAAGAATCTCAAGTACGAAGCGTTAAAAACGTTGCGGGTGTCACCAGCCATCAAACACCTACAAAACTCGATGTTCACCATTTACAAAGTAAAGGTATGTCACAAATGCGTAAATATCGGGCCTCAGTTTATGGACATGTGTAGTTTATGTTATCTGTTTTGAAATAATGTTTGTTATAATATAATGATGATGAAACAGGAATGTCGAGTGTTCCAGCTCCACTTGCAACCAAGATTTACTATTCTCAAAGAAATCAACGTCTCAGATCCGCAATAAGCCATATGTATTACAGATCATCATATACACAACATGATAACGGCTTAAACAATATGGAAATTTCCGATAGTTATCATCATAACAATATTTATGACCAACGTGATAAGGTATGTGATAAACTGATAAGTTACGAATTGTTAGCAAATGGGCTGTTTGAAAAGTGAATTACCATTTTTTTGGTATAACCATGGTTTCCGACCTTTTTGCATGACCATGGTGTGGCCTCGTTACCATTGTTTATTGTAGAACATGGAGCGTTCCCATATTTTGTTTTTTTGCATACAATTTTTTCCATTTGTTCTGTTGTAGTCATTATACTCTTTTCTTCACATCCAAGCTAAAAAGACGGTTTTGTGTCCCGTTTTGGTCATTTTGAACCTTTTAGAAATCGACTTACAGAAATCATATTTTTTCATCTAGTAATGTAAGATGTATCAGAAAAAAATGATAAATTTATATACGAACTTAAGGTTAATCTTGAAATGTTATGAATACTGGTATAATCGCTAATGACTCCAGTGTACAAATAACGTATAATTGCTAGAACGAGACAAATGAAGAAGTACTTTGCTGTTTCATACAAACAAAAGACCAACCATCTTATAATAATTTTATGTAATAGGTATCCTAGCTGTTGTATTTAGCTAACGATTTTACTTGAAACAGGTAGGCAATCATGTCTCGTATATAGTGGAAAATAATTTTGAACCAGTTCCTGCAAAAAGTCCCGAAGTTATTTCAGATGAATCCGTAATGGTCCCACCTACAAGCTTTCCGTATCAATATCATGTGAATAATGTCTTAGTTCCTCAAGAAATTTCCAATCCTTTTGATCAAAACTAAGGTAACCTTGCTAATTTTCACAATGGGCTTCAGTTTCTGCATTTAACTTTTGGTTTTACGTTTTGCAGGAGAGCCATTAGGATAACGCAGGAGTGTTCGTAGTGTACAGCCACCAAGGGAATTTTTGGTAGCCGATGTGATTATTTTGTCATTGATATATATTCCTCAATTTCGAACCATGAATCTTAGTTCCACATGATTCTAGCTCACGTGCTATACAACGTATCATTAAGACGACATTCTCTTATAGTTACTGTGTTTTCATGGGTTGTGCGGATGCCAAATGTAATTATAGTTCGCTATCTATATGACATGTACTTAACTTCTTAAGGAAATTGTCTTTCTATCGGAAACCAAGTTCTTTTACCTAAAAGCAAATCGGAAGCTCAACACCTTCAACTAACTCGTGTACACGAGACATTATGAAACATCGTAACTACATTCAGTTATAACTGATCCCGACTAAATCTTTGTACCAAATTCTGGATCAGCTGACATGAGACCACCTGATGGTCATTTCAGACCGGAGTCGTGCCTCATGAATCATCTCTCAGAGAAGGTTAGTGATACAAAAATATTGAATTATGATTAGCCAAAGTATATACAAGTTTACAAACAAATTATCATCACAAGTCTACACAGCTTGCAATTTTCTATTCTTGCCATGTACTAAGACAACACCTCTTTCATTCACACCCAAATCATCTGAACCAAGCTCCATTTGATTCAAATTCCGAACAAATCCTGAAAACAAACGGAAGTTTTCAGGCGAGAAGAAGTCACCACCCATTCTCTGGTAAAGAAACAACTCGACTCCATTCTCACCTGCTAAATTCTTCTTTATTTGTTCAAAACTCTTGACACTACCAGCGACGTGCACGTTTTGACCACAAACAATGACATCATGGTCTCTACACGTGTCTCTTATGTCTTCAAGAAGTAGCTCGGGGCTTGAAAATGATTCGTTTGGTTGTTGTTCGTCTAACAAGTCCATTCCTGGTAAGATCATTTTACACGAGTTTTTACTAAAAATCTTGGCGATTTCTTCATACCCGTTTTTGTTGACCGTGTTATAGAACCCTGCAGTTACTTCAGCTGGATGGGATTGGGTTTTGTACCATGAATGAATAAGAGGTAGTTTGCCGGATACCATGACTGTAGTGTCGTTGAATGATGATGTGGCTAATGATAGCATCCGGTCAGCGTGAGATACGAGTTGTGTTGAGTACCACGTAAGAAAGAAATCACCGTAACGAGTCTCCCATGATCCTTCTTCTTTAAAGAAGGTGTCGGTTAACGGATTTTGGTTGTAAGTTGGTGCATCGTGGGGACCACTAAGTCCCCAAAGAGGGTTCTCAAGATTTTCGGCGCTTCGGTTTAGATCACTCATCATGTTTTTGTCATAACACTGAAATTCCCCTGCACCGACACCATCCATGGTTTTATCGTGGTGCGATGGATATCTCAGCTCACCATCTGGACCCAAGCCAATTGTTACCCCCTGCGAGATTCAGTTTCAAAATTCAGGATTTCATAATCTCGACTGTTACAAGGGTATAAAATAATAGTAAAATGAAAAACACAACTTGTTAAGCTTCTTACCGTGATTGTGGAGCCCATAAACGGAGCAAAGACCGTCTTAAAGCTCTCAACGAACCCTTTATACACTTGCATTGCGGTTTTACCATCAAAAACAGGAAGACCGTCAACACCAAACGACAAACAGTCTTTATACCGCTTCCCTGATCTATCAGCAAAGAAGATATCAGGCTGTGATTCACCAACTTCACGAACCCATTTCGGCAGTGGAATGTTTTCCTCTTTGGAAGCATGAAAGCACAGTGATACATGAAGCTTAAGACCCGATTTTTGAATCATGTCTACAAGACTAAGGTAACCCGACCATTCGTATTTCCCCATTGATTCTTTCTCAGCAACGCCCCACCAAATAGGAAGCTCGACACCTTCAACTCCCAAGAGCTTTAAAGCCCTCAGTCCTGCTGATATTGCTTTCGAATGGTTTATTGCATTGCATTCGGAAATTGAGTTCATTGGTAATCCGACGTATAACTTCACACCATCTTTCTGTAAAATTAACAAACATCCGTACATTAAAAAAGGGTTCACTAAAAGTTACACAATTACATTAAACTTGTGATTAAGGGGGTGTTTGACATTACTTATTTAAACTGCTTATGCTTTTTCAAATTATCGAAATCACATTATTAGTTGTAAGAAAATGCAATGAGGGTGTTTGGGATTGCTAGTTAGAACTCCTTATCTGTTTATTGCTTTTGAAAAAAAAAAAAAAAAAAAAAAAAAGTCTGTTAAACAACTTATTTTAACTTATTTCTCTCAGAAATAACAGTTGTTAATGTAAAACAGTTTGTTTCAGCTTATTTCACTCACAAAATATTAGTTTTTTACTCCTTGTTTGGATTGCTTATTTTTCAGTCTTATGGGCACATTCCATTTTTGGAAAAGCTCATAAGCTATATTTTTCAGCTTATGAGCTAATCAACTTGAGCTTATGGTTTTTTACAATATGTATTTTTTTTACAAAAAAAAAAAAAAAAAAAAAAAAAAAAAACTTGAGCTTATACGTCCATAAGCTCAACTTGAGTAGCTCATTAGCCGAAAAAGCTGGGCTTATGAATTATGAGTTATGAGGTTTTGCAACATCAAATAAGCCCATAAGACTGAAAAATAAGCTAATCCAAACACACCCTAACCACAAGCAACAACTTATTTTTGCTTATTGCATGGCACAATTATAAACATATAAGCAGTTTAGATAAATAATCCCAAAAACTATCAAAATGTGCTTATATTTTGTATCCAAACAAGAATCAGCATTCCCCAACAAGGCAACCACCCCATAATTCACTCAACCAATAACTACCAAACATTATATATAAAAAAGGGAAGGGGTTATCACCTAAAAATGTAACTAACTTGTCATTTTTTCGAGTTGTATGCAAACAACTTATTTTTGTGCTATTATACACAAACTTTTGAATTTCGACATTTGTGTGTACTCTGTGACCATTTTACCCCTATGTTTTTAAACCACGCCGAGGGGTAAAATGGTAATTGCACATGAACAAAATATTGTAATCACCAAAGCATAATTCACAAACATTATATTAAAAATTCCCAAAACACCCCATAATTCAAGTAACCACCAAAACATTATATAAAAAAACCAAAAAGACTAAATAAAAGTTATACTTACATGATGATTAACAGTGGACACGTCAGCTTGAGCTTGAACATGATTCACAAACTGAGCACTAACTCTCAAACCAAGATTATTATGACACTTAACCATCTGACCAAACCCCATCTTCTGATTTTTAAAATTAACCTTAACATTCTTAACAATATTAACATTAACATTACCTCCACCCAACTGACTCAATTTTCTTGAAGTCACTGGAATCTTGGCAATTATCGACATTTTTATAAAAAGATTTGATTTTTAACACAAAATCTCAAATGGGTATAAAAAAAAAATGATTTTTTTATATGGGTATTAAAAAATTTTGATTTTTTTTATATGGGTATTATAAAAAAAAGTTTTTTTAGCTCAAAAACTGAAATGGGTATTAAAAAAAAATGTTTTTTTTTATATGGGAATTAAAAAGATTTGATTTTTAGCTAAAAATATGAACTGGGTACTTAAAAAAATTGCTTTTTTAGCTGAAAAAATGAGGTGGGTGTTAAAAAGATTGGCTTTTTAGCTGAAAAAATGAAGTGGGTATAAAAAAGATTTGATTTTGAACTGAAATTTAGAGTTTTTGAGTGGATTTAAATGGATAATGTTGGTTTTTAAAGGCAATGAAGAAGATGGATTATATAGAAAGTGGAACAAGTCAGCATTGACACGTGGCGTGTTTTTAGAGATGCAAAAGTTTGAACCGCATATTTATTTATTCACGTTTATTGTCATACCATTTTTTATTTTTTTTTGCAAGGAAATACCTAAATTCCTAATTTAGTATTTAAAAAAGTTGTTAAAAATGAATTGGATTGGTAAGTTCAACACATCGTGTAAAGGTTTCACAAGAATCGGGGACGGATCCACATGAAAGTCGGGTGTGGCATGGTTCACGCTCGATTTTAGGTCACAAAGTTTTATTTATTTATAAAATATGTTTTTTCTAGACACGGACAAATTTTAATTTTATCTAATAAAATCTTTATAGGGAAACTTTAGTACTCATAATCATACAAAAATTATGCAACACCCTCACAAAAATCTTGAGTTCGTCTCTAACGAGAACCATCATCAAAGTGACTTGTTGGCTGAACATTATAAAAAGTCTCAGATTTAAACCTTATATTGATCACCTAGATACAAGGTAGGTTGTACATATTTGAGTAAAAAACTCTACTTTATGTCACCCATTAGTAATCAAGTTTCATAAGTGTTCCAATTTGATACCTCAAACTTCATACTAATCATAAAAACCATCAAAGTTTCAAAATTGTTTCATTCTTATGTAATTTTCTGAAATTAATGTGCTTAAAGTATCCATCTATGCATTAAAATGTTGTACATTAATTTTAAACACCCACCCCCTGAATTTAACTAATTCCAACCAACTTTATATACAACCTGTTAAAGCACGACTAAACATAAACAATAACCACAAAATAATAACCAAGTTTGAGAAGTGTTCCATTCTGGTCACTCTAACACAAAAATTACATAAGAATGGAACAGTTTTGAAATTTTGATGGTTTTTATGGTTGATATAAAGTTCGAGGTATCAGATTGAAACAGATCACGAACTTGGTTACTATTTGATAATTTTCACCTACGAACAAATAAAATAAAATAAAATAAAAAACCGTTTTCCAACGGAAAGCTTGTGATTTGATTTTGATGTGCAAGTAGAGAAAAACAATTCTTAAGATCTAAAATGAATTAGGCATTAAGTTGCCCGAACGGTTAATTGTGACGGATTGTATATTTTACATTGGATATGGAGTAAATTGCTATAAATCATTTGTCGTATGATAAAAATAACAAAAAATGTAAGATTTCGGAAAATTTCATTGTACTTAACACTTTAATCAAAATTAAAGCACGACTTAGATCATCATAAAATTTTTCACTCATCATATTTGCATATCATTTGGCATATGCATCATCAATACGACTTGAGCGTTAAAAAATACACCGTTGTGATCAGAACAAGATTCCCCACGACCCCGATATCCTTAAATATTTAATATCTATATACATTATATATAAGAGGATGCATGCCACATATAATGCCACTTGGCATCCCATAATGCCATGTCATTATTCCATGTCATCATTGTATTTATGTGGCATTTTTTTTAATGACATGTGACGTTTTTTTAATATATGTACAATTTTATTTTTTTTAATTTTAAAATTCGGTTTTTATTTGTTAATTTTTAATTTTAAAATTGTTTAATTAAAAAGAAGACATATATTGGATTTGAACTTGGGTCATTCATGAGTTTTCTAAACAACTTACCACTAGAGTAAATTGTTTTTTGATTTATATATTTCAAATCAATACAAATAAGGAGATGGTAAAAAAATCCTGCAATTTATATATAGGGAATGTATATTATGAAGATAACAATTAAAAAAAAATATGATATATATTACTTACAAGATAATTATACGTTATATATTTTTAACCTATTTTTTTTTTGTGTATAAATACACCCTATTATATTATTCGTAAACATAAGAATCCCTAACAAGTTTTATCTACTTTTTAGTTTTACAGGTTAATAATCACTAATTTTTTTTTATCGACTTATCAGTTTAACAGGTTTTGTCGAAAGATACTGATCAATTAATCAGAAAAAAATATCCTCCATTATTATTAACGTTTTATCATTCCCACAACAAAAAAAGGAACACCGGAAACATTTTGCATCATCAATTCATCAAAAATTATTGTGATAGGTTATGTGAAGGCATGTGATTATAAGTTCAGTTTCAATTTTTATTTTGAATGATTTATAGGTTTTGATTGGTTTATAGGCAAAGATTTTGAGATAAACATGCATGTCAATCATTAGAGTTTTAGTATGTGTCACTCTCAACTGTAAAACATCAATCAAATTGAATTTGTGTTTTAATTTTTTTACGATGTTTTTCTGTGCAGGCTGCACATTTTTTTTTTGGTTTCAAGTACCGCGATAAGTAGATAGCAAAAGCCGTCAAGACATCGTATGCATTCTTCAATGTTTGTATATTTAATAATCTGTTACGGGTTTTAACATTAACAAAAGCTGTGATTCTTCCTCTATCCCATGTCAACTTGGAGCTCTCATCAGTACATGAAGTTATACCTCCATGAGCACATGTGTCCTGTAGAGCTTTTAATTAAACCTCAACAGGTTTTAGTTTTTTTCTGATATCTTTTCTTTCTGTTTATTTTCTTAGGTTCAATGCCCAATTGAAATGGTAAATCTTCGTCCAAGTTTATCCATTCTTCAATGTTTGTATCTTATCGTGTTATCTCTTTTCGTTGTTATTTAAAACTCATACATGTGCTCTATATTTTTCTCATATAGTTTTTGTAATTTGTTATATAGGTATGACAATGTTAGAATTGAGAGCAACCTTGATTGCCACAATCATTGGATTATCTGATTGGATGTTTTTGTTCAGGTTGGCATTGATATTCCATTTCCGTTCCAAGCACTCCCGGTGGAAACCATTGAATCAAGTGTCACTCAAGTGTTTGAGCAGATACTGAAAATGATGCTCGACTTATATTGTTCAGCTTCAAACTGATGTTAGGGTGGAATATACATCAAGCTTGGTCAACATGTCAGTCAATTGGTAGGACCTTTTAACTTTCTATTGATGTCGGAATCTAAGTTTCGTATTTGATGATTGGATTCACAGTAAATGTACTTTATACGTTTAGCTAAATAGAATGTTTTCATTTAGGAATATTTGGTACCTCAAGAGTACATTAAAACGTTAAGGGAGTCAATGTTGAATAAATGTCCGACTTCTTCGTATGATCAAGTGTGCCAAGTTGTCAAGAAAGAGCTTATTCAACACTTTCTGAGTAATGAAACTTGAGCTTTATTGTCAAGAAATCACATATTGATAAACCACCCCAGTTATAAATGTTGACACCGAAATAGTACTACTATGTTGCATAAGATGTCGTCTATGATTCAGTTTATATTGTTATTTCTTTCTTTGTATCTATGGATGCTCTCATCAAGACACATTTATCACCCACATCAAGTCCATATGATGCAGTAAAATTGGTTTCCTTCTCTGATTATGTATCCTTTTTCTCATTTTTTGATTTGATCTGCATAATCTAGGACCAAGGGAACTCATGGTTGTTGTGGATCTTATAAGTTACTATAAATTGTTGCCCCACTATGAGTTCTTCTGAAAGAAGTCACTTCCTTTGTCAATTTCAGATACACATTACCTTCATCATGTTGTTGGAGACACATAAATCAGGAAAGGCGAAAGGATGCAGTTGGATTAGCTCATCAACAACACATCCTTCTCTAGAGACACAAATACACGCATACAACCATTTGACCTACACGATCTTACAGATGCCTTCCAGCTGAGGGATACTACACACGTTGACCTACCATCTGTAATACATCTATTAATTTATTTCAACTAGAGGTGGTAAAATGGGCATGTTAATGGGTAATTTTGTACAGGTCAGATTGCCCGATAGCGATACACCTCTGTTTCCCAATTAGTCTCATTAATAAGATGTATTATTACAAAAATGATACTATTTTTGGGAAACTTTTGACATGTTTGACCACATGTTTTCGCCAATTGCTATCAAAGCTATTATAGCAACGATTAGTTAGCCACGGGCTGTGTTAGGATATGAAAATGCTGAAGAATGACAAAGTACTGGAAAAAGTCAAAGTACTGCTAAAGAAGAGGTCAAAGTACTGCTGTCGAAGTCAAAGTACTGCAAGGCTAAAAGAACTGCTATATTCGTTTATGGAAAGCTTTGTTATTCTAGAATATTCTTTGTTTAGATTACTTGTCGTACAAGTTACAAATTGTAAACCGACTAGGGTTATCCTTAAGCCTATAAAAGGACCCCTAGATTGGCATTAGAGTTAACGAGTCTACGCGTATTATTAGAGTTTTAGAGAGTTCGATATTATTAGTGTTGTTTAAGAGTCTGCATAACAAGCAGATTTAGAGTTATTAATAAAATCGTTGAAAGTTAAAGTTATATTCTTCTTAGCTTTGTTAAGTAAATTCCGCATACTTAATAGAGTTTGCTCAGTGTTTCATTGTTAATAACTTAGGATTTATCCGAAGTTATTAAACCCTTAACAAGCTATTTAAGTTAGTTTGGTTAGAGTACATCGATCCAACAAGTTGTATCAGAGCTTATGTGGAAACTCTGACTAAGAAGAAACCCTAAAACCTAGTTAACAAAAACCTAAAGATGTCGACTGAAGCTGTTCCACCACCATCCATCACCTCACTAAGGATACCTATCATCAAGAAGGGAGAGTACGACCTATGGAGCATGAAGATGAGGCAGTACATTGCAATTACAGACCATGCACTGTGGAATGTAATTGTCAATGGTAATGAAGTCGTTCCAGAACCTATTGATATTCCTGGACAACCTAAAGCACCTAAGGCTGTCTTACCAGCAGCTACAATAAGGAATCAAGAGAAGGCACTCAACATTCTCTTGTCTGCCATTCCTGATGGACACCTACTCAAGTTCCATGATGCTAAGGATGCAAAGCAACTATGGGCTGCTCTCAAAATAAGGTTTGGAGGTAATGATGCTTCCAAGAAGATGCACAGAAATCTGTTGAAGCAGCAATTTGAAACATTCACTGTTGGAGAAAGAGAAGGCCTTGATGCTGCTTTTGACAGATTCCAAAATCTTCTCAGTATGCTGGAGTTATACAAAGCAGAGGTTTCAGTTGAAGATGCTAATCTTAAGTTCTTAAGGAGTTTGCCATCGACATGGCAAGTGATTGCTACAATGATCAGAGGACAACCTGGTTTGGATGTTATGGACTTTGATGATCTCTATAATAATTTGAAGGTGTATGAGCATGAGATGAATGGCCAAACCAGTTCCAAATCTCACAGTATTGCCTTTTTGTCTTCTGAAAAGAGGGGCAGTACTTCCACCAGAAGTACTGCTTCTCCTACTCAAAGTACTGTTGCTCAAAGTACTATTGCCTATTCTACCCCCACCTTTGCTCAGCAAGCTACACCAACACATACCCTCCACTCAGATGAAATCGTATGCTCTTTCTTTGCACATCAAGCTACTTTACCTGTCACCTATGAAGAGGATCTCTCACAGATTGAAGAGGATGCTCTTGAAGAAATTGATATAAGGTGGCAAGTTGCTATGATCACTGCAAGGATCAAGAAGTATATGAAGAAGACAGGAAAAAGCATTGACTTCAAACCAAAACAGGGAATTACTTTTGACAAATCCAAATTTGAATGCTTCAATTGTCAAAAGACTGGACACTTTGCAAGGGAATGCAGATTTGCTAAATATCAAGCAAACAGGATGACTGAGAAACCAAAGCTAGAGCTCAAAGAAATTCCTATTATTTAAACAAAAGCTTTGGTTGCTCAAGAGAGTTTATCAGAGGTTGATTGGAGTGCTGATTTTGATGATGAACCAGTAACCTACTGTATGGTAGCTATGGAGGAGTCAGTGGAAGAGTTTGATTGGAGCACAACTTTTGATGAGAAATCTGAACATGATGCTTTGGAATCCAGAGATGGTCTAGGAAGCTTTGATTGGAGCATGGAGAGTGAAGATGATCCTGTTCTACTTTCAATGGTGGCTACTTCACCAAGTTCACCCCTGTCTCTGAGGTATGTTCCAATTGTCATGACTTTTATCAAAAAGTACTGAATAGTTATGTGGCTGAGAGAGGTAACTGTATAAGGGCTAGGTTCGAGGTAGCTGGTTATCAAATAACCTTAGAGTCAATGGAAGCCAAAATCTTAACACATGAAAATAATGAAATGGCTTGGGCTGAAAAGTATGAACAACAGGATTATCAGTTAAAACTAAGTGAATGGAAGTTAAATTGTAAGATTGCTGAGATTGAGAAATTGACCAAGGAGAGAGATGAATTGTTAGCAAAGTTTGATGCCTGGAAAGAATCTGGTCTTTCTCATGTTACTTATGTTCAAAAACAGAGAAGAGCTTACATTAGAACTGGCTTAGGTTTTGGTATGAACTTTGATAACCTAGAAGAAAACCCATCTCGTGATAAGAATGACCTTGATTTAGAGGATATAACCACTAGTGATGATGAACTCATTAATTATGTAGACACATCTAGTAATGAGGAATCAGTTAGTGACACACCTCCTGAGTTTAAGAAAGACAATGGTTATCATGCTGTCCCTCATCCCACTGGAAGTCATCAACCCCTTAGGCCTGATGTTTCTCGTTTTGGTGTAGACAGTCTAGAGTTTAGGAAAAAGCTTATTGGTCAATCTAGGTCAGAAACATCAAAAGAAACTGTTAAAAACCCTAAGGATAATGTTGCTAAAAGTCAAGCAGTACCTTTAGGAAAATTTTTTCAAAATACTGCTAAACCTTTTTGGGATAACTTTGGTCAAAACAGTTTTAATCATTCACCTAGAAGACAGAATAGTTATGGTCATAAACATAAAGGAAGAAATTTTGGAAGTATGGGTCAAAAATTGTGTTTTGTTTGTTATAGTCCTGATCATCTGATTAAGCAATGTGACTTTTACTCAGAGTACCTAAGCAAATTTCCAAAGAACAGAAATACCAACCATAGTCCTAGAGAGAATAAAGAATCATTCAAATAGGGTTAACCATAGAAACTTTTCACAAGACTATAGGTACCCTCACCAGAGAAGACCTTTTTCAAAACCACCAGTACCTTCAAATAATTTTCAAAGAACTCAAGCAGTACCTTCTCAAAGTACTGCTAGATTTTCAAACAATCAAGGTACTGAAAACACTTTTTGGAATGGAAAGCCTAGGAGATCAAATTATTATCAATCTAGAAGGCGTTACAACTCCAGAAGAGTAGCTAGATCAAGGGACTCTTCACTAGAAGTTAAAACCAAATGGGTTAAGAAGGAAAGTACTGATGGGGAACAAACAGTACTTTCAACAACTGAAAGTGAAACAGAGTTTTTTTTGTTAAAGATGATTTTGTGGAAAAAGAAAAGGAGATTTTTGTTGAAAAAGAAAGGTTTGCTGAAAATCCACCACAATTTTTAAAACAAAATATAATACTTGATTCTGTCTACAAAAACTGTGAAGGATACATACTCAAGGAATTTGAGTTTGTTACTCCACAAGGGGAACACAAGTCCGTAATGGCTTGGGTTCCTAAAAGACACTAACTCTTTTATTTTGTGCAGGGCAACCCAAAAGAGAAGCTTAAAAATCATCTAATTGTGGATAGTGGTTGCTCTGGAAGCATGACAGGAGACAAGGAGATTCTGTCAGATTTTAGATCTATTTGTGCAGGAAGAGTTGCATTTGGGAATGATCCTAATGGAGGAAGAATCACTGGAAAATGAACCATCAAAGCAGGGCATATAGATTTTGAGAATGTTAGATATGTGAAGGAGCTCAAGTTCAACCTTTTGTCAGTCTCTCAAATCTGTGATAAAAAGCATCCTGTGTTATTCACTGACACAGAATGTCTCATCCTTTTCCCCTGATTTCAAGCCTGTTGATGATAATTTGGTAGTTCTTAGAGTACATCGATCCAACAAGTGGTATCAGAGCCAATGATGTGTACCAAGAACCAATGATGTGTATAGTCTGGATATGAAGAGTCTTCACTCTTCTGGGAGAGCCACATGTTTAGTGGCAAAAGCAATATCTGAAGAAGCACATCAGTGGCATAGAAGATTAGGCAATGTAAATTTCAAGAATATCAACAAACTGGTCAAAGGAAATTTAGTTAGAGGTTTACCTTCAAATACTTACAAGAATGATCACTCATGTTTGGCGTGCAAGAAGGGTAAACAACATAAAGCTTCATGCAAGAAGCTTGAGGAAAGGACTATTAGAGAACCTTTGGAGCTGTGACACATGGATTTGTTTGGACCTGTCTCTGTTGCAAGTCTAAACAAGAAAAAGTACTGCTTGGTTGTGACAGATGATTGCAGTAGATTCAGTTGGGTATTTTTCCTGGGATTTAAAGATGATACTTTTGATGTTATTCATAATCTTATAATAGCACTTGAAAACCAATTGAGACTCAAGGTTAGAGGTATTAGATGTGATAATGGGACTGAATTCAAGAACAAGCTTAAGGATGAATTTTGTGCCAACAAAGGGATCAAGAGGGAGTTCAGCATTGCAAGAACACCACAACAGAATGGTGTTGCAGAGAGAAAGAATAGGACTTTGATTGAAGTAGCCAGAACAATGCTTGCAGATTCACAGTTACCTATTCAATTCTGGGCTGAAGCTGTAAGTACTGCTTGCTATGTGCTTAACAGAGTATCAGTCATCAAACCACAGATGAAGACACCTTATGAGTTGCTGATGGGCAACAAACCCAAAATTTGTTTTATGAAGCCTTTTGGATGCCCTCTAACAATTTTAAATACAATTGATAATCTGGGTAAGTTTGATGGCAAGTCAGAAAAAGGATATTTATTGGGATATTGTACCAACAAAAAGGGATTCAGAGTGTACAACAGAGTCACCAAGAAGGTTCAAGATTGTCTTCATGTTGAATTTTTAGAAGATCAAGAAAATCAGAAGGGTAAAGGTCCTGATTGGATGTTTGATCTTGAAGTTTTGACTCCTTCTATGAACTATGATCCTGTTAGAGAAGAAAATCAACCTGTACACAATGGACAAGATTTACAATATGTTGTTCATGGAGTCCATATTAGACCTGACGCTGTTCCTGATGAAGAACCCATGCCTGTTGATCCAAAGCAAAGTACTGATAAACCAAAATCCTCACTATATGCTGAGGATCAAGCTATTCAAGAGGAACTTAATCAGATGTTTTTTCAAGATGTAGTAGCACATTCTTATAATGATGATCAAAGAAGAGCTTATGAAGAAGCAAAGAAAAAGAACAAGACTGCAGAGTTCTATCACAGTACTTTGGGTGACAGTACTTTCGATCAAAGTACTGCTGCACATATTGACAGCACTTTGGATGATTTGGATGATCCTACCATGCATGGCTTAGAGGATACTGATGATGAGTATGATGCTGAAGGTATTTTCACAAATTCCAATGAAGGTGCTGATTACACAAACTTGGATGATAATTATGAAGTTCCACATACTCCTACCTTAAAAGTTCATAAAGATCATCCTACTAGACAAATCATTGGACCCTCTTCTCATGGAGTGCTTACAAGAAACAAAGCTAAGGGTCTTTCTACACCTCACAATGCTTTACTTAGCTTTGTTTATAAACAAAACAGATTGAATCACAAGGATCATCAAACATGCCTGTTCACTTGCTTTATCTCTCAAGAAGAACCCAAGAATATAGCTCAGGCATTATCTAAGGAGAGTTGGGTTGAAGCTATGCAAGAAGAACTTCTTCAATTTAAACTTCAAGAAGTTTGGGTACTATGTGATCTACCTAATGGAAAGAAGGTAATTGGTACAAGATGGGTGTTCAGAGTCAAGAGAGATGAAAGAGGGAATGCTATCAAGAACAAGGCAAGGTTAGTAGCTCAAGGCTACAGACAAGAAGAAGGAGTAGATTATGATGAAGTATTTGCTCCTGTAGCAAGGATTGAAGCAATTTGAATTTTCCTTGCTTTTGCATCCTATATGGGATTTCAGGTTTATCAGATGGATGTCAAGAGTGCCTTTCTCTATGGCACTATTACAGAGGAGGTTTATGTCAAACAGCCTCCTGGTTTTGAAGATCCTGCACATCCAAACAAAGTCTACAAGGTGGTTAAGGCTCTTTATGGGCTTCATCAAGCACCTAGAGCTTGGTATGAGAGGCTCTCTACTTTCTTATTGCAACATGGTTACAGGAGGGGAGCCATTGACAAGACTTTGTTTATCAAGAGAGACAAGAAGGATATCATGTTGGTTCAAGTATATGTTGATGATATCATATTTGGAGCTACTAAACAGTCCATGGTTAAGGAGTTTGAGCAGCTGATGCAGAATGAATTTCAAATGAGTTCAATGGGTGAGTTAATTTTCTTTTTGGGACTTCATGTTAAGCAGTCAAATGAGGGAATTTTCATAAGTCAAGACAAGTATGTATCTGACATACTTAAGAAGTTCAATTTTGATACTATGAAGCCAGTTACTACACCTATCAAATATATCAACTCATTGGGCAAGGATGAAGATGGACAACCTGTTGAAGTCAAGTTGTACAGATCCATGATTGGATGTCTTATGTATCTCACTGCATCTAGGCCTGATATTATGTTTGCTGTTTGTCTATGTGCAAGTTATCAAGTCTCACCTAAGGTCTCTCATATGAATGCAGTGAAACGGATTTTTAGTTATTTGAAACAACAACCTAAGTTGAGGTTGTGGTATCCAAAGGATTCACCTTTTCACTTGGAAGCTTTTTCAGATAGTGATTATGCAGGTGATAACTATGATAGAAGATCAACCACTGGAGGATGCCAATATCTTGGAAGAAGATTAGTCTCATGGCAATGTAAGAAACAGACTATTGCAGCAACATCCTCTACTGAAGCAGAATATGTGGCTACTGCAAGCTGTTGTGGACAAGTTTTGTGGATGCAGAATCAACTCTTGGACTATGGGTTCATTTTCAAGAATACTCCTATCAATATTGATAATGAGAGTACCATTTGCATTATGAAGAATCCAGTGTATCACTCCAAGACCAAGCACATTCAGATTAGGCATCACTTCATCAGAGATTGTTATGAGCACAGGCTCATTAATGTGGTCAAGGTTCACACGGATGATAATGTAGCTGATTTACTCACCAAAGGCTTTGATGTTTCAAGATTTAATCACTTGGTGGTAAGCATTGGCATGATTAATTACTGAGCTACATTTAAGGGGAGGACTATTTAGTGTAAGTATAGTCATATGCATTGCTTGAGGGGAGGATATTCATGTTTATTAGATGTGTTTGCTATTGTAAAGAGGAGAATGGGAAAGTACTGCTTTTTGGTTTTATGAAAGTACTGCTTGGAAAGTACTGCTTTGGAAAGTACTGCACACGTGGAAAGAACTGTTTGTCTTATCAAAGTACTGTTCTAACGGTAATATTGAGGGGTAACTACTACTAACGGTAACTTTGTTATTCAGGGCTGTGATTTTTTAAATCTCACCTATAAATAACTACTCTCCGAATTTCCCTCTCATATTGATACCTTATAATCTTTTCCATATTTCTCTCTCTTTCACCCATATTATTCATCATATCACTTTCTGTGTACACATAATCATCAATGGCAAATCGTAATACAGTTTCAAAACACAACATGGTGGCGAATTTAGAGAAGACTGAAGCTAATGTAATCTTTCATGATATCATTGATTTTCTCACTGGGTCGCCGA
This sequence comes from Chrysanthemum seticuspe, assembly GCA_019973895.1. Classification (NCBI taxonomy): domain Eukaryota; kingdom Viridiplantae; phylum Streptophyta; class Magnoliopsida; order Asterales; family Asteraceae; genus Chrysanthemum; species Chrysanthemum seticuspe. The sequence continues at coordinate 6,436,120 of BPTQ01000001.1, read as the reverse complement.
TTAGTTATGCACTTTTAGTGGAACCAGATATAATTGAGCCCTGGATTCAACAATTTTGGGCAACTGCTAGGGTTCATATGGAGAATGATGATTCGTATATTCAAGCTAAAGTTGCTGGGAGAACTGTGAAGGTTATTGAAGCCTCTATTCGAGAAGATTTATTGTTTGATGATGAAGAAGGGGTTGTTCATTTTGATAAGCAACTGATTTGGGATACATTTAGAGACATTGGGTATGAAGGGTCCTTAACTGAACAAACATTCAAGAAACCCTTATTTTGTCCTCACTGGAAGTATTTAGTTCATGTCTTGCTTCATTGTATTAGTGCTAAAAGTACATCTTGGGAGCAATTTGGGTCTAACATAGCATCTGCTATAGTAGGGTTGGCTACAAATCGAATTTTCAACTTTTCAAGGCTAATCCTAGATGAAATGCTCTCACACATCTCTCATGGTTCAAGATGGTTGATGTATCCAAGGTTTATTCAAGTGTTCCTGAATAAACAACTTGCTGATGTACCAAAGCCTACTAGTCTACTACCAGTTGTGGTGCAACCAGCCAAAATTTTCACTTTTATGGCAAGGAAAAGTGATCTATTCACTGGAAGGCATACTCCATTAACCACTACTATGATGGAGGTTGTTCAAGCAATCAGAGATGAGGCTGCAGAAGGAGATGACAAAGAAGGTACTGCTTCTACACAAGGTAATGCTTCTCAAGGTACTGCATCACAAAATACTGCTTCGCAAAGTACTGAAGTTCAAGAAGATGTTGCAGTTTTACCTCCACCATCTCCACAAGTATCTGTTCATGATTCTCACCAAGAAGAACACTCACCATCTAGAGGAGATGCAGAAGCTATGGCGCCTGAGGATTCAACTCTAAACAACTATGCTTTATCAAGAGAGTTGACAAGATTGAAGAAATCTTTTGAAGACCAGGCTACACAGATTAAGAAGTTGAAGCTTAAGTTTAGAAGACTCAAGAAGTTTGTCTGGCCATTGGTTCAACATCATCGTTTATGGGTCAAGTCTCAAAGAAGACAAGGAAGGCCAGTTAGGCAATTTAAGAAGACAACCAAACGCAGTAAGGTTCAACAACAATCTTCATTCCAATTGGGGAGGAATTTGGATGATAAGAATTTGAATGAAGAAGCTGAACCTCAAGGTACTGAAGAGCAAGTTAATTTTGAAAGAACTGAGGAAGAAAGTACTGGAGTTCAAGGTACTGAAGATCAAGGTACTGAAGATCAAAGTACTGCTTTTCAAGGAACCTACAGGCAAGAATTGATTACACCAAGGTTGTTAGATTTTGAAGAGGAAGCTGGTCCTTCAACTGTTGTATATAAAGAAGAAGCTGGTCCTTCAACTGTCATACCAGAAAAGGAAGCTGATACACCCAAACATATACACACTGCAAGTGATGATGAAACCATTGCTGAAATCTTGCATGATTTATCAAAGTCAAGGGGTGTTAGCATTCCAGGAGTTACAGAAGAACAACCAAGAGCTTCTCAACCTACTATAGATTCTAAGGATAAAGGAAAAGGTAAGTTGGTAGAAACAAAGAAGAAAAAGAAACTTACTTTAGCACAGATAAGGGCTGCTCAAGTTGCTATGAATGAGGAAACAGCTAGAAAGATACAAGCTGAATTGAATGCTGAAGTTGCTAATGAAGAAGCTAAGAATGAAGAAGCAGCTAGGAAATTACAAGAAGAATTGAATGCTGAAGCTGCTGTACCATCACCTATTCCTGTTTCTTCTCTACCAAGAAGACCAAATCTTGCTAAACAAAGGAATGCAATGATGGCCTATTTGAAAGGTCAAGGATATATTGGATTGAATAAGTTGAAGTATGTTGAGATGAAAGAACTGTATGAAGCTGTTAGAGAAGCTTATAAGAAGAGTGTTGAGAGTATCAAAGATTTTAAAGATGACGATGTTCAGAAAGAAGATGATAAGAAAGGAAGCTTAAAAAGAAAAAGAACGTCTGAAGTTGAAGATTCACAGCCATCAAAGAAGATTGAATTAAGGTCTGAGACTGATGATGAACTAAGGAATTACTTAAGAGTAGTAGAATTTGAGTATTCTAAAGATGATGCTGAAATGAAGATGAACAAATCTCTAATAACTACTTTTGAAGTTGTAGAATCTAAGGGTGGAAATTATCTGATGTTTCGTAGAGAAGATGAAAGCTTCAGAGTGTTCAATATGCTATGGGATCTATTGCACATAATAGATAGAGTGGATTTATTTCATCTATATCATTTGGTGCGAGATTATTTTGAACACAATCCATCAGAAGGAGTTGGTTTAGTCTTGCTTGGGGATCTCACAACTATTTGGGAAACTGAAGAGCAAAGCACTGCTGAGATTTGGAAAAACCAAGAAGATTGGGAGATTATCAGCTGGAGATTCTTTGAAGAATCTGGAGTACATGTTCTAGAGTTAGAAGATGGGACAATGATTCACATGTTAGCAGACAGAAGATATCCGCTTACAGCAGATCTTATGAGGAGAATGCTAGAGCATGGAATGGAAGTTGAAGAAGATAATGAAACTGCTCTTATGGTCATCAAATTGTTTATCAGATGGACTACTATTGCTGATGATGATGAATAACTGGTATGAATCTTAATTGAATAAATTATTTTTGAAAAATCAGTACTTTATTCAAAGTACTGCTGATCAAACAGTACTTTCATCAAAGTACTGCTTGCAGCATTAATCCAGTTAATGATTTTGAAAAACTTTTGTTAAGTGACAAATATTTTGAAACAAAGGTTAAAAAAAATGGTTTTTGAGATGGTAACACCAATAGGTTATCAATCCACCATGGTTTCAAAAGGATTGGCTAATCCATGAGCAAACAGCTCTGGTAAAGATATCTCAAATCTGTTTTATAGTTGACAACTTGCTAATAAGTTATATGGTAATCAACTCACCATATCAGTAAATGTGAAGAGTTGGCTAGCCCACAAGAAAATGGCTTGTGGTAAAGGCTGTGGAAAAACCATTATTTGGTAATTAGTTCACCATAGATGAAAGAACTAACTAGTCCAAAAGGGTACAACTTTTGGTAAAGACAAATCAAATATGTTGATAGCTGATGATTTGCTAAAAATCATATGGTTATCAATGTACCATGGTCTTACACACCAAAACATTTGGCTACTCTAGAGTTAATGGCTTTGGTAAAGAGAAATCAAAATCCATTAAATTTTCAATGATTCACCTCTCACAAGAGTTTACACATCTGGAAGTGATGAGAATAGACTGCAACTTAAACTGAATTAATGTACAAATTGTCATATGTTGCTGTGTTGCTGAAAAGATGGAGCTTGCTGAATGATGATGTAAAGAATTATTTCTAAAGAATACTTTGATAATGCTGATATAAGCACAGAGTTTACAAAGATATAATCTACAGACAAAGACACAATCTTTCCTTGAAGATGGAGGAGTTAAAGATAAATTCACAAAGGAACTTGAAGTCAAGCAAGTAGAATTCAAGTTAGGGGAGGATTGTTGGGATATGAAAATGCTGAAGAATGACAAAGTACTGGAAAAAGTCAAAGTACTGCTAAAGAAGAGGTCAAAGTACTGCTGTCGAAGTCAAAGTACTGCAAGGCTAAAAGAACTGCTATATTCGTTTATGGAAAGCTTTGTTATTCTAGAATATTCTTTGTTTAGATTACTTGTCGTACAAGGTTACAAATTGTAAACCGACTAGGGTTATCCTTAAGCCTATAAAAGGACCCCTAGATTGGCATTAGAGTTAACGAGTCTACGCGTATTATTAGAGTTTTAGAGAGTTCAATATTATTAGTGTTGTTTAAGAGTCTGCATAACAAGCAGATTTAGAGTTATTAATAAAATCGTTGAAAGTTAAAGTTATATTCTTCTTAGCTTTGTTAAGTAAATTCCGCATACTTAATAGAGCTTGCTCAGTGTTTCATTGTTAATAACTTAGGATTTATCCGAAGTTATTAAACCCTTAACAAGCTACTTAAGTTAGTTTGGTTAGAGTACATCGATCCAACAGGCTGCTTCCTGAATTAGTCTTGCGTTCTTTTACCGTGCTGACAAAAGTATTCAGTGTGTGTGTGCTACTTTTATTAAATCTAACTAAGGTTTAACTGAAGATATATTATGACCCATCTTATCATTTTCTAGGTGATTATGATATATCATCATACGAGATACTGATTGATGGATCTTGAAAGCAAGAAGTTTGGAAAAAGTAAGTCGTAAAGGTCATATGCTTTCTTTTTCGACCTTTATATTTATATTTTTACCCTCGATCTTGTATATGGTTCCGTAGAGTTCATATGGGCTATTTATTTTAGTTAATTTTTGGATTGCAATCACGTTCTCAATTTGTATGACATGATAAAGAATCATAGCACTGGCAAGTCTGGACCTTTCGAGCTTGAAGCAAGGTCGGTATCTACTTTTCTTTAGATCATTCTACGAAATCAGGATCTGCCGTTTCTTTTGCTATAACACGTTCCCATTGTAATAATTTCAATACATTCCTGTATTATATAAATCGGTGTCATCATGTGTAAATTTCTATATAAAAAACATGATATTGTGTACATAAATAGACTTACTTCAGAAGTTGATATATCACGTGTCCACTTCTGTATTAAAAAACCAGTGTAAATTTTTATATAAAAAAAAGATAATTTGGACGTTAAATATAGACTTAAAAATTCTTTAGGTATTGGCGTACAAGGTGGTGACATGTAAGGTTTGGTTTTTGATGGACAAGATGTCATTGTCAAAGCCAGGGGAAAAGTGTTCTCTCGTGGTGAACCGAGGCACAAACAAGAGATAGCGAGGATGCTTAAGGAGATGGGTGAAGTCATAGCAATGACAAGAGACAGTGCTAATGATACTCCTACTTTAAAACTTGTTGATATCGGAATTGCTATGGGAATTACAGGAACAAAGATTGCCAAAAAGGCTTCATATATGGTTTTAGCCGATGATAACTTTAGCACCATCGTTTCTGCAATTGGCAAGGGTCGATCAATCTATAACAACACTAAAGCTTCTATCAGGTAGTAATTACCTTATTCCAAAGTTATTTTGTAGTTCCAGTATATTGTATTTCATTTGACATGATTTTTTAATACTTTAGGTACATGATATCATCAAATGTTGGGGAAGTTATATCCATTTTCTTAACTGCTGCAATGGGGATACCGGAATGCTTGATACATGTGCAACTTATGTGGGTTAATTTAGTTAATGACGATCCACCTGCTACTGCTATTGGTTTTAACCCCGCTGATGTTGATATAATGAGAAAACCACCTGGTAAAAGCACTTACTCTCATTGATTCGGGGGTTCTCTTTCGCTACTTGGTTAGTCTTTTTTTTCGATTTTATCATACAAGACATATAGTTATGTGTGCATTGCAACTGTTGGTGTCTTCATTCTATGGTACACATGACACAACCATCCTTCATGGGTATCGATCTAATAGCAGACGGCCATACGGTCATTTCAGTATCTTAGCTAATCTTTCTAGCCTGTGGACTACCTTCTACGAAATCAGGAACCACCAAGAAACGTGGATAAATTACAAGAAAAAGAAGAAAGTATGTCAACTATGGTGAAAGAACTCAATTCAAACGTGTTTGGTTGGTACATGATACATCACCAGTAAGTGAAATATGTATGGAAAGCTGGGAATTTTTTTGTTTCATCATTAAAATATGAAATATCTAAATGTCATCCCCCATTTTTTCTATTTTCATCCTTAAGTAGGGAAACCATGGCATGTAATTTGGTGTTGTCTCGATTATTCAAATTACTTGATCTCTGGAATTTGTTATTTTCAGCCTTAAGTAGTCTTTGGCCCTGATGACAAGCCCATGATTGTGGTCGAATCGTAGTCAAATAATCATGATTTTAAGCAGCTATGCTTCCATGACACCCCTCTTAGTGATATGGATCATTCTTGATAATAAAATGATAACAATAGTTTGGAACATTAAAACTGCTGTGTGTATATGATTAAACTGCCATTATTTTTGTCGTCGAAAGGTATGTTATCTTCATCTTTCTTAAGCTTGTACACGTGGAAAGTAATGCAAGTGTTAAACACCTTCTTAGTTTTTCTGAGATTGTTTAGTTTTGTTATGCTAATATGATGATTTCAAGAGCTATAATATTATTCCTAAACATTGTAACTGTAAATTACTGAGAATCAGACCTTTATATTCAAAAAATTATTCTTTCTGCATTCCTGATAATTTTGAAATAATCATGCTTTTTTTTCTGCTTCTGAAGTCTTTAACTTAATCATTTATACAGGAATTGGGTGGACTTCATGGAAGAAAAGGTGGTTTATTTTAACAGAAACCTCATTGGTCATCTTTCGGAGTGATCCAGTAAGTTGCGTTTCTTGTTCTCTTCTCAGTTTTTAGTTTTTTATGTATGCAGCTTGTAACATGGAAGTTTTACAATGTGTTGTTATTCCCTAAATCACTATTTGTTTGTTTTAACATCTCCTTGTATCATATCCTATAAGACATAGAACTTTGGAGGACACAAGCTAAGTATCTTAAATTATTTTTGGTTCTTTATGCGGTATTAAGATGGTTAATATAATGTCAAAATTAATTGTTTTAATTATAATATATTTCTATGCAGAATGCGGCACCTCAAAAGGGCGGTGAGGCAAATTTGACCCTTGGTGGAATAGATCTCAACAGTTCAGGCAGGTTAGCATGCTGACATTAGTATTTTTTAAGTTTAGTTACCTAATGCTTGTAATTTTTATTTTGCATTAATGATCTCTTTTTAATACTTGTTTCAGTGTTGTTATGGAAGCAGATAAGAAACTCATAACCGTTCTATATCCTAATGGTCATGATGGAAGAGCTTTTACTCTTAAGGTGTCTTTGATTTAAAAAAAAATTCAATTTGCCAAGTCTTAGTATAGTATAATGTATAAACTGTACTTCTCCTTCTAACCTATTTCTTTATATTTTTGTTTTGGTTTATATACTTGTTCTACTAAATCCTAAAAATAAAAACCACAAGTCATACCCATCTATCGGACGGGTTTTGCCACTAGTATATATATATATATATATATATATATATATATATATATATATATATATATATATATATATATATATATATATATATATATATATATATATATATATAGGTTTCAAAGCCCGCCCGATGGGTGGGCATGACTTATAACTATCGTTGACATATTTTACTATAGCGAAAGAAGGTGGGTAAAAAATGGCTGAAAAAGTGTCAATTGAATAAATTAAGTAATAACTAATGAATTAGGAACATCGTAAAATATTTATACATTGAATAAAGAACAAAAAAATTGAACGGTAATCCGATAGAACGATAATCAGATAAGAGTAAAGAAAACTTAATTAATTATCCGCCATTACAAAGTATCTAATTTTAGTTTAAATACGTTCCTAGAATGAAAATATTATTTGCTAGTCATTGACCCGTTTAACACATTAAACACCAATGTCATATTTTATGATCTGTTTCTAACTCGATATGATTCCTTGTACTTGAATTTGTATTATTTGATTTCATATATTATAAAGATCGTTTGAAGGTATTAGTTAAGGAATAATAAAATTTTATAGCTTGTGCGCTGAACCCTTGTGTCAGATGATTATTGATTGTCCTATTTTTGGTTTTAAAGTTGTGGTCTTGTGGGTTTTAGTGTAAAAGAACTATGTAAGGTTTTCTCAATTTTAGTTGTTTCTAACCGCATTAGTCTCAGTATAATTAAAAAAAAAGTTCTAATATAAATATTCCAACTTGGTAATATTTCATTTTTTCAAACTTTGGTATTTTGTTGCATTATAACAATGTTCATGGTAATATGAGATGATTTAGGAAATAGAAATGGACCTCTTACACCACAAATAACATGATAAAGAACTTTCCTTATAGAACGCAGTGGGAAACATTGAAAGATTCTGAATAACAGTCTTGGTAAGAACACAAATATGACTGTTTGTTGAATGACACACAATACGAATAAACATGATAAAACTTTTTGATTCAGGAAGTGCCTACCCGTTACTAATTATTACCATTTGCATATGTATTGGGTATATTCATATTTATTGGAATAACAATCTAACCAAATAGAAATAACATAAATAAGTTTTATGAAAGTTACAAATTTACTAATGAAATGGAATGCCTGCAACTGAATATATTATACTCTTATATTTACAAATGTAAGAGTTCAAGAATAATGCTATAAAATGAAAGTGCATCATATCAGTAAGCATATATGTGAAGCGAGCGTACTTTTTACTTGGTCTTGTTCTAGTCATTGTACTGCTTAGGAGCTGCATTCCAGAAATAGGAAGCAACAAGACGTTTGGGGAGTTGCAGCGTATCATCCCCACGTAAATAAATCTTTAGTCCCACTTTAACATTTGATCGAATTTTGTCTGTAAGAATCATCAAAACTATGAATAGATATATAGAGAAATCAAAGAAGAAAAAACCTGAAAAAAAGACATTACTGAAACATAAACAACTTGATGCTATTTATAAAAAATCATCGAAAGATGAGTCACAATAATAAGAAAATGAACATACCTGTAATATGATTATGTTCACCAAACAAACCGTTACAATCATGCATGGCCAACGTGCTATGCACACGTGTTTATCTTTAGCATTAGTTGTGAGATACGATATGCAATTTCAGTGCCACTACATTCATCCTTAAAGGTATTGTCTCCTCATGCATGTTGAAGAAGAGCATGACTAATGGTAACATGTCTAGAGTATCCATTTTATTTTCTACAATATGCATAAAACAACGAACCCCTCTCCAAGTTGGAAAGCTGATATTTTAAAGGCACTGATTACCCAATACCCAGATTTCCAAAAAATAGACAAACATCAATGGTTCCTAGAGTACATTTTTGTGATGTTATATAAAATATACCTTCTTTTCTGCGAAAGACAAAGATTTACATCATTATAAATTGGGCGATTAGCTTTAGCAAAAAAGTTTAACTTAATTTAAATAGCCTACCTTTGGGTACACACTTTGACTATCGACTGTTGACCCGCTACTCGCTCTTTTCTTGTCATTTGTGTTCAACATTGCAACACTTTTTGAGTCATTTTCCGAGTCAAGCGCATTTGTACTATGAATCGTGCTAATCTTTGGCTTTTTCCAACTCGTGTGATGGACCTACATTATAAAGCATTTTGTCAACATCACAACACATGGATTATAGATTAGCAAATAATATTTAATTTATGTCAATATACATCTGCGTCATCACAAGTATGTTTTCTGGTATTTGGCGACAGATTATTATAGTCTGAAGGAGTAACAGAATTTCCCTTTCGGATGCTCCTATAGCATGAGACTGAGTTTCGCCACTCGAAATGGGAAAAAAATTACTATAACTCTTTCGATAACTATCTTCTTGAAATAGAAGAGGCACGGTAGCATTCGTGTTACCTAAAATCAAAACTGCAAATTTATTGGCCTCCTCAGTGTTCATTGTTAGTTCATGGCGTGGCCAAAATGCTTAAGCGTCCTGATATGTGGAAACATTGATACTTTGGTTGAAAAGTTGTTACATAAATTGGACATAAAATCAGCTTTGTCCCTCGAGTTTATACCACTAAAGAAGTTCCATTATTATCCTAAAAGTGTAGAGATAGGTCCCATTCTTTTTTTCTAAGAACGAAAACAGAAAAATAAAATAAAATATGATAGAAGTGCTTTTCAGTTACTGGAGTTGGACTGTGAATAGATAGTGAAACATGATTATGCCTAGTAACTTATTTTATTAATGAAGAAAAGAAAAATCTTGCTAAAAGAAGCTTATCCAAGCTTTCAACTACATTGCAAACATGAATATATTTGAAGCATACTACTACTTATGTATATACAGACTTAATAGTGTTGCATAAGGCTAATGATGGAGCTATAATACAAATTTTAGATGGCAGATTTTCTTTTGACAAAAAGGTAAGTGAGTGCATAGACAATGCTTCAATCCTCAAACTTGACTCCACTTTCCAGCAGAAACTATAGTTCGAACGTAATTAGAATAAGATGTAGGTTATAAAAGGATTATAATTAGTATTGTTGAAAAACAAAAATTAAAAGATAAATAATAATTTCAACCTCCACTGTGGCACTACTCTCTGCAAATAACAGGGTTTCACGATTGCATCCGTTTTAGTCCTATCTGATAGAGATCCATTTTAATCAATTAAAAAAAACTAAAACACTGTAATTGTTCCCTTTAAAGATGCTAATATTGGCCCATGAACCTCACCATCCGGTGCCTGTTAATATACACTTCAGTCAGTTTTATAAGATTACAGAAAATCCATTTTTATTCGTTAATTTAAAAAAAAAAAAAAAAAAAAAAAACTTAAAGAATTAAGAAACATGATCGAACAGTATAAATAATTAAATCAAGAAACTTTTGGACCAGCTAGTTGTGGCCGCGCGTTGTCAAGTATCTCCTTTATTACATTTTGACCAAGAGTTTTCAAAAAATTTATACAACTAAATTACAGGATTGAACGATACAACTGTAATTACCTCGTCCTTCTTCTGTTGTAATCTCTGACCCTCTTTTTTTTGTCTTCTCCTTTGTGTACATATATACAGACAATGCAAATCGAAACTTAACATCTCACAAACCAAATAGAAGAAACCCCGACCCATTCCCTTAAAGTCGTTTGTCATGCCATATCAGTAGCAAGTCATGAGTAACCAGAAGATTCCTGGTAAGATTGGGTGAATACTATTTAGGTAAACCTTAGCCTCTGCAGCTATTGCAAAAGCTAATGCAATCTTACCGATTCCTCTTTTACCTACAATTAGAACTCCCTGCAAATTTAGTGCATACGATCCTAACTTCAGAACAAGAGAACAATGTGGAAGTACAAAGCTGAAATTACATGGTATCTAGATAACTGAAGAATACAATAAGAAGAAAAAGCATACCCGGGGACATGAGCACCCATATCTTGGAAAGCACGAGGGTTTCGTAGAAATGCAACAACTTCGTAAATTTCTTCCCTTATAAACTCATCTCTTTCAAAGTATTTCAAACGTATAGGTGGATTTTTCACTCTCTAAAGAAGTAGACAAGCATGAATCAACCAGCTACTTTAATGATAATAATAATCAAGAAAGTGTAATGTGTTCTTAATTCAGCTATGAACCTTCATCTGATCAAACACATGGGTGATAGGGTCAACACCTTCCTTCTTCTTAGCTCTTGCTCCTTGCAACCTTTTCTAGAAAAAGTATTTATGTATAGCATCATTATCATCATAAAAAATAATTATTTGGTGTGAACCATAGAATTAATAAAAAACATGCAGTTGAATGAAAAGAAAAATTTAGAGAAAAAAAGGAACCAGCTTTTGTAGCTTCCTCATGTTTGGATTTCTGCGTCCTGGTTGTTTAACTCCAGGAAGTTTGGGTGTTCTTTTATTCAGATAATTGAATATCTTGGACAAAACATATACATATATAATGAACCTAACTACAAACATAAAATACCAATTGAACTCATCATCTTCACTTCGGGCTCTTATATCCTCTTCTGCCTCCGACTTCTAATTCAGATACTGTTTCATGGCTGCAGTTCTATTCAATTTCTTCTTCACCTGTTAACACAGTTGTATGACAACAGAGCATATTAAAATAACACAAACTTAATTGGGGTGTTTTAATATAGTGTTTAGATATGCTTTTACTGTTTGAAGTTAAATTAATCAGTTATCTCAATTTTTGACAAATATTAATCATGCTTAATTACAAAACAATACTAAAAAAGACCAAAAAGGACACTTTTGTGAAAAAATAAATAGATACATCTTGTGATATGGTAGTCAAAGAATCTCAAATTATGTTAAAAAGGGGTAATTGGGATACTATACTTTACCCTTCAATGATCAATATTGTTGCAGCTAGTATGAAACACATTTTTTAAGCTCAGATATTCGGAAGCCGAATCAATTTATCCAAACATTAAATATTACCTTGAAAGGAATCACAAACTCGAGAGACGGACAGCTGATTAGCACCATAATGTCTTTGTTTTTATTTTTGACCCAATTGACGATCCCATCAACAGTAGTTACATCTCTAGAATTCCATAACCTAACTAATAATTGTCGGGCAAGGCATAATGATACATTGAACTGTTGGCGGATGTCTAATTCTGAGAAAGTAATCCACATTAACTGAACAAAAGTTGGAACATCTGAGGCAATGCGACTCTCCCTGCCAAACAAAAACGGTGGTATTGGATTGTTGAAATACGACATGAGCCACGAATCCATTCTTCATGCCACGACAATGTGAACATGTGCGTTCACATTTACTAAAATATTTGTACTCCATAGGCACGCCTACAATAATGCAATTGGACATGACGTTAATTATGGTAGATAAAACTTATCTCAAAACAGAGACGCATCTTAAAACTTGTGTAAGATGTAGCCTACATGGGAGGCACTAACCATTGAGTACAAAGCTACTTGTTCTGGCACCAACAGGAGCTGAAGCGGACAATGTGTGAGAAGTCTCTTGTATGCCAAAACAAAACATAATAACATTATTGGTCAGCAAATGTTTGTGGGTAACTCTGATTGCATGTATGCATAAACTTTACGTAAAGTACCAGCCACTGCTTAAATTACCAGAATGTCGACGACGACTTGGACGTGTAGGCGTGCATGCCGGTGGTGGCGTCGAAGAAGTCATCATAACTGAGGAACAATCAAGAGTTTAGTCAGTAGCTGCCTTTATTCTGTCGCTATAGTTACAGTAAATCATATTTTGAAATACAATTTGTAAGGAAATACCATAGGACCTATTGCTGGGGAAAAATGAAGCTACATAAGATCTTTTAACCTAATAACACATACACACGTTCCTAAATATCATGAATCATTGACAATATTCTTTGTACGCAAAGTATAAAAATGATTTGCAGTGAAATGTATGAGTTGTAACTTACTATGACGTTGTATCCTATCTTCGGTATTAAGAACAACAACACCTAGGGACATTCTCTCGTATGAGTAACACGAACCAACAGCGGAAGAGCAAAGCTGTCTTCGGAAATTTTTCCAGTAATGAAATCCAGAATTTTGTACCCGCCTCTTGTACCTAAATCATGTGTTGGTAATAGTCGATCAACATCTTTAGTTATTCCTAAGCGGGTAACAAAGAAGAACATAAAATAGATCCAAATAAACATCACAATAAGCAAAGAAAGGGACCACCTTAGACCAAAAGACGAGCATATAAAAAAGAAGATAAAAATTACATAGTATCGTCATTCCTTTATATCCATTCGAGTTTCTTCGTAAGCCATTTTTTTAGGAATCCTTCTGGTTAACAATAAAACACCACCAATCATTATACCATAAAATAACTCGTTCCTATCACATGGTATTCTATTCATCATAGAAGCTGCATGCTCATACCAAACCAGTGTCTTCATGTATCACTTTGAAACCTTAAACTGGGCTAGCAGCTTCTAGGGTTTCTACCAGGTGTGGTGGCTAGGATTTTACAAAAGTCTACCTAAATTCGATACTCATATTATTGATTCAGTTCTGTGTATTGAATCTCAAGAACATAATAGCTGAAAGTTGAATTTTATATAAAACTCTCTAGATTATATTAAAATAAACAAAAAATATGACTTACATTGATTGAGAATAAGAATTATTCAAGGTATGTGATCTGAGGTTGCTTAGGGTTTCCGATATGATATTGGAATGGAAGATACTGGATCCGTGATTTTGATTATATGCATAATCTATTCCTTAAATATAATTTAACAATATCAATTATTTAAGCATAACTTAATTATTTTGTATTGTAAATCACAAAAACTTGCTTGGTCTAGTGGTTGAAGCATTTGTATGTTACTCTTTGAAACATCCAGAGTTCGAACCATGCTAGTATTATTTTTTCAAATTTTAATCCGAAATTTTGATAGGATTAATTGTGATGACATGGAATTATGACGTGGCATTATGGGATGCCAAGTGGCATTATGACGTGGCATGCCTCCTCTTATATATAATGTATAGATATATATAGTGTAGCGTTCAATGCAGAACTATTTTTTTGTACAGAACTTTACAGAACTATTAAAAGGAATCTAGGCCATTAGATGAGTTTAATCAAGGGCTATAATGAATTGTGCCAGAAATGTAATTAATTGAAAGTCTAGGACATTGTTTGTAAAGCCAAAAGGCTATTATGGGAAATCTACATTTATTCCTTATTTTAAGGATGTACATAGGTTTTCTCATTTTTTCCCCAATTTACAGATCTAAAAATGCCGCCCATCTCCTCCCATTCATTAACCCAGAAAGTGCTCCTTTTTATTCACAGATCCAAAAATAAATAAAAAGTCACCACATAACCTTACCACACCAGATACCAAATCCACTCCACGCGCGTCCTATGGTAATACCCAATAATCAAATCCCTTTTTTTCACTTTATGATAAACAAATCGCAACAACACAACCCTTTGAAATAAAGAAAAACCATATCTTTATTACTGCTAGTGCAAACCGAACCCTAAGACAAAAATCCATGTATGAAAAGCAACGGAACTGATGTAGACTAAATAACGAGATAAAAAAAATCGGACCTGTTGATTCACACGATTACCAGGAACGATCCTACCAATAACCGTTGATTGCCGATTATAGGGAATTCTTAGCAAAGCTGCCAAAAATAGACTTTTGGTATTTCATAAAACTCACTATCCCATATTACAAAGGAACTATTAAATAGGAATACAAAACAGAAACGGGCCTTAAAAGACAAACGGGCCGAAAGTTATTGCATAAACAAAGTCCAAAAAAACCCGAAAAAAACACTAAAATGCAAATAACTCGTAAAATAGAGTGTTTCGGGGCTCAAAAGTTCTAGAAACCGAAAAAAAACTAAAATTCTTAGGTTTTGGTTTGGAAGGCTTAATTCATCTTGGTTATAGTGTTTTGGATTGGAAAAGTTTAGTTTTTGAAGAGTTTCAAGGAAGCGGTTTGAGTCTCGTCCTATTTTCTTTTATGCGGTTTGATGTTATTTGGGTGCGATTTGATCTGATCAAGGAAGCAATTTGTCAAGTTCTTGGATGCGGTTTGTCTAGATTCTTTGTATCGGAAGCGGTTTGACTTAAGCGGTTTGACGTAAGCGGTTTGAATCAAGTGGTTTGTCTTTAGTGGTTTGACATAAGCGGTTTGACTCAAGCGATTTGTCTTCAACGGTTTTATCTAAGTGGTTTGATAAGAAGCGGTTTGAGTTAAGCGGTTTGATAAAAAGCGGTTTTATTTAAGCGGTTTGTATTCCAGTGGTTTGACAATCCTGCGATTTGACCAATGCGATTTGATAAAAAAAACTGAGTTTTGACTTTTACGGTTTGACTACTTGCGGTTTGACCACTTGCGGCTTGAACAAAGTTGAATTTTACGTCAAAACTTCAAACGGCCATAACTTTTGAACCGTAACTCCGTTTTCAGCGAAATACCTATCAAAACGACCAGAACAGTCTGAACCAGTAGGAACCAGTTAGAACTAGTTAAGAACCAGGTATTCCTGCCAAGAACCAGTTAGAACCAGTTAAGAACTAGCTATTCCGGCCAATAAATAGTTAGACCCAAATAGCAACCAGCTATTCCGGCCAAAAACCAGTTAGATCCAGCTAAGAACTACCTATCCCGGCCAAGAACCAGTACAACCCAGTTAGAACCAGATAAGAACTAGCTATTCCGGCCAATAACCAGTAAGAACCAGTTAAGAACATGCTATTTTGGCCGAGAACCAGTTAGATCAAGATAGGAACCACATATTCCGTCCTAAAACCAGTTAGATCCAGCTAAGACCTGCCTATTCTGGCCAAGAACCAGTAGGGACCAGTTAGAAAAAGTTAAGAAATAACTATTCCGGCCAAGAAATAGTTGGAACCAATTAAGAACCAGATATTTCGGGTAAGAACCATTTAGAACCAATTAAGAACCAGCTATTCTGGCTAATAACCAGTTAGATCCAAATAGGAACCAGCTATTTCAGCCAAGAAGCAATTAGATCCAGCAAAGAACGGCCTATTCTTGCCAAGAATCAGTAAGAACAAACTATTTCGGCCAATAACTAGTTTAATCCATCACTACACAAGTTAATTAAAAAAAATGTATTTTGGAGGGAATATTTGAGTAAAATTAAATTTTTAGGATAGAAATGATGTTTAATTTTTACGCGAGATTCAAATTTTGGTTTGAATGTGAACCGGCTAAGAACCCTCTATTCTTGCCAAGAACCAGTTACATCTGGCTAAGAAAGGGCTCTTCAGGCCAAGTAGATCCAGCTAAGAAATATCTATTCCGGTCAAGAACAATTTAGATCCAGCTAAGAACCGGCTATTCCGACCAAGAACCAGTTAAGAACCGGCTATTCTGGCCACGAACCAGTTAGATCCAGATAGAAACTAGGTATCCCGGCCAAGAACAAGTTAGATCTAGCTAAGAACGTCCTATTCCTGTTAGGATTTAGAAAATCCATACTGAAGTGTCGGTCACCCCAACTATTGTCTAGCATATGTTAGCTCGTAGATATTACGTTGAATATTAGTTAATTAGTTAGTTAGAGTAACACCGTAGAGGACGGACGGGTCTTTACCCACTATATGCCTGATCCACAGCCCGAAAGAGGGCGTATTATGTAAAACTATAAATACCCTCTACCTCCCAAGGAAGAGGGTTGGACCTTGTTGGAATCACTCCTAAACAATATTTCAAGTATTTATATCTCATATGTAATAGGTAGCTTTATTATGACCTTTATGTTTGTTTAAGGTCCAGCTTATGTAGAAGGCCCATAAGCTGAGGCCCAATAAGGAATAGGGAAGGAGAGGGAGTGTTGCCCTAGCTCCTTGCCTATATAAATTATTGTAAACCCTCATTTGAGGGTTGGTTGTTCAAGTTATTCTTTCATTCACTCTCACTTCGCCTAACCGTGCTACTCATATTGTGTGTTTGTGTTTGATACTTGTTCATCCGCCTTTATCTTTTCTCTTATAAGCTTGTGTTGTAAAACTAGTGACCTAACAGACCTTTCATTTCTTAATCTAACATTCTCTTTGTTTTTCTCTCACTTTCTCTCTCTAGAAAGGATCCCATCTCATACTTTCTCTCTTTAAGTTTCTTGAAAAGATTCGAACCATATAATTGATTGTTTGTGTGTTACAACAACCAATATCCAACTATTGGTATCAAGAGCCATGGTTAGATCATAAAGATTGGTTATTTGTGTGTTTTGTTGGTTCGAATTCTATACCCTAAAAGTGTTAAAGTTTGAATTTTGATAGTACTTTTGTGTTCAGAATCATCAAAACTGCTTAGGTTTTGGTTTGGATGGCTTAATTTATCTTGGTTATAGTGTTTTGGATAGGAAAAAGTTTAGTTTTTGAAGAGTTTCAAGGAAGCGGTTTGAGTCTCGTACTATTTTTTTGTATGCGGTTTGATGTCATTTGGGTGCGATTTGATCTAATCAACGAAGTGATTTGTCAAGTTCTTGGATGCGGTTTGTCTAGATTCTTTGTATCGGAAGCGGTTTGACGTCAGCGGTTTGACCTAAGCGGTTTGACTTAAGCGATTTGTCTCAAGTGGTTTGTCTTTAACGGTTTGACATAAGCGGTTAGACTTAAGCGGTTTGACTCAAGCGGTTTGATCTAAGCGGTTTGATCTAAGCGGTTTGATAAGAAGCGGTTTGAGTTAAGCGGTTTAATAAGAAGCGGTTTGATAAAAAGCGGTTTGATTTAAGCAGTTTTTATTCCTGCGGTTTGACAATCGTGCGATTTGACCAATGCGATTTGATCAAAAAAACTGATTTTTGACTTTTACGGTTTGACTACATGCGGTTTGACCAAAGTTGACGTTTTACTTCATAACTTCAAACGGCCATAACTTTTGAACCGTAACTCCGTTTTCAGCGAAATACCGGTCAAAACGACCGGAACAGCCTGAACCATTAGGAACCAATCAGAACCAGTTAAGAACTAGCTATTCCGGCCAATAAATAGTTAGATCTAAATAGGAACCAGCTATTCCGGCCAGGTACCAGTTAGATCCAGCTAAGAACTTCTTATTTTGGCCAAGAACCAGTACAAACCAGATAAGAACTAGCTATTCTGGCCAATAACCAGTAAGAACCAGTTAAGAACATGGTATTTTGGCCAAGAACAAGTTAGATCCAGATAGGAACCAGTTAGATCCAGCTAAGACCTGCCTATTCTGGACAAGAACCAGTTATGACCAGTTAGAACCAGTTAAGAAATAGATATTCCATCCAAGAACCAGTGGGAACCAGTTAAAAACCAGATATTTCGGCTAAGAACCAGTTAGAACCAATTAAGAACCAGCTATTCCGACCAATAACTAGTTAGATCCAAATAGGAACCAGCTATTTCAGCCAAGAACCAGTTAGATCCAGCAAAGAATAGCCTATTCGGGCCAAGAATCAGTAAGAACCAACTATTTTGGCCAATAACTAGTTTGATCCATCACTACACAAGTTAATTAAAAAAAAGGTATTTTGGCGGGAAAATTTGAGTAAACTTAAATTTTTAGGAGAGACAAAATGTTTAATTTTTACGCGAGATTCAAATTTTGGTTTAAATGTGAATCGGCTAAGAACCAGCTATTCGTGCCAAGAACCAGTTAGATCTAAGAAAGGGCTATTCAGGCCAAGTAGATCCATCTAAGACATATCTATTCCGGTCAAGAACAAGTTAGATCCAGCTAAGAAATGGCTATTCCGACGAAGAACCAATTAAGAACCGGCTATTCTGGCCAAGAACGAGTTAGATCCAGATAGAAACCAGGTATCCCAGCCAAGAACCAGTTAGATCCAGCTAAGAACGGCCTAATCCTGTTAGGATTTAGAAAATCCATAGTGAAGTGTCGGTTACCCCAACTATTGTCTAGCATATGTTAGCTCGTAGACATTACGTTATCTATTAGTTAGTTAGTTAGTTAGTTAGAGTAACACCGTGGAGGAAGGATGGGTCTTTACCCACTGTATTCTTGATCCACAACCCGAGATAGGGCATATTATGTAAAACTATAAATATCCTCTACCTCCTAAGGTAGAGGGTTGGACCTTTCATTTCTAAATCTAACCTTCTCTTTGTTTTTCTCTCACTTTCTCTCTCTAGAAAGGATCCCATCTCCCACTTTCTCTCTCTACATTTCTTGGTAAGATTCGAACCATATAATTGATTGTTTGTGTGTTACAATAACCAATATCCAACAATTGGTATCAAGAGCCATGGTTAGATCATAAAGATTGGTTATTTGTGTGTTTTGTTGGTTCGAATTCTATACACTAAAAGTGTTAAAGTTTGAATTTTGATAGTACTTTTGTGTTTAGAATTATCATAAGTGCTTAGGATTTGGTTTGGAAGGCTTAATTCATCTTGGTTATAGTGTTTTGGATTGGAAAAGTTTAGTTTTTGAAGAGTTTCAAGGAAGCAGTTTGAGTCTCGTACTATTTTCTTTTATGCGGTTTGATGTCATTTGGGTGCGATTTGATCTGATCAAGGAAGCGATTTGTCAAGTTCTTGGATGCGGTTTGTCTAGATTCTTTATATCGGAAGCGGTTTGACTTAAGTGGTTTGACGTAAGAGGTTTGACTTAAGCGGTTTGACTCAAGCGGTTTGTCTTTGGCGGTTTGACATAAGCGGTTTGACTCAAGCGGTTTGTCTTCAACGGTTTGATCTAAGCGGTTTGATAAGAAGCGGTTTGAGTTAAGCGGTTTGATAAGAAGCGGTTTGATAAAAAGCGGTTTTATTTAAGCGGTTTGTATTCCAGCGATTTGACAATCCTGCGATTTGATTAAAAAAACTGAGTTTTGACTTTTACGGTTTGACTACTTACGGTTTGACCACTTGCGGCTTGACTAAAGTTGAATTTTATGTCAAAACTTCAAACGGCCATAACTTTTGAATCGTAACTCCGTTTTCTGCGAAATACCTGTCAAAACGACCAGAACAGTCTGAACAAGTAGGAACCAGTTAGAACTAGTTAAGAACCGAGTATTCCTGCTAAGAACCAGTAAGAACCAGTTAAGAACTAGCTATTTCGGCCAATAAATAGTTAGACCTAAATAGGAACCAGCTATTCCGGCCAAAAACCAGTTAGATCCAGCTAAGAACTACCTATTCCGGCCAAGAACCAATACAACCCAGTTAGAACCAGATAAGAACTAGGTATTCCGGCCAATAACCAGTTAAGAACATGCTATTTTGGCCAAGAACCAGTTAGATCCATATAGGAACCACTTATTCCGGCCTAAAACCTGTTAGATCCAGCTAAGACCTGCCTATTCTGGCCAAGAACCAGTAGGGACCAGTTAGAACCAGTTAAGAAATAGCTATTCCGGCTAAGAAATAGTTGGAACCAGTTAAAAACCAGATATTTCGGCTAAGAACCAGTTAGAACCAATTAAGAACCAGCTATTCCGGCCAATAACTAGTTAGATCCAAATAGGAACCAGCTATTTCAGCCAAGAACCAATTAGATCCAGCAAAGTACGGCCTATTCTTGCCAAGAATCAGTAAGAACCAACTATTTCGGCCAATAACTAGTTTAATCCATCACTACACAAGTTAATTAAAAAAAAGGTATTTTGGCGGGAAAATTTGAGTAAACTTAAATTTTTAGGAGAGACAAAATGTTTAATTTTTACGCGAGATTCAAATTTTGGTTTAAATGTGAACCGGCTAAGAACCAGCTATTCGTGCCAAGAACCAGTTAGATCTAGCTAAGAAAGGGCTATTCAGGCCAAGTAGATCCATCTAAGACATATCTATTCCGGTCAAGAACAAGTTAGATCCAGCTAAGAAATGGCTATTCCGACGAAGAACCAATTAAGAACCGGCTATTCTGGCCAAGAACGAGTTAGATCCAGATAGAAACCAGGTATCCCAGCCAAGAACCAGTTAGATCCAGCTAAGAACGGCCTATTCCTGTTAGGATTTAGAAAATCCATAGTGAAGTGTCGGTTACCCCAACTATTGTCTAGCATATGTTAGCTCGTAGACATTACGTTATATATTAGTTAATTAGTTAGTTAGAGTAACACCTAAGAGGACGGACTGGTTTTTACCCACTGTATGCCTGATCCACAGCCCGACAGAGGGCCTATTATGAAAAACTATAAATACCCTCTACCTCCTAAGGTAGAGGGTTGGACCTTTCATTTCTTAATCTAACATTCTCTTTGTTTTTCTCTCACTTTCTCTCTTTAGAAAGGATCCTATCTCCCACTTTCTCTCTCTAAGTTTCGTGCTAAAATTCGAACCATATAATTGATTGTTTGTGTGTTATAATAACCAATATCCAACTTTTGGTATCAAGAGCCATGGTTAGATCATAAAGATTGGTTATTTGTGTGTTTTGATGGTTCGAATTCTATACCTTAAAAGTGTTAAAGTGTGAATTTTGATAGTACTTTCGTGTTTAGAATCATCAAAACTGCTTAGGTTTTGGTTTGGAAGGCTTAATTCATCTTGGTTATAGTGTTTTGGATTGGAAAAGTTTAGTTTTTGAAGACTTTCAAGGAAGCGGTTTGAGTCTAGTACTATTTTCTTGTATGCGGTTTGATGTCATTTGGGTGCGATTTGATCTGATCAAGGAAGCGATTTGTCAAGTTCTTGGATGCGGTTTGTCTAGATTCGTTGTATCAGAAGCGGTTTGACTTAAGTAGTTTGACGTAAGCGGTTTAACATAAGCGGTTTGATTTAAGCGGTTTGACTTAAGCGGTTTGACTCAAGTGGTTTGTCTTTAGCAGTTTGACATAAGCGGTTTGACTTAGGCGGTTTGACTCAAGCGATTTATCTTCAGCGGTTTGATCTAAGCGGTTTGATAAGAAGCGGTTTGATAAAAAGCGGTTTGATTTAAGCGGTTTGTATTCCAGTGGTTTGACAATCCTGCGATTTGATCAAAAAAACTGAGTTTTGACTTTTACGGTTTGACTACTTGCTGTTTGACCACTTGCTGCTTGACCAAAGTTGACTTTTTACTTAGAACTTCAAACGGCTATAACTTTTGAACCGTAATTCCATTTTCAGCGAAATACCTGTCAAAATGACCGGAACAGCCTGAACCAGTAGGAACCAGTTAGAAGTAGTTTAGAACCGAATATTCCAGCCAAGAACCAGTAAGAACCAGTTAAAAACTAGCTATTCCGGCCAATAAATAGTTAGATACAAATAAGAACCAGTTATTCCGGCGAAGAACCAATTAGATCGAGCTAAGAACTGCCTATTCTGGCCAAGAACCAGTACAAACTAGTTAGAACCAGATAAGAACTAGCTATTCCGGCCAATAACCAGTAAGAACCAGTTAAGAACATGTTATTTTGGCCAAGAACTAGTTAGATCCAGATAGGAACCCGTTATTTCGGCCTATAACCAGTTAGATCCAGCTAAGACCTGCCTATTCTGGCCAAGAACCAGTTAGGACCAGGTAGAACCAGTTAAGAAATAGCTATTCCAGCCAAGAACCAGTGGGAACGAGTTAAGAACCAGATATTTCGGTTAAGAACTAGTTAGAACCAATTAAGAACCAGCTGTTCTGGCCAATAACCAGTTAGATCCAAATAGGAACCAGCTATTTCAGCCATGAACCAGTTAGATCCAGCAAAGAACAGCCTCTTCTGGCCAAGAATCAGTAAGAACCAACTATTTCGGCCAATAACTAGTTTGATCCATCACTACACAAGTTAATTAAAAAAAAAGTATTTTGGCTGGAAAATTTGAGTAAACTTAAAGTTTTAGGAGAGACAAAATGTTTAATTTTTACGTGAGATTCAAATATTTGTTTAAATGTGAACCGGCTAAGAACCAGCTGTTCGTGCCAAGAACCAGTTAGATCTGGCTAAGAAAGGGCTCTTTAGGCCAAGTAGATCCAGCTAAGAAATATCTATTCCGGTCAAGAATAAGTTAGATCCAGCTAAGAACCGGCTATTCCGACCAAGAACCAGTTAAGAACCGGCTATTCTGGCCAAGAACGAGTTAGATCCAGATAAAAACCAGGTATCACAGCCAAGATCAAGTTAGATCCAGCTTAAAACTGCCTATTCCTGTTAGGATTTAGATAATCCATAGTGAAGTGTCTGTCACCCCAACTATTGTCTAGCATATGTTAGCTCGTAGACATTATGTTATCTATTAGTTAGTTAGTTAGTTAGAGTAACACCGTGGAGGACGGACGGGTCTTTACCCACTGTGTGCCTGATCCGCAGCCCGATAGAGGGCGTATTATGCAATACTGTAAATACCCTCTACCTCCCAAGGTAGAGGGTTGGACCTTTTATTTATTAATCTTACCTTCTGTTTATTTGTCTCTCACTTTCTCTCTCTAGAAAGGATCCCATCTCCCACTTTCTCTCTCTAAGTTTCTTGCTAAGATTCGAATCATATAATTGATTGTTTGTGTGCTACAATAACCAATATCCAACAATTGGTATCAAGAGCCATGATTATATCATAAAGATTGGTTATTTGTGTGTTTTGTTGGTTCGAATTCTATACCCTAAAAGTGTTAAAGTTTGAAATTTGATAGTACTTTTGTGTTTAGAATCATCATAAGTGCTTAGGTTCTGGTTTGGAAGGCTTAATTCATCTTGGTTATAGTGTTTTGGATTGGAAAAGTTTAGTTTTTGAAGACTTTCAAGGAAGCGGTTTGAGTCTCGTACTGTTTTCTTGTATGCAGTTTGATGTCATTTGGGTGCGATTTGATCTGATCAAGGAAGAGATTTGTCAAGTTCTTGGATGCGGTTTGTCTAGATTCGTTGTATCGGAAGCGGTTTGACTTAAGTGGTTTAACGTAAGCGATTTGACATAAGCGATTTGACTCAAGCTGTTTGTCTTTAGCTGTTTGACATAGGCGGTTTGACTCAAGCGGTTTATCTTCAGCGGTTTTATCTAAGCGGTTTGATAAGAAGCGGTTTGAGTTAAGCGGTTTGATAAGAAGCGGTTTGATAAAAAGCGGTTTGATTTAAGTGGTTTGTATTCCAGCGGTTTGACAATCCTACAATTTGACCAATGCGATGTGACCACTGCGATTTGATCAAAAAACTGAGTTTTGACTTTTACGGTTTGACTACTTGCGGTATGACCACTTGCGGCTTGACCAAAGTTGACTTTTTACTTAAAACTTCAAACGGCCATAACTTTTAAACCGTAACACCGTTTTCAGCGAAATACCTGTCAAAACGACTAGAACAGCCTGAACCAGTAGGAACCAGTTAGAACTAGTTAAGAACCGGATATTCTTGCTAAGAAACAGTAATAACCATTTAGAACCAATTAAGAACTAACTATTCCGGCCAATAAATATTTTGATCCAAATAGGAACCAGCTATTCCGGCCAAGAACCAGTTAGATCCAGCTAAGACTGCCTATTCCGGCCAAGAACCAGTACAAACCAGATAAGAACTAGCTATTCCGGCCAAAAACTAGTAAGAACCAGTTAAGAATATGCTATTTTGGCCAAAAATAAGTTAGATCCATATAAGAATCAGTTATTCTGTCCAAGAAGATCCAGCTAAGACCTGCCTATTCTGGCCAAGAACCAGTTGGGACCAGTTAGAACCAGTTAAGAAATAGCTATTTCGGCCAAGAACCAGTGGGAACCAGTTAAGAACCAGATATTTTAGCTGAGAACCAGTTAGAACCAATTAAGAACTAGCTATTCCGGCCAATAACCAGTTAGATCCAATTAGGAACCAGGTATTTCAGCCAAGAACCAGTTAGATCCAGCAAAGAACAGCCTATTATGGCCAAGAATCAGTAAGAACCAACTATTTAGGTCAATAACTAGTTTGATCCATCACTACACAAGTTAATAAAAAAAAGGTATTTTGGCGGGAAAATTTGAGTAAACTTAAATTTTTAGGAGAGACAAAATGTTTAATTTTTACGCGAGATTCAAATTTTGGATTAAATGTGAACCGGCTAAGAACCAGCTATTCGTGCCAAGAACCAGTTAGATCTGGCTAAGAAAGGGCTCTTTAGGCCAAGTAGATCCAGCTAAGAAATATCTATTCCGCTCAAGAACAAGTTAGATCCAGCTAAGAACTGGCTATTCCGACCAAGAACCAGTTAAGAACCGGCTATTCTGGCCAAGAACGAGTTAGATCCAGATAGAAACTAGGTATCCCAGCCAAGAACCAGTTAGATCCAGCTAATAACTTCCTATTCATGTTAGGATTTAGAAAGTCCATAGTGAAGTGTCAGTCACCCCAACTATTGTCTAGCGTATGTTAGCTCGTAGACATTCCGTTATCTACTAGTTAGTTAGTTAGTTAGAGTAACACCGTGGAGGACAGACGGGTCTTTACCCACTGTATGCCTGATCCACAGCCCGACAGAGGGTGTATTATGTAAAACTATAAATACCCTCTACCTCCCAAGGTAGAGGGTTGGAACTTTCATTTCTTAATCTAACATTCTCTTTCTTTTTCTCTCACTTACTCTTTTTAGAAAGGATCCCATCTCCCACTTTCTCTCCCTAAATTTCTCGCTAAGATTCGAACCATATAATTGATTGTTTGTGTGTTACAATAACCAATATCCAATAATTGGTATGAAGAGCCGTGGTTAGATCACAAAGATTGGTTATTTTTATGTTTTGTTGGTTGGAATTCTATACTCTTTTTTGGGTAAAGGGGAGTAATCCTGCACCCTGGTAAATTAATTAACCAAATAAACGTTTAAGTACAATGGATATGAGTGAAATCCCATATCTCAGCCCGTTACATAGGCAAAAAGCTTACATAACAAGATACTTCCAATTCTCTAAACAAGAACACAAACCACTACTCAAATGATAATTTATGACACAACACTAACATTACTTCCTAGGACCTTGAAACGTTGTGCCATACATGGCATTAAAGGAATCCAAATTCCCTGGAAGATCACGAACCTGTTTCGCATAGTAATCAAAGTCATAGTCATCATACTCATCTTCAAATTCTTGGCCCCCACCAAAAATATTAGCAGACTCATCAAATGGGTTAGCAACAACCTCATCTTCAGAATCAGACACCACAATCTCTCCCACTTTAGAAAAAGGGTTAACTCTCTTAGTAGAAGAGGTAGACGGAATTCTATACTCTAAAAGTGTTAAAGTTTGAAATTTGATAGTACTTTTGTGTTTAGAATCATCATAAGTGCTTAGGTTTTGGTTTGGAAGGCTTAATTTATCTTGTTTATAGTGTTTTGGATTGGAAAAGTTTAGGTTTTGAAGAGTTTAAAGGAAGCGGTTTGAGTCTCGTACTATTTTCTTGTTTGTGGTTTGATTTCATTTGGGTGTGATTTGATCTGATCAAGGAAGCGATTTGTCAAGTTCTTGGATGTGGTTTGTATAGATTCTTTGTATCGGAAGCGGTTTGACTTAAGTGGTTTGACTTAAGCAGTTTGACTTAAGTGGTTTGACTCAAGCAGTTTGACTTTAGCGGTTTGACATAATCAGTTTGACTTAAGCGGTTTAACACAAGCGGTTTGTCTTCAGCGGTTTGATCTAAGAGGTTTGATAAGAAGCTGTTTGAGTTAGGTTGTTTGATAAGAAGCGGTTTGATAAAAAGCGGTCTGATTTAAGAGGTTTGTATTCTAGCGGTTTGACAATCCTGCAATTTAACCAATGTGATTTGACCACTGCGATTTGATAAAAAAAAATTGAGTTTTGACTTTTATGGTTTGACTACTTGTGGTTTGACCACTTGCGGCTTGACCAAAGTTGATTTTTTACGTCAAAATTTTAAACGGCCATGACTTTTGAACCGTAACTCCGTTTTTAGCGAAATACCTGTCAAAACGACCGGAACAGCCTGAACAAGTAGGAACCAGTTAGAACTAGTTAAGAACCGGATATTCCGGCCTTGAACCAGTAAAAACCAATTAACAACTAGCTATTCCGGCCAAGAAATTGTTAAATCCAAATAGGAACCAGCTATTCCGCCCAAGAACCAGTTAGATCTAGCTAAGAACTGTCTATTCCGGCCAAGAACCAGTACAAACCAGTTAGAACCAGATAAGAACTAGCTATTCCGGCCAATAACTAGTAAGAACCAGTTAAGAACATGCTATTTTGGCCAAGAACCAGTTAGATCCAGATAGGAACCAGTTATTCTAGCCTAGAACCAGTTAGATCCAGCTAAGACCTGCCTATTCTGGCCAAGAACCAGTTGGGACCAGTTAGAACCAGTTACGAAATAGCTATTCCGGCCAAGAACCAGTGGGAACCAGTTAAGAACCAGATATTTCGGCTGACAACCAGTTAGAACCAATTAAGAACTAGCTATTCCGGCCAATAACCAGTTAGATCTAATTAGGAACCAGCTATTTCAGCCAAGAACCAGTTAGATCCAACAAAGAACAGCCTATTCTGGCCAAGAATCAGTAAGAACCAACTATTTTGGCCAATAACTAGTTTTATCCATCACTACACAAATTAATAAAAAAAACGTATTTTGGCGGGAAAATTTGAGTTAACTTAAATTTTTAGGTGAGACAAAATGTTTAATTTTTACGCGAGATTCAAATTTTTGTTTAAATGTGAACCGGCTAAGAACCAGCTATTCGTGCCAAGAACCAGTTAGATCTGGCTAAG
Source organism: Chrysanthemum seticuspe (assembly GCA_019973895.1). Classification (NCBI taxonomy): domain Eukaryota; kingdom Viridiplantae; phylum Streptophyta; class Magnoliopsida; order Asterales; family Asteraceae; genus Chrysanthemum; species Chrysanthemum seticuspe. The sequence goes on along the minus strand of BPTQ01000001.1, from coordinate 6,408,389 downwards.
AAAGGGCTCTTTAGGCCAAGTAGATCCAGCTAAGAAATATCTATTCCGGTCAAGAACAAGTTAGAACCAGCTAAGAAACAGTTATTCGTGCCAAGAACCAGTTAGATCTGGCTAAGAAAGGGCTCTTTAGGCCAAGTAGATCCAGCTAAGAAATATCTATTCCGGTCAAGAACAAGTTAGATCCATATAGAAACCAGGTATCCCAGCCAAGAACCAGTTAGATCCAGCTAAGAATTGCCTATTCCTGTAAGCATTTAGAAAGTCCATAGTGAAGTGTCGGTCACCCCAAGTATTGTCTAGCGTATGTTAGCTCATAGACATTCCGTTATCTATTAGTTAGTTAGTTAGTTAGAGTAACACCGTGGAGGATGGACGGGTCTTTACCCACTGTATGCCTGATCCACAGCCCAAAAGAGGGCGTCTTATGTAAATCTATAAATACCCTCTACCTCCCGAGGTAGAGGGTTGGACCTTTCATTTCTTAATCTAACATTCTCTTTGTTTTTCTCTCACTTACTCTCTTTAGAAAGGATCCCATCTCCCACTTTCTCTCTCTAAGATTCTTGCTAATATTCGAACCATATAATTGATTGTTTGTGTGTTACAATAACCAATATCCAACAATTGGTATCAAGAGCCATGGTTAGATCATAAAGATTGGTTATTTTTGTGTTTTGTTGGTTCGACTTCTATACTCTGAAAGTGTTAAAGTTTGAATTTTGATAGTACTTTTGTGTTTAGAATCATCATAAGTGCTTAGGTTTTGGTTTGGAAGGTTTAATTCATCTTGGTTAAAGTGTTTGGGATTGAAAAAGTTTAGTTTTTAAAGACTTTCAAGGAAGCGGTTTGAGTCTCGTATTCTTTTTTTGTATGCGGTTTGATGTCATTTGGGTGCGATTTGATCTGATCAAGGAAGCAATTTGTCAAGTTTTTGGATGCGGTTTAAAAAGCGGTTTGATTTAAGCGGTTTGTATTCCAGCGGTTTGACAATCCTGCGATTTTATCAATGCGATTTGACCACTGCGATTTGATCAAAAAAACCGAGTTTTGACTTTTACGGTTTGACTACTTGCGGTTTGACCACTTCCGGCTTGACCAAAGTTGACTTTTTACTTAAAACTTTAAACGGCCATAACTTTTGAACCGAACTTTGTTTTTAGTGAAATACCTGTCAAATCGACCAGAACAGCCTGAACCAGTAGGAACCAGTTAGGACTAGTTAAGAACCCGAAATTCCGGCCAAGAACCAGTAAGAACCAGTTAAGAACTAGCTATTCCGGCCAATAAATAGTTAGATCCAAATAGGAACCAGCTATTCCGGCCATGAACCAGCTAGATCCAACTAAGAACTGCCTATTCCGGCCAAGAACCAGTACAAACCAGTTAGAACTAGATAAGAACTAGCTATTCTGACCAATAACCAGTAAGAACTAGTTAAGAACATGCTATTTTGGCCAAGAACCAGTTAGATCCAGATAGGAACCAGTTATTCCGGCCTAGAACCTGTTAGATCCAGCTAAGACCTACCTATTATGGCTAAGAACCAGTTGGGACCAGTTAAGAAATATCTATTCCGGCAAAGAACCAGTGGGAACGAGTTAAGAACCAGATATTTCGGCTAAGAACCAGTTAGAACCAATTAAGAACCAGCTATTCCGGCCAATAACCAGTTAGATCCAATTAGAAACCAGCTATTTCAGTCAAGAACCAGTTAGATCTAGCAATGAACAGCCTATTCTGGCCAAGAATCAGTAAGAACCAACTATTTCGGCCAATAACTAGTTTGATCCATCACTACACAAGTTAATTAAAAAAAAAGGTATTTTGGCGGGAAAATTTGAGTAAACTTAAATATTTAGGAGAGGCAAAATGTTTAATTTTTACGCGAGATTCAAATTTTGGTTTAAATGTGTACCGGCTAAGAACCAGCTATTCGTGCCAAGAACCAGTTAGATCTGGCTAAGAAAGGGCTCTTTAGGCCAAGTAGATCCAGCTGAGAAATATCTATTCCGGTCAAGAACAAGTTAGATCCAGCTAAGAACCGGCTATTTCGACCAAGAACCAGTTAAGAACCGGCTATTCTGGCCAAGAACGAGTTAGATCCAGATAGAAACTAGGTATCCCAGCCAAGAACCAGTTAGATCCATCTAAGAATTGCCTATTCCTATTAGGATTTAGAAAGTCCATAGCGAAGTGTCGGTCACCCCAACTATTGTCTAGCGTATGTTAGCTCGTAGATATTCCGTTATCTATTAGTTAGTTAGTTAGTTAGAGGAACGCCGTGGAGGACGGGCGGGTCTTTATCCACTGTATGCCTGATCCACAGCGCGACAGAGGGCGTATTATGTAAATCTATAAATACCCTCTACCTCCTGAGGTAGAGGGTTGGACCTTTCATTTTTTAATCTAACATTCTCTTTGTTTTTCTCTCACTTACTCTCTTTAGAAGGGATCCCATCTCCCACTTTCTCTCTCAAAGTTTCATGCTAATATTCGAACCATATAATTGATTGTTTTTGTGTTACAATAACCAATATCCAACAATTGGTATCAAGAGCCATGGTTAGATCATAAAGATTGATTATTTTTGTGTTTTGCTGGTTCGAATTCTATACTCTAAAAGTGTTAAAGTTTGAATTTTGATGGTACTTTTGTGTTTAGAATCATCATAAGTGCTTAGGTTTTTGTTTGGAAGGCTTAATTCATCTTGGTTATAGTGTTTTGGATTGAAAAAGTTTATTTTTTAAAGACTTTCAAGGAAGCGGTTTGAGTCTCGTATTCTTTTCTTGTATGCGGTTTGATGTCATTTGGGTGCGATTTGATCTGATCAAGGAAGCGATTTGTCAAGTTTTTGGATGCGGTTTAAAAAGCGGTTTGATTTAAGCGGTTTGTATTCCAGCGGTTTGACAATCCTGCGATTTTACCAATGGGATTTGACCACGCGATTTGATCAAAAAAACTGAGTTATGAATTTTAAGGTTTGACTACTTTCGGTTTGACCACTTGCGGCTCGACAAAAGTTGACTTTTTACTTAAAACTTCAAACGACCATAACTTTTGAACCGTAACTACGTTTTCAGCGAAATACCTGTCAAAACGACCGAAACGGCCTGAACCAGTAGGAACCGGTTAGGACTAGTTAAGAACCGGAAATTCCGTCAAGAACCATTACAAACCAGTTAGAACCAGATAAGAACTAGCTATTCTGGCCAATAACCAGTAAGAACCAGTTAAGAACATGCTATTTTGGCCAAGAACCAGTTAGATCCAGATAGGAACCAGTTATTCCGGCCTAGAACCAGTTAGATCCAGCTAAGACCTGCCTATAATGGCCAAGAACCAGCTGGGACCAGTTAAGAAATATCTATTCCGGCCAAGAACCAGTGGGAACGAGTTAAGAACCAGATATTTCGTCTAAGAACCAGTTTGAACCAATTAAGAACCAGCTATTCCGACCAATAACCAGTTAGATCCAATTAGGAACCAGCTATTTCAGCCAAGAACCAGTTATATCCAGCAAAGAACAGCCTATTCTGGCCAAGAATCAGTAAGAACCAACTATTTCGGCCAATAACTAGTTTGATCCATCACTACACAAGTTAATTAAAAAAAAGGAATTTTGGCAGGAAAATTTGAGTAAACTTAAATTTTTAGGAGAGGCAAAATGTTTAATTTTTACGCGAGACTCAAATTTTGGTTTAAATGTGAACCGGCTAAGAACGAGCTATTTGTGCCAAGAACGAGTTAGATCTGGCTAAGAAAGGGCTCTTTAGGCCAAGTAGATGCAGCTAAGAAATATCTATTCCGGTCAAGAACAAGTTAGATCCAGCTAAGAACCGGCTATTCCGACCAAGTACCAGTTAAGAACCGGCTATTCTGGCCAAGAACGAGTTAGATCCAGATAGAAACCAGGTATCCCAGCCAAGAACCAGTTAGATCCAGCTAAGAACTGCCTATTCCTGTTAGGATTTAGAAAGTCCATAGTGAAGTGTCGGTCACCCCAACTATTGTCTAGCGTATATTAGCTCTTAGATATTCCGTTTTCTATTAGTTAGTTAGTTAGTTAGAGTAACGCCGTAGTGGACGGACGGGTTTTTACCCACTGTATGCCTGATACACAGCCCGACAGAGGGCGTATTATGTAAATCTATAAATACCCTCTACCTCCCGAGGTAGAGGGTTGGACCTTTTATTTCTTAATCTAACCTTCTCTTTAGAAAGGATCCCATCTCCCACTTTTTCTCTCTTAGTTTCTTGCTAATATTCGAACCATATAATTGATTGTTTGTGTGTTACAATAACTAATATCCAACAATTGGTATCTAGAGCCATGGTTAGATCATAAAGATTGGTTATTTTTGTGTTTTGTTGGTTCGACTTCTATACTCTGAAAGTGTTAAAGTTTGAATTTTGATAGTACTTTTGTGTTTAGAATCATCATAAGTTCTTAGGTTTTGGTTTGGAAGGCTTAATTCATCTTGGTTATAGTGTTTTGGATTGAAAAAGTTTAGTTTTTAAAGACTTTCAAGGAAGCGGTTTGAGTCTCGTATTCTTATCTTGTATGCGGTGTGATGTCTTTTGGGTGCGATTTGATCTGATCAAGGAAGCGATTTTTCAAGTTTTTGGATGCGGTTTAAAAAGCGTATTGATTTAAGCGGTTTGTATTTCAGCGGTTTGACAATCCTGCGATTTTACCAATGCGATTTGACCACTACGATTTGATAAAAAAAACGGAGTTTTGACTTTTACGGTTTGACTATTTGCGGTTTGACCACTTGCGGCTTGACCTAAGTTGACTTTTTACTTAAAACTTCAAACGGCCATAACTTTTGAACCGTAACTCCGTTTTCAGCGAAATACATGTCAAAACGACCGAAACAGCCTGAACCAGTAGGAACCAGTTAGGACTAGTTAAGAACCAGAAATTCCGGCCTAGAACCAGTAAGAACCAGTTAGAACCAGTTAAGAACTAGCTATTCCGGCCAATAAATAGTTAGATCCAAATAGGAACCAGCTATTCCGGCCATGAAAAAGCTAGATCAAGCTAAGAACTGCCTATTCCGGCCAAGAACCAGTACAAACTAGTTAGAACCAGATAAGAACTAGCTTTTCTGACCAATAACCAGTAAGAACCAGTTAAGAACATGCTATTTTGGCCAAGAACCAGTTAGATCCAGATAGGAACCAGTTATTCCGGCCTAGAACTTGTTAGATCCAGCTAAGACCTGCCCATTATGGCTAAGAACCAGTTGGGACCAGTTAAGAAATATCTATTCCAGCAAATAACCAGTGGGAACGAGTTAAGAACAAGATATTTCGGCTAAGAACCAGTTAGAACTAATTAAGAACCAGCTATTCCGGCCAATAACCAGTTAGATCCAATTAGGAACAAGCTATTTCAGCCAAGAACCAGTTAGATCTAGCAAAGAACAGCCTATTCTGGCCAAGAATCAGTAAGAACCAACTATTTCGGCCAATAACTAGTTTGATCCATCACTACACAAGTTAATTAAAAACAAGGTATTTTGCCGGGAAAATTTGAGTAAACTTAAATTTTTAGGAGAGGCAAAATGTTTAATTTTTACGCGAGATTCAAATTTTGGTTTAAATGTGAACCGGCTAAGAACCAGCTATTCGTGCCAAGAACCAGTTAGATCTGGCTAAGAAGGGGCTCTTTAGGCCAAGTAGATCCAGCTAAGAAATATCTATTCCGGTCAAGAACAAGTTTGATCCAACTAAGAACCGGCTATTCCGACCAAGAACCAGTTAAGAACCGACTATTCTGGCCAAGAACGAGTTAGATCCAGATAGAAACCAGGTATCCCAGCCAAGAACCAGTTAGATCCAGCTAAGAACTGCCTATTCCTGTTAGGATTTAGAAAGTCCATAGTGAAGTGTCGGTCACCCCAACTATTGTCTAGCGTATATTTGCTCTAAGATATTCCGTTTTCTATTAGTTAGTTAGTTAGTTAGAGTAACGCCGTAGTGGACGAATGCCTGATCCACAGCCCGACATAGGGCGTATTATGTAAATCTATAAATACCCTCTACCTCCCGAGGTAGAGGGTTGGACCTTTTATTTCTTAATCTAACCTTCTCTTTAGAAAGGATCCCATCTCCCACTTTCTCTCTTAGTTTCTTGCTAATATTCGAACCATATAATTGATTGTTTGTGTGTTACAATAACTAATATCCAACAATTGGTATCTAGAGCCATGGTTAGATCATAAAGATTGGTTATTTTTGTGTTTTGTTGGTTCGACTTCTATACTCTGAAAGTGTTAAAGTTTGAATTTTGATAGTACTTTTGTGTTTAGAATCATCAAAAGTTCTTAGGTTTTGGTTTGGAAGGCTTAATTCATCTTGGTTATAGTGTTTTGGATTGAAAAAGTTTAGTTTTTAAAGACTTTCAAGGAAGCGGTTTGAGTCTCGTATTCTTATCTTGTATGCGGTTTGATGTCTTTTGGGTGCGATTTGATCTGATCAAGGAAGCGATTTTTCAAGTTTTTGGATGCGGTTTAAAAATCGTATTGATTATAGCGGTTTGTATTTCAGCGGTTTGACAATCCTGCGATTTTACCAATGCGATTTGACCACTACGATTTGATCAAAAAAACAGAGTTTTGACTTTTACGGTTTGACTATTTGCGGTTTGACCACTTGCGGCTTGACCTAAGTTGACTTTTTACTTAAAACTTCAAACGGCCATAACTTTTGAACCGTAACTTCGTTTTCAGCGAAATACCTGTCAAAACGACCGGAACAGCCTGAGCCAGTAGGAACCAGTTAGGACTAGTTAAGAACCGGAAATTCCGGCCTAGAACTAGTAAGAACCAGTTAGAACCAGTTAAGAACTAGCTATTCCGGCCAATAAATAGTTAGATCCAAATAGGAACCAGCTATTCCGGCCATGAAAAAGCTAGATCAAGCTAAGAACTGCCTATTCCGGCCAAGAACCAGTACAAACTAGTTAGAACCAGATAAGAACTAGCTATTCTGACCAATAACCAGTAAGAACCAGTTAAGAACATGCTATTTTGGCCAAGAACCAGTTAGATCCAGATAGGAACCAGTTATTCCGGCCTAGAACTTGTTAGATCCAGCTAAGACCTGCCCATTATGGCTAAGAACCAATTGGGACCAGTTAAGAAATATCTATTCCAGCAAATAACCAGTGGGAACGAGTTAAGAACAAGATATTTCGGCTAAGAACCAGTTAGAACTAATTAAGAACCAGCTATTCCGGCCAATAACCAGTTAGATCCAATTAGGAACCAGCTATTTCAGCCAAGAACCAGTTAGATCTAGAAAAGAACAGCCTATTCTGGCCAAGAATCAGTAATAACCAACTATTTCGGCCAATAACTAGTTTGATCCATCACTACACAAGTTAATTAAAAACAAGGTATTTTGGCGGGAAAATTTGAGTAAACTTAAATTTTTAGGAGATGCAAAATGTTTAATTTTTACGTGAGATTCAAATTTTGGTTTAAATGTGAACCGGCTAAGAACCAGCTATTCCTGCCAAGAACCAGTTAGATCTGGCTAAGAAGGGGCTCGTTAGGCCAAGTAGATCCAGCTAAGAAATATCTATTCCGGTCAAGAACAAGTTTGATCCAACTAAGAACCGGCTATTCCGACCAAGAACCAGTTAAGAACCGGCTATTCTGGCCAAGAACGAGTTAGATCCAGATAGAAACCAGGTATCCCAGCCAAGAACCAGTTAGATCCAGCTAAGAACTGCCTATTCCTGTTAGGATTTAGAAAGTCCATAGTGAAGTGTCGGTCACCCCAACAATTGTCTAGCGTTTGTTAGCTCGTAGACATTCCGTTATCTATTAGTTAGTTAGTTAGAGTAACAACGTGGAGGACGGACGGGTCTTTACCTACTGTATGCCTGATCCACAGCCCGACAGAGGGCGTATTAAGTAAAACTATAAATACCCTCTACCTCCCAAGGTAGAGGGTTGGACCTTTCATTTCTTAATCTAACATTCTCTTTGTTTTTCTCTCACTTACTCACTTTAGAAAGGAGCCCATCTCCCACTTTCTCTCTCTAAGTTTCTTGCTATTATTCGAACCATATAATTGATTGTTTGTTTGTTACAATAGCCAATATCCAACAATTGGTATCAAGAGTCATGGTTAGATCATAAAGATTGGTTATTTTTGTGTTTTGTTGGTTCGAATTCTATACTCTAAAAGTGTTAAAGTTTGAATTTTGATAGTACTTTTGTGTTTAGAATCATCATAAGTGCTTAGGTTTGGTTTGGAAGGCTTAATTCATCTTGGTTATTGTGTTTTGGATTGAAAAAGTTTAGTTTTTAAAGACTTTCAAGGAAGCGGTTTGAGTCTCGTATTCTTTTCTTGTATGCGGTTTGATGTCTTATGGGTGCGAGTTGATCTGATCAAGGAAGCGATTTGTCAAGTTTTTGGATGCGGTTTAAAAAGCGGTTTGATTTAAGTGGTTTGTATTCCTGCGATTTGACAATCCTGTGATTTTACCAATGTGATTTGACCACCGCGATTTGATAAAAAAAAACTGAGTTTTGACTTTTAAGGTTTGACTACTTGCTGTTTGACCACTTGCGGCTCGACCAAAGTTGACTTTTTACTTAAAACTTCAAACGGCCATAACTTTTGAACCGTAACTCCGTTTTCAGCGAAATACCTGTCAAAATGACCGGAACAGCCTGAACCAGTAGGATCCAGTTAGGACTAGTTAAGAACTGGAAATTCCGGCCAAGAACCAGTTAACAACTAGCTATTCCGGCCAATAAATAGTTAGATCCAAATAGGAACCAGCTATTCCGGCCATGAACCAGCTAGATCCAGCTAAGAACTGCCTATTCCGGCCAAGAACTAGTACAAACCAGTTAGAACCAGATAAGAACTAGCTATTCTGACCAATAACCAGTAAGAACCAGTTAAGAACATGCTATTTTGGCCAAGAACCAGTTAGATCCAGATAGGAACCAGTTATTCCGGCCTAGAACCTGTTACATACAGCTAAGACCTGCCTATTATGGCTAAGAACCAGTTGGGACCAGTTAAGAAATATCTATTCCGGTAAAGAACCAGTGGGAATGAGTTAAGAACAAGATATTTCGGCTATGAACCAGTTAGAACTAATTAAAAACCAGCTATTCCGGCCAATAACCAGTTAGATCCAATTAGGAACCAGCTATTTCAGCCAAGAACCAGTTAGATCTAGCAAAGAACAGCCTATTCTGGCCAAGAATCAGTAAGAACCAACTATTTCGGCCAATAACTAGTTTGATCCATCACTACACAAGTTAATTAAAAAAAAGGTATTTTGGCGGGAAAATTTGAGTTAACTTAAATTTTTAGGAGAGGCAAAATGTTTAATTTTTACGCGAGATTCAAATTTTGGTTTAAATGTGAACCGGCTAAGAACCAGCTATTCGTGCCAAGAACCACTTAGATCTGGCTAAGAAGGGGCTCTTTGGGCCAAGTAGATCCAGCTAAGAAATATCTATTATGGTCAAGAACAAGTTAGATCCAGCTAAGAACCGGCTATTCCGACCAAGAACCAGTTAAAAACAGGCTATTCTGGCCAAGAACGAGTTAGATCCAGATATAAACCAGGTATCCCAGCCAAGAACCAGTTAGATCTAGCTAAGAACTGCCTATTCCTGTTAGGATTTAGAAAGTCCATAGTGAAGTGTCGGTCACCCCAACTATTGTCTAGCGTTTGTTAGCTCATAGACATTCCGTTATCTATTAGTTAGTTAGTTAGTTAGAGTAACAACGTGGAGGACGGACGGGTCTTTACCCACTGTATGCCTGATCCCCAGCCCGACAGAAGGCGTATTATGTAAAACTATAAATACCCTCTACCTCCCAAGGTAGAGGGTTGGACCTTTCATTTCTTAATCTAACCTTCTCTTTCTTTTTCTCTCACTTACTCTCTTTAGAAGGGATCCCATCTCCCACTTTCTCTCTCTAAGTTTCTTGCTAATATTCGAACCATATAATTGATTGTTTTTGTGTTACAATAACCAATATCCAACAATTGGTATCAAGAGCCATGGTTAGATCATAAAGATTGGTTATTTTTGTATTTTGTTGGTTCGAATTCTATACTCTAAAAGTGTTAAAGTTTGAATTTTGATAGTACTTTTGTGTTTAGAATCATCATAAGTGCTTAGGTTTTGGTTTGGAAGGCTTAATTCATCTTGGTTATAGTGTTTTGGATTGAAAAAGTTTAGTTTTTAAAGACTTTCAAGGAAGCGGTTTGAGTCTCGTATTCAAGGTTGTCAAGATCGGGATCTTACCCAGGATCGTTTTCGTCTTTGCAAGATCGTGATCGTAAGATCGGACCGGGATCGTAAGATCCTACTCGAATGTTAATTCTTAATAGTTTATGTAATTTTATACAAATTTACAAATTCTAATACATTATAAAAATAAAATACTATGAATGTTTCATATAAATGTTGTCCTAAATTATAATTATAAAATGTTTAAAAAGATTAACATGATGTTTTTTGAATTCTACAAACAAACAACCCATAAATTTGTAGTTTTTTAGTTTGTAATCAGAGAAAAGTAAGATCGGATCGGATTAGATCGTAAGATCGTATGGTAAAGATCGGGATCCTATAAGATCTTAAGCCTGCAAAGATCCTATGTAGGATCCGGATCGTTTTTGCTTTGCAGTATCGTAAAATCGTAAGATCCTAAGATCAGGATCAGGATCCTGACAACTATGCTCGTATTCTTTTCTTGTATGCGGTTTGATGTCATTTGGGTGCGATTTGATCTGATCAAGGAAGCGATTTGTCAAGTTTTTGGATGCGGTTTAAAAAGCGGTTTGTATTCCAGCGGTTTGACAATCCTGCAATTTTACCAATGTGATTTGACCACCACGATTTGATCAAAAAAACTGAGTTTTGACTTTTAAGGTTTGACTACTTGCGGTTTGACCACTTGCGGCATGACCAAAGTTTACTTTTTACTTAAAACTTCAAACGGCCATAACTTTTGAACCGTAACTCCGTTTTCAGCGAAATACCCAAAATGACCGGAACAGGCTGAACCAGTAGGAAACAGTTAGGACTAGTTAAGAACCAAAAATTCCGGCCAAGAACCAGTACAAACCAGTTAGAACCAGATAAGAACTAGCTATTCTGGCCAATAACCAGTAAGAACCAGTTAAGAACATGCTATTTTGGCCAAGAACCAGTTAGATCCAGATAGGAACCAGTTATTCCGGCCTAGAACCAGTTAGATCCAGCTAAGACCTGCCTATAATGGCCAAGAACCAGTTGGGACCAGTTAAGAAATATCTATTCCGGCCAAGAACCAGTGGGAACGAGTTAAGAACCAGATATTTCGGCTAAGAACCAGTTAGAACCAATTAAGAACCAGCTATTCCGGCCAATAACCAGTTAGATCCAATTAGGAACAGCTATTTCAGCCATGAACCAGTTAGATATAGCAAAGAACAGCCTATTCTGGCCAAGAATCAGTAAGAACCAACTATTTCGGCCAATAACTAGTTTGATCCATCACTACACAAGTTAATTAAAAAAATGAATTTTGGCGGGAAAATTTGAGTAAACTTAAATTTTTAGGAGAGGCAAAATGTTTAATTTTTACGTGTGATTCAAATTTTGGTTTAAATGTGAACCGGCTAAGAACCTGCTATTCGTGCCAAGAACGAGTTAGATCTGGCTAAGAAAGGGCTCTTTAGGCCAAGAAGATCCAGCTAAGAAACATCTATTCCGATCAAGAACAAGTTAGATCCAGCTAAGAACCGGCTATTCTGACCAAGAACCAGTTCAGAACCGGCTATTCTGGCCAAGAGCGAGTTAGATCCAGATAGAAACCAGGTATCCCAGCCAAGAACCAGTTAGATCCAGCTAAGAACTGCCTATTCCTGTTAGGATTTAGAAAGTCCATAGTGAAGTGTCGGTAACCCCAACTATTGTCTAGCGTTTGTTAGCTCGTAGACATTCCGTTATCTATTAGTTAGTTAGTTAGTTAGTTAGGGTAACAACGTGGAGGACGGACGGGTCTTTACCCACTATATGCCTGATCCACAGCCCGACAGAGGGCGTATTATGTAAAACTATAAATACCCTCTACCTCCCAAGGTAGAGGGTTGGACCTTTCATTTCTTAATCTAACCTTCTCTTTGTTTTTCTATCACTTACTCTCTTTAGAAGGGATCCCATCTCCCAGTTTCTCTCTCTAAGTTTCTTGCTAATATTAGAACCATATAATTGATTGTTTTTGTGTTACAATAACCAATATCCAACAATTAGTATCAAGAGCCATGGTTAGATCATAAAGATTGACTATTTTTGTGTTTTGTTGGTTCGAATTCTATACTTTAAAATTGTTAAAGTTTGAATTTTGATAGTACTTTTGTGTTTCGAATCATCATAAGTGCTTAGGTTTTGGTTTGGAAGGCTTAATTCATCTTGGTTATAGTCTTTTGGATTTAAAAAGTTTATTTTTTAAAGACTTTCAAGGAAGCGGTTTGAGTCTCGTATTCTTTTCTTGTATGCGGTTTGATGTCATTTGGGTGCGATTCGATCTGATCAAGGAAGCGATTTGTCAAGTTTTCGGATGCGGTTTAAAAAGCGGTTTGATTAAGCGGTTTGTATTCCAGCGGTTTGACAATCCTGCGATTTTTCCAATGCGATTTGACCACCATGATTTGATCAAAAAAACTGAGTTTTGACTTTTAAGGTTTGACTACTTGCGGTTTGACCACTTGCGGCTTGCCAAAGTTGACTTTTTACTTAAAACTTCAAACGGCCATAACGTTTGAACCGTAACTCCATTTTCAGCGAAATACCTATCAAAACGACCGGAACAGGCTGAACCAGTAGGAAACAGTTAGGACTAGTTAAGAAGCGGAAATTCCGGCCAAGAACCAGTACAAACCAGTTAGAACCAGAAAAGAACTAGCTATTCTGGCCAATAACCAGTAAGAACCAGTAAAGAACATGCTATTTTGGCCAAGAACCAGTTAGATCCAGATTGGAACTAGTTATTCCGGCCTAGAACCAGTTAGATCCAGCTGAGACCTGCCTATAATGGCCAAGAACCAGTTGGGACCAGTTAAGAAATATCTATTCCGGCCAAGAACCAGTAGGAACGAGTTAAGAACCAGATATTTCGGCTAAGAACCAGTTAGAACCAATTAAGAACCAGCTATTCCGGCCAATAACCAGTTAGATCCAATTAGGAACCAGCTATTTCAGCCAAGAACCAGTTAGATCCAGCAAAGAAAGGCCTATTCTGGCCAAGAACCAGTTAGATCCTGCTTAGAACTGCCTATTCCTGTTAGGATTTAGAAAGTCCATAGTGAAGTGTCGGTCACCCCAACTATTGTCTAGCGTATGTTAGCTCGTAGATATTCCGTTATCTATTAGTTAGTTAGTTAGTTAGAGTAACACCGTGGACGACGGACGGGTCTTTACCCACTGTATGCCTGATCCATAGCCCGACAGAGGGCGTATTAAGTAAAACTATAAATACCCTCTACCTCCCAAGGTAGAGGGTTGGACCTTTCATTTCTTAATCTAACATTCTCTTTGTTTTTCTCTCACTTACTCTCTTTAGAAAGGAGCCCATCTCCCACTTTCTCTCTCTAAGTTTCTTGCTATTATTCGAACCATATAATTGATTGTTTGTTTGTTACAATAACCAATATCCAACAATTGGTATCAAGAGTCATGGTTAGATCATAAAGATTGGTTATTTTTGTGTTTTGTTGGTTCGAATTCTATACTCTAAAAGTGTTAAAGTTTGAATTTTGATAGTACTTTTGTGTTTAGAATCATCATAAGTGCTTAGGTTTGGTTTGGAAGGCTTAATTCATCTTGGTTATAGTGTTTTGGATTGAAAAAGTTTAGTTTTTAAAGACTTTCAAGGAAGCGGTTTGAGTCTCGTATTCTTTTCTTGTATGCGGTTTGATGTCTTATGGGTGCGAGTTGATCTGATCAAGGAAGCGATTTGTCAAGTTTTTGGATGCGGTTTAAATAGCGGTTTGATTTAAGCGGTTTGTATTCCAGCGGTTTGACAATCCTGCGATTTTACTAATGCGATTTGACCACTGCGATTTGATCAAAAAAACTGAGTTTTGACTTTTACGGTTTGACTACTTACGGTTGACCACTTGCGGCTTGACCAAAGTTGACTTTTTACTTAAAACTTCAAATGACCATAACTTTTGAACCGTAACTCCGTTTTTAGCGAAATACCTGTCAAAATGACCGAAACAGCCTGAACCAGTAGGAACCATATAGGACTAGTTAAGAACCGGAAATTCTGACCAAGAACCAGTAAGAACCAGATAGAACCAGTTAAGAACTAGCTATTCCGGCCAATGAATAGTTAGATCCAAATAGGTACCAGCTATTCTAGCCATGAACCAGCTAGATCCAGCTAAGAACTATCTATTTCGGCCAAGAACCAGTACAAACCAGTTAGAACCAGATACAAACTAGCTATTCTGGCCAATAACTAGTAAGAACCAGTTAAGAACATGCTATTTTGGCCAAGAACCAGTTAGATCTAGATAGGAACCAGTTATTTCGGCCTAGAACCAGTTAGATCTAGCTAAGACCTGCCTATTATGGCCAAGAACCAGTTGGGACCAGTTACGAAATATCTATTCCGGCCAATAACTAGTGGGAACGAGTTAAGAACCAGATATTTTGGCTAAGAACCAGTTAGAACCAATTAAGAACCAGCTATTCCGGCCAATAACCAGTTAGATCCAATTAGGAACCAGCTATTTCAGCCAAGAACCAGTTAGATCTAACAAAGAACAGCCTATTCTGGCCAAGAATCAGTAAGAACCAACTATTTCGGCCAATAACTAGTTTGATCCATCACTACACAAGTTAATTAAAAAAAAGTTATTTTGGCGGGAAAATTTGAGTAAACTTAAATTTTTAGGAGAGGCAAAATGTTTAATTTTTATGCGAGATTCAAATTTTGGTTTAAATGTGAACCGGCTAAGAACCAGCTATTCGTGCCAAGAAACAGTTAGATCCGGCTAAGAAAGTACTCTTTCAGGCCAAGTAGATCCAGCTAAGAAATATCTATTCCGGTAAAGAACAAGTTAGATCCAGCTAGAACTGGCTATTCCGACCCAGAACCAGTTAAGAACCGGCTATTTTGGCCATGAACGGGTTAGATCCAAATAGAAACCAGGTATCCCAGCCAAGAACCAGTTAGATCCAGCTAAGAACTGCCTATTCGTGTTAGGATTTAGAAAATCCATAGTGAAGTGTCGGTCCCCCCAACTATTGTCTAGCATATGTTAGCTCGTAGACATTCCGTTATCTATTAGTTAGTTAGTTAGTTAGAGTAACACCGTGGATGACGGATCTTTACCCACTGTATGCCTGATCCACAGCCCGACATAAGGCGTATTATGTAAAACTATAAATACTCTCTACTTCCCAAGGTAGAGGGTTGGACCTTTCGTTTCTTAATCTAACCTTCTCTTTGTTTTTCTCTCACTTTCTCTCTCTAGAAAGGATCTCATCTCCCACTTTCTCTCTCTAAGTTTCTTGCTAATATTAGAACCATATAATTGATTGTTTGTATGTTACAATAACCAATATCCAACAATTGGTATCACGAGCCATGGTTAGATCATAAAGATTGGTAATTTTGGGCTTTGTAGGTTCGAATTGTATACCTTAAAAGTGTTAAAGTTTGAATTTTGATAGTACTTTTGTGTTTAAAATCATCATAAGTGCTTAGGTTTTGGTTTGGAAGGCTTAATCCATCTTTGTATGCGGTTTGATGTCATTTGGGTGCGATTTGATCTGATCAAGGAAGCGATTTGTCAAGTTCTTGGATGCAGTTTGTCTAGATTCGTTGTATTGGAAGCGGTTTGACTTAAGCAGTTCTTGGCCAGAATAGCCGGTTCTAGCTGGATCTAACTTGTTCTTGACCGGAATAGATATTTCTTAGCTGGATCTACTTGGCCTGAAGAGCACTTTCTTAACCATATCTAACTGGTTCTTGGCACGAATAGCTGGTTCTTACCCGGTTCACATTTAAACCAAAATTTGAATCTCGCGTAAAAATTAAACATTTTGCCTCTCCTAAAAATTTAAGTTTACTCAAATTTTCTCGCCAAAATACCTTTTTTTTGAATTAACTTGTGTAGTGATGGATCAAACTAGTTATTAGCCGAAATAGTTGGTTCTTACTGATTCTTGGCCAGAATAGGCTGTTCTTTGCTAGATCTAACTGGTTCTTAGCTGAAATAGCTGCTTCTTAATTGGTTCTAACTGGTTCATAGCCGAAATATCTGGTTCTTAACTCGTTCCCACTGGTTCTTGGCCGGAATAGATATTTCGTAACTGGTCCCAACTGGTTCTTGGCCATAATAGGCAGGTATTAGCTAGATCTAACTGGTTCTAGGCCGAAATAACTGGTTCCTATCTGGATCTAACTGGTTCTTGTCCAAAATAGCATGTTCTTAACTGGTTCTTACTGGTTATTGGTCAGAATAGCTAGTTCTAACTGGTTTGTACTGGTTCTTGGCCGGAATAGGCAGTTCTTAGCTGGATCTAGCTGGTTCATGGCCGGAATAGCTGGTTCCTATTTGGATCTAACTATTTATTGGCTGGAATAGCTAGTTCTTAACTGGTTCTAAATGGTTCTTACTGGTTCTTGGCTGGAATTTCCGATTCTTAACTAGTCCTAACTGGTTCCTACTGGTTCAGGCTGTTCCGGTTGTTTTGACAGATATTTCGCTGAAAACGGAGTTACGGTTCAAAAGTTATGGCCGTTTGAAGTTTGGGTGCGATTTGATCTGATCAAGGAAGCGATTTGTCAAGTTTTTGGATGCGGTTTAAAAAGCGGTTTGTATTCCAGCGGTTTGACAATCATGCGATTTTACCAATGCAATTTGACCACTGCGATTTGATCAAAAAAACCGAGTTTTGACTTTTACGGTTTGACCACTTGCGGCTTGACCAAAGTTGACTTTTTACTTAAAACTTCAAACGGCCATAACTTTTGAACCGTAACTCCGTTATCAGCGAAATACCTGTCAAAATGACCGGAACAGCCTGAACCAGTAGGAACCAGTTAGGACTAGTTAAGAACCAGAAATTCCGGCCAAGAACCAGTTAGAACCAGTTAAGAACTAGCTATTCCGGCCAATAAATAGTTAGATCCAAATAGGAACCAGCTATTCCGGCCATGAACCAGCTAGATCCAGCTAAGAACTGCCTATTCCGGCCAAGAACCAGTACAAACCAGTTAGAACCAGATAAGAACTAGCTATTCTGACCAATAACCAATAAGAACCAGTTAAGAACCTGCTATTTTGGCCAAAAACTAGTTAGATCCAGATAGGAACCAGTTACTCCGGCCTAGAACCTGTTAGATCCAGCTTAGACTAGCCTATTATGGCTAAGAACCAGTTGGGACCAGTTAAGAAATATCTATTCCGGCAAAGAACCAGTGGGAACGAGTTAAGAACCAGATATTTCGGCTAAGAACCAGTTAGAACCAATTAAGAACCAGCTATTCCGGCCAATAACCAGTTAGATCAAATTAGGAACCAGCTATTTCAGCCAAGAACTAGTTAGATCTAGCAAAGAACAGCCTATTCTGGCCAAGAATTAGTAAGAACCAACTATTTCGGCCAATAACTAGTTTGATCCATCACTACACAAGTTAATTAAAAAAAGTTATTTTGGCGGGAAAATTTGAGTAAACTTAAATTTTTAGGAGAGGCAAAATGTTTAATTTTTACGCGAGATTCAAATTTTGGTTTAAATGTGAACCGGCTAAGAACCAGCTATTCGTGCCAAGAACCAGTTAGATCTGGCTAAGAAAGCGCTCTTCAGGCCAAGTAGATCCGACTAAGAAATATCTATTTCGGTCAAGAACAAGTTAGATCCAGCTAAGAACCGGCTATCCCGACCAAGAACCAGTTAAGAACCGGCTATTCTGGCCAAGAACGAGTTAGATCCAGATAGAAACCAGGTATCCCAGCCAAGAACCAGTTAGATCCAGCTAAGAACTGCCTATTCCTGTTAGGATTTAGAAAGTCCATAGTGAAGTGTCGGTCACCCCAACTATTGTCTAGCGTTTGTTAGCTCGTAGACATTCCGTTATCTATTAGTTAGTTAGTTAGTTAGTTAGAGTAACACCGTGGAGGACGGACGGGTCTTTACCCACTGTATGCCTGATCCACAGCCCGACATAAGGCGTATTATGTAAAACTATAAATACCTTCTACTTCCCAAGGTAGAGGGTTGGACCGTTCATTTCTTAATCTAACATTATCTTTGTTTTTCTCTCACTTTCTCTCTCTAGAAAGGATCTCATCTCCCACTTTCTCTCTCTAAGTTTCTTGCTAATATTCGAACCATATAATTGATTGTTTGTGTGTTACAATAATCAATATCCAACAATTAGTATCAAGAGCCATGGTTAGATCATAAAGATTGGTTATTTTGTGCTTTGTTGGTTCGAATTCTATACCCTAAAAGTGTTCAAGTTTGAATTTTGATAGTACTTTTGTGTTTAGAATCATCATAAGTGCTTAGGTTTTGGTTTGGAAGGCTTAATTCATCTTTGTTATAGTGTTTTGGATTGGAAAAGTTTAGCAGTTGAAGAGTTTCAAGGAAGCGGTTTGAGTCTCGTACTATTTTCTTGTATGCGGTTTGATGTCATTTGGGTGCGATTTGATCTGATCAAGGAAGCGATTTGTCAAGTTCTTGGATGCGGTTTGTCTAGATTCATTGTATCGGAAGCGGTTTGACTTAAGTAGTTTGACGTAAGCGGTTTAACATAAGCGGTTTGATTTAAGCGGTTTGACTTAAGCGGTTTGACTCAAGCGGTTTATCTTTAGCAGTTTGACATAAGCGGTTTGACATAGGCGGTTTGAATCAAGCGGTTTATCTTCAACGATTTGATCTAAGCGGTTTGATAAGAAGCGGTTTGAGTTAAGCGGTTTGATAAGAAGCGGTTTGATAAAAAGCGGTTTGATTTAAGCTTTTTGTATTCCAGTGGTTTGACAATCCTGCGATTTGACCAATGCGATTTGATCTAAAAAACTGAGTTTTGACTTTTACGGTTCGACTACTTGTTGTTTGACCACTTGCGGCCTGACCAAAGTTGACCTTTTACTTAGAACTTCAAACGGCTATAACTTTTGAACCGTAATTCCGTTTTCAGCGAAACACTTGTCAAAATGACCAGAATAGCCTGAACTAGTAGGAACCAGTTCGAACTAGTTAAGAACCGAATATTCCAGCCAAGAACCAGTAAGAACCAGTTAGAACCAGTTAAAAACTAGCTATTCCGCCCAATAAATAGTTAGATGCAAATAAGAACCAGCTATTCCGGCCAAGAACCAATTAGATCCAACTAAGAACTGCCTATTCCGGCAAAGAATCAGTACAAACCAGATAAGAACTAGATATTCCGGCCAATTACCAGTAAGAACTAGTTAAGAACATGCTATTTTGGCCAAGAACCAGTTAGATCCAGATAGGAACCAGTGATTTCGGCCTAGAACCAGTTAGATCCAGTAAGACCTGCCTATTCTGGCCAAGAACCAGTTAGGACCAGGTAGAACCAGTTAAGAAATAGCTATTCCGGCCAAGAACCAGTGGGAACTGTTAATACAAATAAACCGTAAAAACGTTTATTAATATTTTACGATCTCTTTGTGTTTTGTTGATAACATATATAATGTTGTCTTAAGTATAATTATAAGGATACATGTTATTTTTGTAAAGCATTTACATATAATCTTTTACAAAAATGTAGTAACTAAAGCATTTGTTGTAATAGTTAATTAGGATGGGTAAAAATCACAACCCATGGATCTCAACCCATACCCAAAGAGACTTGATACAATGTATACTTAGATACATTGAATCTAAACCCATGGACCAACCCATAACCCATGACCCATAACCAAAAAACCCATGGGCAAAGAGGAGCGTTCCACGGATCCCTAGCTTTGTGCTAGCCGGATCCCAAGTGGAAGGGATCCGTGGGATCCGTGAGAACAGTGAGGAAATTTGCCTATAAATAGAGAGCCATTTCTTCATTCTAACTCACCCCTCTTCTTACTAAATCTCTCATACACTCTCATTCTCTTCTAACATATAGATCACTAGATCTAGAGAGTTGTTCTTCTTTCTTTCTATTTGTGATTCTCATATAGGTCCTTCTCTAAGGCGAGATCACGAGCATTCTACAAGTCATCCAAGCAAGGGGTCCTTGATTGATTTGTCACTCCGCAAGATTTCTGTAGCGAAGATCTTGTATTTGATATTTCACATATTTGTTGTGTAATAGTTGTGTTGGTTTGGTCCACCGTGCTACGGACTCGGTATCTAGCTTTGTACCGGAAAAAGTGTAAGCAACGTTGTGAAGGCTTCTCCGCCAAGTGAAGGAGTTTGTTGACATAGTGCTTGAACTCTCGAGTAGGTGACTCGGGGAGTGGAGTAGGGCAAGGAAGGTGTCCTTGTAGCCGAACCACTATAAATCGGTTGTGTCATTTCTATCCCTTATCTTTATTTATTTGCTTGCATTATCATTAGATCTATACGTTCTCAACATCCATACGATTTCACATAATATCGAATCTAAAGTTTTTGAAATCAACTTAAAATCGGAAAACTATTCAACCCCCCCTTCTAGTTTTCCACAATTGGCATCAAGAGCTAAGTTTATAAAAGTTTTAAAATAAAATTGTATTTTAAAAACTTTTCGATCACTATGGGTTCTGAAAATTATAAGGAAGGGCAATCTATGCAACGACCACCACTACTTGAAACTAATGGTTTTATATATTGGAAAAATAGATTCGAAACATATGTGAAGTCTAAAGATATTGATCTTTGGTACATTATTGTTGAAGGTGATTTTGAGGCTACCTCAAATGATGATAAAGGAAATTTAGTTCACATACCTCATGATAAACTAAATGATGAAATGAAGAAAAAGCTTTCTAAAAATAGTGAAGCAAAAATGGTTTTATATAATGCTTTACCGAAAAAGGAATTCGAAAGAATTTCTATGCTTAAAACCTCTAAAGAAATTTGGAATTCTTTAGTTGTAACTCATCAAGGCAACCAACAAGTTAAAAATAATAAAATTGATCTATTTGTTCAACAATATGAACAATTTTCAATATCGGATGAGGAAACTATAGATCATTCATTTGCTAACTTTAATACTATTATTACATCTTTACAAGCACTTGATGATTCCTTTTCTAGCCGTAACCATGTTAGGAGATATCTAAGGGCACTTCCATCGAAGTGGAGATCCAAGGTGACGGCAATCGAAGAGTCAAAAGATTTGACAATCCTCACCCTCGATGAACTCATAGGCAACCTAAAAGTCTACGAGCTTGTCCTTGCTAAAGATTCCGAAGCCTCAAAGGTGAAAGAGAAACACAAATCTCTTGCCCTTAAAGCCAAAAAGGCTTCGAGCGATGAGGAGAACTCATCTTCGAGTAGTGACGATGAAGAGTACGCTATGGCGGTAAGGGACTTTAAAAAGTTCTTTAGAAGAAAGGGTAGATACGTCAAACAACCGTATGACGATAAGAAAGGCTTTCGGAAAAGCAAAGAGGACGAAAAGCCAAAGGATGATCGTACTTGCTTTAAATGTGGAGACCCAAACCACTTTATTAGTAAGTGTCCCAAACGGGATGATCAAAAGGCATTCGTGAGCGGCACGTGGGGAATGAGCGACGAGGAGGACGAAGAAATTTGTCTCATGGCAAATGACGAGGTATGTCACGAATACTATAGTAGTTCATCACTTGATGACGACTCATTGCATAATGAATATGATAAACTATGCAATATTAGCTTAAAACTAATTAACAAAAACAAGCTTTTAAAGAGTCGAAACCAACGTTTAGATAAAGAAGTCATAGAATTAAAAGCAAAACTAAAACGTTTGGAAAAGGGTAAAATAGCAAGTGGTGAATGTGAACTTTGTGTTCAACTTCAAACACTAGTTGATCATTTAGATTCTAAAATTGCTAGAATGAGTACAAACACCTTAGATACAATACTCGATGGTGTTAAAACCGGCAACAACCAAAAGGGTCTAGGCATACAACAACTTGATCCATCAACTAGTGAAAGTAAAGAAACAAAATTTGTTAAAGAATTAGAAAAACCAGCCACTGTTGTGGCGGATCCCACGGATCCCCTAAAAAGGGAACCGGCTAGTGTACTGATAAGGTTTTAAAAGGTACCATTTTGAGGGGTCGTTTAAGTCCTTATTTGATCACTTTTGTATCCGTTATTGCTTAATATCGTTCCTTTTCACTTTTTAGGTCTCGTGAAGGCAAAATGCTGGAATGGCACTTATTTGGACGAAAAGGCGCGAATATATGAAGAAAATGGCCAAAATCGAAATCAGACACTCACAGTCGCTGAATGTAGAAGGCGACGGCGTCAGGAGTTATTTGCGACGCCGTCGGAGAATTATTGTGACGGGTCAGAACTCAAAACTCGTGTTTTCAAGAGACGGCGTCTAGTTGTGAAAGAGTAGGCCGTCGCTACTCAGACGGCCTAGATGCGATCCAGACGACGTCAGAAGCTGAAGAGGACGGCGTCACGGACATAAGGTGACGCCGTCGCAAAGTTAACGTGGCCAAGACGAAACCCTAATGGCGGCGACACGACGGCGTCACTAAACATAAGGTGACGCCGTCGCAATTGTAATCTTATATATAGAATCCGAATTTTTCAGTCTTTGTGTGGAGAGTCTTTGGAGTAAAAACCTAAAACCGAACCTAAGGTGTCTTGTACAGTATTTTAGGGTTTTTAACCCTATCTTACACCAAGATAAGTCTTTGCTTCATTAATTCAATTATGTCTTTGATTATTTGTGTGTATGCTTGCATGTTCTCCATGTCCGGCTAATTTATTTGTGTGTTTGCTTAGGAAGTATGAAACTTAATTATTGAATATTGATTGGTTGTTTCTTATCTTAGTTGATTAATGATCTAGTAATGCGATAGGTCATTCGTTGTGTACTTAATGCTTGATTCATCTTTGTGAACCTTAGAGTATGATTACCTGAGTGATTGTAGGCTAAAACATCCGAAGAGTGCCTTAGAGTAGGAGTCTATAATCTCTACGTGGATTTGTAGACAAGACCCTTTGGTAATTTCAAAGAGTTAGGGAGAAACGCATACCCTACAATTTTAGAAACACAACGCAACTAGGAATAAGACGTGACACTCAACCATCAATAGGAGATAATTAAGGAGTAATACAAACTAAGTAAACACATCTTTAAACTATCATACGAGCACACATTAATTAGACATAGACTCCCACAACCTTAGTTTAGATAATTAGATAATAGTAGAAGTAATCGGTAGAAATACCAACCCCCCAAATCCAATACCCGAGATTCGTACCTTTCCATTTTCATAAAATATAAAAAGATAAAAAATAATCTTCCTCAACCTTAACCTTAGCGTAGTAACTCCCTACTAGCATTCCTATTCCCCTAGAGAACGATATCAATACCCGTGGCTTACCCTAATTACTACACTACAACGATTAGGTTCACTGCCTAGGGTGTTATAAAACTTGCTCGAAGAAAAGGAAGTTTCCTTGACCCCGAACGTCAAGGTGAATCTCTCTACGAAGCATGGACCCGATTCAAGGACTTACTTCATAAAGTCCCTCATCACGGCATTGATCTTTGGCTTCAAGTCCAAATCTTTTATGATCATGTCAACTTTCCCACTAAGCGATCCATTGACCAAGCGGCCGGTGGAAAACTTAGTAATCTCACCGCAGAAGAATCATGGGAAATAATAGAGGACCTTGCCCTCTATGACAACGAAAGTTGGGATGACCCCCGTGAGCTGCCCAAAACTGTCAAGGCAATCTCCTTGCCTCCTCCCGACCGTAGGATGATCGAACTTGAAGATCAGGTTAAATTCCTCATGAGTTCCTACGAAAATCCTAAGTCTTCACACCATGTGAACAAAGCTTCTTCCTCATGTGAGCCGTATTGTGATCCTCATAACACGCGCACTAGTACCCGATCCCCCGAACATGCTTCAGTTGACTACGCATCCTCACGTATTAATGGAGTGGGAGGAAGATTCCCTACAACACCCGGACCTAGGAATTTCAATGAAACCCGAGAGGCATGGAAAGGAAAGCCTGATTTCTACTGGGGACAAACCAAAGAATTCACTTCTAATGATTTCTCATGGCCCCCACCTAACGGTCCTAACCAACAAAACATCGAAGGGATGTTGCAAAACCTAGTTACATCCCAAAAAACCCAAATAGGTAAGCTCTCGGACCGCTTTAATAATCAACAAGCCGAGATGGATAGGAAAATAGACAACCTTTTGAAAGCCATAGCTAATAGTGATAAGAAGGTTAGTGCTATCTCAACTCCCGAGCCTTCAGGCATAGAGATTAAGGATCCAAGCAAGCTAAAGTATGTCCAATTCGTCAATACCATCGCCTTAGTTGAACCTGATGAAACAAATGACGAAGAGGACTATACACTAGTGGATGAGGAAATACCCGAGGAAATAGATGAAGTAGACATTGACTATTTCAACAAATTTCCTACGGACGAAGAACTATCTCGCCACCCTCACTTAGTGCGTGACCTCCGTCACATGTATGTTAGGAAAAGTCCTCGAATTAAGTTTGGGAACCCTTGGAATCTTAACATACCATGTGTCATAGGACACCTTTTTGTGGCAAAAGCTTACATTGATCGCAAGTCCCCAATCAACATCATGACTAGCACCTACTACAATTGGATATTGAAGAAGCCTATTCCAACTAGGCAAGACCCCAATGATCCTAATGTTAGTTGCAATTTTCTTGGTAGAGTTAAGGGATTGCCCGTTTATGTAGGTAGTTTCACGTTCCCTACGGACTTCATAGTTGTGGATGATATTAGCACGGCCATAGACCCTAGCTTGTCCCATGTTATTTTAGGAAAACCTTTCATAGAAAGCACCGGGATGACCTATGACCCCTCATTAGGAGTAGTACGGTTCAAGAATAAGACCGATGACATAGCTTACCAAATGCCGTTTAAGATTGAGAAATTTTCATCACTCTCTAATGATGAAAAGGAACTTAAACTATCGGTCTATTATAGGAATGATGAGGATAGGGAGAAAGGTGTTGATTATGTTATGGCTAAGATTTTTGGATTCTACAAGGATTGTTTGAGCCTAGGACCGGAATACAGGACCGAATGGGGAGAAGATGAACTCTTAGAGAAGCGCATTTTAGGGCACTTCTACAACATGGAATCCCCCATTAGAGGCCATGAAGAGGGCGATGGTGAGGAAACGTAGGAGCACGACTACGAGTCTAGCTACAAGACTCTTAAATAAAGAAAAGCGCTTCGTGGGAGGCAACCCATGCTTAATTGTTTGCTTGTTAGTGTCATATATCTTTTATTAATTGTTTATCCTCATGTTTAAATTTGTAAAAATGCTTTATTTTGTTTTTAACTTAGTCTTAATTACATATAAAGGTATTTTACATAAGGGATAAGTGTAGGGAGGATTACACACGTTTTCAAAAGAAACGTAAACATGAGAATAACAATTAATTAAAAGATATATATGTTTGTTTGTTTGAGTCAAATGCTTGTATCGAGTCATGATGAATGTTTTGCAGAAATTTTTCCAGATTCTAAAGATGTAAATTTTCCAGAAATTTTTCCAGAAAATCGCAGACCAGTTTTTGTCAGGATAACCTGACGGCGTCAGGAAGGAGTAAAAACATCAGATTACTTTTTCTCGTTTTCTGAGCTACTTATAAATTTTTGGAATTTTCCAGGTCTTAATTTTCTTAGAAATTCTGTAAACATTCATTCCACAAGCATTATATCCTAGTTTAAATCGAGTCTTATATATATTATTACCGCCGATTTTACGCGAAGGTTTCGTTTGTTTTCTTCAAGTGTGCAGGTTTAGTTTGTCAAGAAGAAGTTACATAAGATTGGAAGGAGCTTTTCACGCAATAATTCTTCTTGAAAAGAATTTAACCACTACTTCACACACGGATCCTACCGAGCTAATCAGGGGAGTATTAGTTTCTTTCGTTTTTAATTACCTTCTTTTATCATAACTTTGATACTTTCGGGGAACATTGGGGACAATGTTCAGTTTAAGTGTAGGGAGGGAAAATAAAACGGGAACTTTGAAACTATGCTTATCCTTGATTATTTGCTTTGTCCAATTGTGATTGTGTAATAAACCATGAGAAATGTCGGTTAGGGTAATTTTGGCACCAAATTTAAATTTTTTTATGACATATAGGAGTGGGCCATTAGTCTTAACAAAAGCGTCTCATGGATAGGAAGTTATATGACTAGCACAAAAACCCTTACCACCCAAATTCCACCCAAAATGTGAGGATCGCCCTTAGATTAGTAGGAATTAAAGCATTCATCTTTAATGCTTAGAGTGTGAACCGGTAGTATATTAGATTCTAGAACTTGTTTTGTGATGCATTCCGAGATCGCAAGTGAGGCTACACTTGTGTAGTTAGGAATAACTAAATGATAAGAGGCATTAGGATAAACCCTTGTTTGATACCTGTAATATAATTACTTCTTCCACTTCGGTTGAGTAATTCCCCCACACCCTTTGCGTTGTACTCATCTTTAGTACACGATACCCTTAGTTAACCCCTCAGAGCCTATCCTTTTCGCGGTTCTCGTGATATTTCGGTTTTTCCGGAATATCAATGAAGAGCATTGTTTACACCCCACCCCCAAATATACACCCAAATCGCCTTAGCCTACCCCTTATGCACTCACTTTTAGTGCAAATGTTTGTTATCACCCTAAACCCTTAGTTCAATTATCTAGTTGCTTGCATAAGTTGCTAAGTCGAGTCATATCCTTTGTATACAGTTTTGGGATGATTGGGATTCATGGGAAAAGTTAAAGTTTATGAAATGACGGGAAGGGAACGTTAAATTCAAATTCCCTTTGTTTACGTAATAATGTACCCCAAGTGTTTTGATCTTTTCAAATCGGGTCAAATTAGTGTTAGAATAATAAAAACTCAAGTGTAGGGATGTCCCTGTAAATCCCTAGTATTTTGATGTTATATAGAGGATGGTAGAGTAAAAGTGTATAAAAAAAAAAAAAAAAAAAAAAAAAAAAAAAATCGAAAAAAAAAATAGAAAAAGAGAAAAGAAAAAAAATAGAGTGAAAAAAAAAAAAAGAAAAAAAAAATACGGGCTACCATCCTACATCTATCTTTTAAATTTATGTTTGTTTATTTCAGTTATCTAGAGTTTAGAGTGTCGAGTCTTGGCTTAGCAACGCCATTCTTCATATGCAGTTAACATAAAGATTTTTGACTTACCACCACTGAATAGCCTATCCCACCAAACCCTTATTTCCCTACCGTAAGCCTAACATTACAACCCTTTAAAAGACCTCTTTGATAGTCTTTCCTAGGTGCTTACGCCAAAGCGATGGAGGTTTGATCTATTCTCAAGCCTATGGTAATCTATGTACTAGGACCGGTTAATGAGTGTTTATCTTCCATTTCCTATATTGTTATATTTCATTTATACACCTGAGAGAGATGTGAGTATCCAAACACCCCATGTGAGGTGCTAGTATGTAATTTCCGTGCTTGTTATGACTTTTGCGGGGCTTATATGTGTTGTGGACCGTTTTGAATTAATGCTGAATGACCCCTAACTTATAAATTAATTGGCTAAAAGCACATTTGCTTGAGGACAAGCAAATAACAAGTGTAGGGATATTTGATAAGGTTTTAAAAGGTACCATTTTGAGGGGTCGTTTAAGTCCCTATTTGATCACTTTTGTATCCGTTATTGCTTAATATCGTTCCTTTTCACTTTTTAGGTCTCGTGAAGGCAAAATGCTGGAATGGCACTTATTTGGACGAAAAGGCGCGAATATATGAAGAAAATGGCCAAAGTCGAAATCAGACACTCACAGTTGCTGAATGTAGAAGGCGACGGCGTCAGGAGTTATTTGCGACGCCGTCGGAGAATTATTGTGACGGGTCAGAACTCAAAACTCGTGTTTTCAAGAGACGGCGTGTAGTTGTGAAAGAGTAGGACGTCGCTACTCAGACGGCCTAGATGCGATCCAGACGACGTCAGAAGCTGAAGAGGACGGCGTCACGGACATAAGGTGACGCCGTCGCAAGGTTAACGTGGCCAAGACGAAACCCTAATGGCGGCGACACGACGGCGTCACTAAACATAAGGTGACGCCGTCGCAATTGTAATCTTATATATAGAATCCGAATTTTTCAGTCTTTGTGTGGAGAGTCTTTGGAGTAAAAACCTAAAACCGAACCTAAGGTGTCTTGTACAGTATTTTAGGGTTTTTAACCCTATCTTACACCAAGATAAGTCTTTGCTTCATTAATTCAATTATGTCTTTGATTATTTGTGTGTATGCTTGCATGTTCTCCATGTCCGGCTAATTTATTTGTGTGTTTGCTTAGGAAGTATGAAACTTAATTATTGAATATTGATTGGTTGTTTCTTATCTTAGTTGATTAATGATCTAGTAATGCGATAGGTCATTCGTTGTGTACTTAATGCTTGATTCATCTTTGTGAACCTTAGAGTATGATTACCTGAGTGATTGTAGGCTAAAACATCCGAAGAGTGCCTTAGAGTAGGAGTCTATAATCTCTACGTGGATTTGTAGACAAGACCCTTTGGTAATTTCAAAGAGTTAGGGAGAAACGCATACCCTACAATTTTAGAAACACAACGCAACTAGGAATAAGACGTGACACTCAACCATCAATAGGAGATAATTAAGGAGTAATACAAACTAAGTAAACACATCTTTAAACTATCATACGAGCACACATTAATTAGACATAGACTCCCACAACCTTAGTTTAGATAATTAGATAATAGTAGAAGTAATCGGTAGAAATACCAACCCCCCAAATCCAATACCCGAGATTCGTACCTTTCCATTTTCATAAAATATAAAAAGATAAAAAATAATCTTCCTCAACCTTAACCTTAGCGTAGTAACTCCCTACTAGCATTCCTATTCCCCTAGAGAACGATATCAATACCCGTGGCTTACCCTAATTACTACACTACAACGATTAGGTTCACTGCCTAGGGTGTTATAAAACTTGCTCGAAGAAAAGGAAGTTTCCTTGACCCCGAACGACGCGTGTAGCGTTATCATGTACAAACTGGGATCCGTGGATCTGCTGTGACAACTAGTGGTAATAACATAGCCTCATCATCTAGAACCGAGTTCGTTATCGTAAATAGGAAGAAACCAACTCATGTCACCACTAGACATCCACCTCCAAAAATTAATCCTACTTTTACAAGAAACAAAGCACCATCTTTTCAAAAACATAATGCATCTAGGAGACCTAATAACGTTTATCCAAGAAGTAACCATCAAATGGGATGGAACCCTAATATGCAAAATGGTTTCTCTTTTCAAAACTTTGCTCCATGGAATGCATACTCATCTTATCCATACATGTCTAACATGAATGGAATGTTTAACACTAATGGACCCATGAATAAGTGGGGACCAAACTTTTGAGTTTATTATTTTTTTAGGTGTGCTTAAAGGTCGACCTAGACCCCGATGAATGGGTCAAGGATAGCGGGTGCACGAGGCACATGACCGGCAATAGGGATCTATTCTCCACATATGAATCCGTAAATGGAGGTAATGTGGTGTTTGGAAATAGCAAAAGTAGAATCATCGGTAAAGGTACGGTTTCTAACAAATCTCTAACCATTAACGATGTGTGTCACGTAGAAAACCCAAACTTTAATCTCTTAAGTATAGGACAAATATGTGATAAAAAGTGCAATGTACTTTTTACCGAAACCGGTAGTAAGATACTTAAAAATGGCATAACCATAGGAAGATGAATTAGGAAACATGGAGTCTATGTCATTAAAATCGGTAATGAACCTAAAGACAAACTATGTCTTACCTCTATGGATGATACTTCGACCTTATGGCATCGAAGATTGGGTCACGCCAACATGCGACTTCTTCAATCGCTATCATCCAAAGATCTAGTAAGAGATCTACCTAAGTTAAAATATGAACATCATTTTTGTGATGCTTGTAATGTAGGAAAACAAGCTCATTCGAGTCATAAAGCTAAAAACATGGTGTCCACAACTAGGTGTCTAGAATTACTTCATATGGATTTATTTGGTCCATCCGCTATCCAAAGTTATGGAGGCAACTACTATACTTTGGTAATAGTGGATGACTACTCTAGGTATACTTGGACAAAATTTTTAAAGAAAAAAACGAAAACCTTTAACTATTTTGAAATATTAAGCAAAAAGATCCAAAGACAACTAGGAAAACCCATAGTGTCTATTAGGACGGATCATGGTAGGGAATTCGATAATGAAGTGCAATTCGGAGCTTTTTGTGACGCTAATGGTATTACTCACAACTTCTCGGCTCCACGCACTCCACAATCGAATGGGGTAGTAGAAAGAAAGAATAGAACCCTTCAAGAAATGAGTAGAACCATGCTTAACGAACAATCCATACCTCAAAAATTTTGGTGTAATGCTGTTGATACTTCAACGTACATACTCAATCGAGTCTTAATTAGACCAATCTTAGGTAAAACTCCATATGAGTTACTCCGAGGAAAAAAGCCTACTTTAAATCATTTTAGAGTCTTTGGAAGCAAATGCTTCATTCTTAACACTAAAGATTACCTTACAAAATTTGATCCTAAATCAACCGAAGGTATCTTTCTAGGTTACTCGCCTAATAGCAAAGCTTACGTCATATTAAACAAAGAAACAATGAAGGTAGAAGAGTCATTAAACATAAAATTTGATGAAAGTCCACCCAAACCCTCTCCACCTCTTGTCGATGACGAGATCATAGAAAGTGAAGCTATTGTAATTAAGAAAAAGATAAATGAAGAAGAAGAACCTTCAATTAGTGAAATCACAAACATTAAAGAGTCCAAAGATCACCCCGTAAATAAGGTCATAGGAAAGCTAAATGAACGAACATTAAGATCTCAAGTTCAAAACCAAAGTAGCTTGTTTTGTTTTGTTTCAACTATAGAACCTAAGAACACACAAGAAGCCATAAAAGATGAAAGTTGGGTAATGGCTATGCAAGAAGAATTAAATCAATTTGTTTCTAATGATGTTTGGACACTTGTCCCTCCACCTAGTAATCAAACCGTAATAGGAACAAAATGGGTGTATAAAAACAAATTAGATGCAAACGGTAGTAGTATCTAGGAACAAGGTTAGACTCGTTGCCCAAGGGTATAACCAACAAGAAGGAATAGACTTTGATGAGACCTATGCCCCCGTGGCTAGATTAGAGTCTATAAGAATACTTCTTGCGTATGCTTGTGCTAATGATCTAAAGCTTTATCAAATGGATGTCAAAAGCGCTTTTCTAAATGGTCTTATTAATGAAGAAGTATATGTAGCTCAACCTCCGGGCTTCATCGATTTTGAAAAACCCAAACACGTTTACAAATTAAAGAAAGCCCTTTATGGTCTTAAACAAGCTCCAAAAGCTTGGTATGATAGACTCAAGTCCTTTTTAATTAAACATAACTATACCATGGGGTTAGTTGACAACACACTTTTTACTAAGAAAAAGGAGTCACACATAATCATAGTACAAATATACGTAGATGATATTATATTCGGATCCACTTGTCAAGACATGTGTGATGATTTCTCTAAAATCATGCATGACGAGTTCGAGATGAGTATGATGGGAGAACTTAGTTTCTTTCTTGGTCTACAAATTAAACAAGTAGAAGATGGTATCTTCTTCAATCAATCTAAATACATCAAGGAGATGTTAAAGAAATTTGGTCTAGAAGAGTCGAAACCAATTAGGACACCCATGTCATCCGACACCAAACTCACAAAAGATGAAGACGGCGAATCTGTAGATAATACTAAATATCGTGGCATGATAGGTAGTCTTCTCTACCTCACGGCAAGTAGGCCGGATATCATGTTTAGTGTCTGCTTGCTAGGTTTCAAGAAAACCCCAAAACTTCACACCTAGAAGCCGTAAAAAGAATTTTTAGATACATTAAGGGTACAACACAATTAGGATTATGGTATCCTAAGGGCACGGGTGTAGAAACAATTGTATATGCAGATTCTGACCATGCAGGGGATTACGTTGATAGAAAAAGTACAAGTGGGGTGTGTACTTTCATGGGATGTTGTTTAACATCGTGGTTTTCTAAGAAGCAAACGGCTCTAGCAATATCAACAACCGAAGCTGAGTACGTCTCCGCCGGCAAAGCATGCCAACAAGCACTATGGATGAAACAAGCGTTAGTAGACTACGACATTCATCTAAGCGACATAGCCATTCTATGTGACAACAAAGGTGCCATCGACTTAAGCAAGAATCCGGTATTGCATTCTCGCACCAAGCATATAGAGATTCGTCATCACTTCTTAAGAGACAATGTTCAAAAGGGGAACATCTCTATTGAGAAGGTAGCATCCGAAGATAACATAGCCGACGTCCTCACCAAACCGTTGAAGCGGGAACAATTCAACCTACTTCGTCTTGGTCTTGGTTTAATGGAACACACGTCGTAATTTATTTTGACTCTACAAGGTATGTAAACACTGGCCTTCTTCCTTCTGAGTCTAGGATCTCTATTTCACGCACAACTCACAAACAATACGGGAATTTTCAAAACCCAAAGATAAGTTTTTTTTTACTTATAGCTTTCCTATTTTTTTTTTATATACACATTTTCAAAGAAAACCTACTTTCACAATGTTTTCTAAAAGGATGATACCTTCCCGTATCAATTTCACAAAAGCAATTTCTCACGTCTAGGACAAATCGCTTTTTCATTATTAATACAAAGTAAAAACCCGTTTTCATTGCATCTCATGTCTTTTGAATGCTAAAGGGAACACATAACTAATATGAGTTTTCGGGTACATTCATTTAAGCAAAAATGAATTAGGAGCATTGATAACACAATGTTACGTACTTATGTACCAAATGTTTGTTTTCGGGTTATCTCAATTAGGATTTATTTTTCTCTAGTTATTTTCCTTTTCTTTTTAGAGGTCGAGAAAACCGCAACTCCAAATAGTTTGCATATAGGCACACAATAGGCAAAAATGTTTCAAAAAGAAAAATTTTGTGCTGCCTGAATCACCAGACCCACGGATCCCAGCCTTCATGCTGGACGGATCCCTCAAGGGAAGGATCCGTGGGATCCGTGTATACAGAAGCTGTTTTCAACTTCTATTTTTGTCATTTTGGATGAAAAATCCACATTTGTTTTATTTTTGGGAGTATGCTCTTTAATGCTTGTGTTCTCATGATCACATGCCTTGAATTCATATCTAATCATTAGATTTTAATCCACATTTTGGGTCAAGCATTCATTACAATGTGTTGTTTTTCTATATATATAACTCCCAAAATGCTTGCATACTCCATCTCCTTCTCACAAACACACTTCATCATGTCATCCAAAAACCCTTTAGGAGAATCATCTAGTACAAACAATCATGATATCCAAACCTTTGTACTTCCACCATCCAAAATACCACAATCAAATGCTAGGATATCCGCACGGATTAGTATCCGGTCTTGTTGTTTAGCAAAACCAACCTCAAATGATTCATCCTCAACAAATAACTCACCACAAGATGCTTCCATTATAGCACCACCCTCATCACCAACAAGTACACCAACTTCATCACCACCTAAAATAACTCTTTTGGAACTCCTTAGGACTCCAACAAGATCTACCCTACCTAAAGAAAAAGAAATAGTCTTTTCCACACCCCCCACATCACCAAATACTATTTTTCAAGATCTTGAAACATCACCACCTCTAGCTCCCATCACATTCCAAGAACATCTAGGTTCTTTTCCACCACCACGTACAAACATTCCGGATTTTGATCCATATTTTCCTATTTTTCCACCACAACTTCCGCATAACTCAAATCAAAACAACCCGGAAAACTTTCGCACTCATTACCCACATCATTTACATTGTGAACATTGCCAATCCACTAGGGAAATTGCAATAGAAGTTAGGGAAGAAATGCGTTTCATACTCAACCTCATCCTTGATCGCATCAATACCATTACTCATCAAAACCTCCATCCATAACCTTATGCAAGCATGGAAGGAATCTCTACTACTATTTTTCACTTTTAGTATTAATTTTTTTTTTGTCATTTTCAAGAACAAGTCTTGTTCTTATTTTTACATGCTTGTAAGTGGCTTAACTACCACTACAATTTGTCGTTTTATTACAAGGCCTTATTTACATACCTTGGCTCCCTATCTTGATTCTCGACAACCATAAGATCATTTAAGCATGTTACTAACTTTATTTTATAGGATTTTTTTTCTTCTCTTGACGCCCCAAACTAGGGGGAGCTACCGTCAAGGGGGAGTAAGAAATACGTAGACTACTTTTTCCTCCAAGGGTTAACTTTTTGTTTCGACAAAAAGGGGGAGAAGAAGTAAAACTTAGGAGCTTTCAAAACTTACATCTATTCTTAAGTTTTACTCATCATAACATTATATTTTGTCATCAACAAAAAGGGGGAGATTGTTAATACAAATAAACCGTAAAAATGTTTATTAATATTTTGCGATCTCTTTGTGTTTTGTTGATAACATATATAATGTTGTCTTAAGTATAATTATAAGGATACATGTTATTTTTGTAAAGCATTTACATATAATCTTTTACAAAAATGTAGTAACTAAAGCATTTGTTGTAATAGTTAATTAGGATGGGTAAAAATCACAACCCATGGATCTTAACCCATACCCAAAGAGACTTGATACAATGTATACTTAGATACATTGAATCTAAACCCATGGACCAACCCATAACCCATGACCCATAACCAAAAAACCCATGGGCAAAGAGGAGCGTTAAGTTCCACGGATCCCTAGCTTTGTGCTAGCCGGATCCCAAGTGGAAGGGATCCGTGGGATCCGTGAGAACAGTGAGGAAATTTGCCTATAAATAGAGAGCCATTTCTTCATTCTAACTCACCCCTCTTCTTACTAAATATCTCATACACTCTCATTCTCTTCTAACATATAGATCACTAGATCTAGAGAGTTGTTCTTCTTTCTTTCTATTTGTGATTCTCATATAGGTCCTTCTCTAAGGCGAGATCATGAGCATTCTACAAGTCATCCAAGCAAGGGGTCCTTGATTGATTTGTCACTCCGCAAGATTTCTGTAGCGAAGATCTTGTATTTGATATTTCACATATTTGTTGTGTAATAGTTGTGTTGGTTTGGTCCACCGTGCTACGGACTCGGTATCTAGCTTTGTATCGGAAAAAGTGTAAGCAACGTTGTGAAGGCTTCTCCGCCAAGTGAAGGAGTTTGTTGACATAGTGCTTGAACTCTCGAGTAGGTGACTCGGGGAGTGGAGTAGGGCAAGGAAGGTGTCCTTGTAGCCGAACCACTATAAATCGGTTGTGTCATTTCTATCCCTTATCTTTATTTATTTGCTTGCATTATCATTAGATCTATACATTCTCAACATCCATACGATTTCACATAATATCGAATCTAAAGTTTTTGAAATCAACTTAAAATCGGAAAACTATTCAACCCCCCTTCTAGTTTTCCACAGGAACGAGTTAAGAACAAGATATTTCGGCTAAGAACTAGTTAGAACCAATTAAGAACCAGCTATTCTGGCCAATAACCAGATAGATCCAAATAGGAACCAGCTATTTCAGCCAAGAACCAGTTAGATCCAACAAAGAACAGCCTATTCTGGCCAAGAATCAGTAAGAACCAACTATTTCGGCCAATAACTAGTTTGATCCATCACTACACAAGTTAATTAAAAAAAAGGTATTTTGGCGGGAAAATTTGAGTAAACTTAAAGTTTTAGGAGAGACAAAATGTTTAAGTTTTACGTGAGATTCAAATATTTGTTTAAATGTGAACCGGCTAAGAACCAGCTATTCGTGCCAAGAACCAGTTAGATCTGGCTAAGAAAGGGCTCTTTAGGCCAAGTAGATCCAGCAAAGAAATATCTATTCTGGTCAAGAACAAGTTAGATCCAGCTAAGAACAGGCTATTCCGACCAAGAACCAGTTAAGAACCGGCTATTCTAGCCAAGAACGAGTTAGATCCAGATAAAAACCCGGTATCACATACAAGAACCAGTTAGATCCAGCTTAGAACTGCCGATTCCTGTTAGGATTTAGATAATCCATAGTGAAGTGTCTGTCACCCCAACTATTGTCTAGCATATGTTAGCTCGTAGACATTATTTTATCTATTAGTTAGTTAGTTAGTTAGTTAAAGTAACACCGTGGAGGACGGACGTGTCTTTACCTACTGTATGCCTGATCCATAGGCCGACAGAGGGCGTATTATGCAAAACTGTAAATATCCTCTACCTCCCAAGGTAGAGGGTTGGACCTTTCATTTCTTAATCTAACCTTCTCTTTGATTTTCTCTCACTTTCTCTCTCTAGAAAGGATCCCATCTCCCACTTTCTCTCTCTAAGTTTCTTGCTAAGATTCGAATCATAAAATTGATTGTTTATGTGTTACAATAACCAATATCCAATAATTGGTATCAAGAGCCATGGTTAGATCATAAAGATTGGTTATTTGTGTGTTTTGTTGGTTCGAATTCTATATCCTAAAAGTGTTAAAGTTTGAATTTTGATAGTACTTTTGTGTTTAGAATCATCATAAGTGCTTAGGTTTTGGTTTGGAAGGCTTAATTCATCTTGGTTATAGTGTTTTGGATTGGAAAAGTTTAGTTTTTGAAGACTTTCAAGGTAGCGGTTTGAGTCTCGTACTATTTTCTTGTATGCGGTTTGATGTCATTTGGGTGCGATTTGATCTGATCAAGGAAGAGATTTGTCAAGTTCTTGGATGCGGTTTGTCTAGATTCGTTGTATCGGAAGCGGTTTGACTTAAGTGGTTTGACGTAAGCGATTTGACATAAGCGGTTTGTCTTTAGCGGTTTGACATAAGAGGTTTGACTCAAGCGGTTTATCTTCAGCGGTTTGATCTAAGCGGTTTGATAAGAAGTTGTTTGAGTTAAGCGGTTTGATAAGAAGCGGTTTGATTTAAGTGGTTTGCATTCCAGCAGTTTGACAATCCTGTAATTTGACCAATGCGATTTGATCAAAAAACTGAGTTTTGACTTTTACGGTTTGACTACTTGCGGTTTGACCACTTGCGGCTTGACCAAAGATGACTTTTTACTTAAAACTTCAAACGGCCATAACGTTTAAACCGTAACTCCGTTTTCAGCGAAATACCTGTCAAAACGACCAGAACAGTCTGAACCAGTAGGAACTAGTTAGAACTAGTTAAGAACTGGATATTCCGGCCAAGAAACAGTAAGAACCAGTTAAGAACTAACTATTCTGGCCAATAAATATTTTGATCCAAATAGGAACCAACTATTCCGGCCAAGAACCAGTTAGATCCAGCTAAGACTGCCTATTCCGGCCAAGAACCAGTACAAACCAGTTAGAACCAGATAAGAACTAGCTATTCCGGCCAATAACTAGTAAGAACCAGTTAAGAACATGATATTTTGGCCAAGAAAAAGTTAGATCCAGATGGGAACCAGTTATTCTGGGCTAGAAGATCCAGCTAAGACCTGCCTATTCTGGCCAAGAACTAGTTGGAACCAGTTAAAACCAGTTAAGAAATAGCTATTTCGGCCAAGAACCAGTGGGAACCAATTAAGAACCAGATATTTCGGCTGAGAACCAGTTAGAACCAATTAAGAACTAGCTATTCCGGCCAATAACCAGTTAGATCCAATTAGGAACCAGCTATTTCAGCTAAGAACCAGTTAGATCCAGCAAAGAACAGCCTATTCTGGCCAAGAATCAGTAAGAACCAACTATTTTGGCCAATAACTAGTTTGATCCATCATTACACAAGTTAATAAAAAAAAGGTATTTTGGCGGGAAAATTTGAGTAAACTTAAATTTTTAGGAGAGACAAAATGTTTAATTTTTACGCGAGATTCAAATTTTGGTTTAAATGTGAACCGGCTAAGAACCAGCTATTCGTGCCAAGAACCAGTTAGATCTGGCAAAGAAAGGGCTCTTTAGGCCAAGTAGATCCAGCTAAGAAATATCTATTCCGCTCAAGAACAAGTTTGATCCAGCTAAGAACCGGCTATTCCGACCAAGAACCAGTTAAGAACCGGCTATTCTGGCCAAGAACGAGTTTGATCCAGATAGAAAATAGGTATCCCAGCCAAGAACCAGTTAGATCCAGCTAAGAATTGCCAATTCCTGTTAGGATTTAGAATGTCCATAGTGAAGTGTCGGTCACCCCAACTATTTTCTTGCGTATGTTAGCTCGTAGACATTCCGTTATCTATTAGTTAGTTAGTTAGTTAGAGTAACACCGTGCAGGACGGACGGGTGTTTACCTACTGTATGCATGATCCACAGCCCGACAGAGGGCGTATTATGTAAAACAATAAATACCCTCTACCTCCCAAGGTAGAGGGTTGGACCTTTCATTTCTTAATCTAACCTTCTCTTTGTTTTTCTCTCACTTACTCTCTTTAGAAAGGATCCCATCTCCCATTTTCTCTGTCTAAGTTTCTTGCTAAGATTTGAACCATATAATTGATTGTTTGTGTGTTACAATAACCAATATCTAACAATTGGTATCAAGAGCCATGGTTAGATCATAATTATTGGTTATTTTTGTGTTTTGTTGGTTCGAATTCTATACTATAAAAGTGTTAAATTTTGAATTTTGATAGTACTTTTGTGTTTAGAATCATCATAAGTGCTTAGGTTTTGGTTTGGAAGGCTTAATTCATCTTGTTTATAGTATTCTGGATTGGAAAAGTTTAGTTTTTGAAGAGTTTCAAGGAAGCAGTTTGAGTCTCGCACTATTTTCTTGTATGCGGTTTGATGTCATTTGGGTGTGATTTGATCTGATCAAGGAAGCGATTTGTCAAGTTATTGGATGCGGTTTGTCTAGATTCGTTGTATCGGAAGCGGTTTGACTTAAGTGGTTTGAATCAAGTGGTTTGACTTTAGCTGTTTGACATAAGCAGTTTGACTTAAGCGGTTTGACTCAAGCGGTTTGTCTTCAGCAATTTGATTTAAGCGGTTTGATAAGAAGCGGTTTGAGTTAAGCGGTTTGATAAGAAGCGGTTTGATTTAAGCGGTTTGTATTCTAGCGGTTTGACAATCCTGCGATTTAACCAAGGTGATTTGACTACTCCGATTTGAAAAAAAAACTGAGTTTTGACTTTTACGGTTTGTCTACTTGTGGTTTGACCACTTGCGGCTTGACCAAAGTTAATTTTTTACGTCAAAATTTCAAACGGCCATAACTTTTGAATCGTAACTCCGTTTTTAGCGAAATACCTGTCAAAATGACCGGAACAGCTTGAACCAGTAGGAACCAGTTACAACTAGTTAAGAACCAGATATTGCGGCCTAGAACCAGTAAAAACCAATTAACAACTAGCTATTCCGGCCAATAAAATGTTAGTTCCAAATAGGAACCAGCTATTCTGGCCAAGAACCAGTTAGATCCAACTATGAACTGCCTACTTCGGCCAAGAACTAGTACAAACCAGATAAGAGCTAGCTATTCCTGCCAATAACTAGTAAGAACCAGTTAAGAACATGCTATTTTGTCCAAGAACCAGTTAGATCCAGATAGGAACTAGTTATTCTGGCCTAGAACCAGTTAGATCCAGCTAAGACCTGCCTATTCTAGCCAAGAACCAGTTAGATCCAGATAGGAGCCAGTTTTTCTGGCCTAGAACCAGTTAGCTCCAGATCAAATTTTGGTTTAAATGTGAACCGGCTAAGAACCAGCTATTCATCCCACGAACCAGTTATATCTGGCTAAGAAAGGGCTCTTTAGGCCAAGTAGATCCATCTAAGAAATATCTATTCCGGTCAATAACTAGTAAGAACCAGTTAAGAACATGCTATTTTGGCCAAGAACCAGTTAGATCCAGATAGGAACCAGTTATTCTGGCCTAGAACCAGTTAGATCCAGCTAAGACCTGCCTATTCTGGCCAAGAACCAGTTAGATCCAGATAGGAACCAGTTATTCTGGCCAAGAACCAGTTAGATCTAGCTAAGACTTACCTATTCTGGCCAAGAACCAGTTGGGACCGGTTAGAACCAGTTAAGAAATAGCTATTCCGGCCAAGAACCAGTGGGAACTAGTTAAGAACCAGATATTTCGGCTGAGAACCAGTTAGAACCAATTAAGAACTAGCTATTCCGGCCAATAACCAGTTAGATCCAATTAGGAACCAGCTATTTCAGCCAAGAACCAGTTAGATCCAGCAAAGAGCAGCCTATTCTGGCCAAGAATCAGTAAGAACCAACAATTTTGGCCAATAACTAGTTTGATCCATCACTACACAAGTTAATAAAAAAAAGTAATTTGGAGGGAAAATTTGAGTAAACTTAAATTTTTAGGAGAGACAAAATGTTTAATTTTTACGCGAGATTCAAATTTTTGTTTAAATGTGAACCGCTAAGAACCAGCTATTCGTGCCAAGAACCAGTTAGATCTGGCTAAGAAAGGGCTCTTTAGGCCAAGTAGATCCAGCTAAGAAATATCTATTCCGGTCAAGAACAAGTTAGATCCAGCTAAGA
Organism: Chrysanthemum seticuspe; assembly: GCA_019973895.1. Lineage (NCBI taxonomy): Eukaryota > Viridiplantae > Streptophyta > Magnoliopsida > Asterales > Asteraceae > Chrysanthemum > Chrysanthemum seticuspe. Next base: position 6,367,679 of record BPTQ01000001.1, on the reverse strand, counting down.
ACAGGCTATTCCGACCAAGAACTGGCTATTCTGGCCAAGAACGAGTTAGATCCAGATAGAAACCAGGTATACCAGCCAAGAACCAGTTAGATCCAGCTAAGAACTGCCTATTTCTATAAGGATTTAGAAAGTCCATAGTAAAGTGTCAGTCACCCCAACTATTGTCTAGCGTATGTTAGCTCGTAGACATTCCATTATCTATTAGTTAGTTAGTTAGTTAGAGTAACACCGTGGAGGACGGACGGGTCTTTACCCACTGTATGCCTGATCTACAGCCCGACAGAGGGCGTATTATGTAAAACTATAAATACCCTCTACCTCCCGAGGTAGAGGGTTGGACTTTCATTTCTTAATCTAACCTTCTCTTTGTTTTTCTCTCACTTACTCTCTTTAGAAAGGATCCCATCTCCCACTTTCTCTCTCTAAGTTTCTTGCTAATATTCGAACCATATAATTGATTGTTTGTGTGTTACAATAACCAATTAATATCCAACAATTTGTATCAAGAGCCATGGTTAGATCATAAAGATTGGTTATTTTTGTGTTTTGTTGGTTTGACTTCTATATTGTAAAAGTGTTAAAGTTTGAATTTTGATAGTACTTTTGTGTTTAGAATCATCATAAGTGCTTAGGTTTTGGTTTGGATGGCTTAATTCATCTTGGTTATAGTGTTTTGGATTGAAAACGTTTAGTTTTTAAAGACTTTCAAGGAAGTGGTTTGAGTCTCGTATTCTTTTCTTGTATGCGGTTTGATGTCATTTGGGTACGATTTGATCTGATCAAGGAAGTAATTTGTCAAGTTTTTGGATGCGGTTTAAAAAGCGGTTTGATTTAAGCGGTTTGTATTCCAGCGGTTTGACAATCCTGCGATTTTACCAATGCAATTTGACCACTGCGATTTGATCAAAAAAACTGAGTTTTGACTTTTACGGTTTGACTACTTGCGGTTTGACCACTTGCGGCTTGACTAAAGTTGACTTTTTACTTAAAACTTCAAATGGCCATAACTTTTGAACCGTAACTCCGTTTTCAGCGAAATACCTGTCAAAACAACCAGAACAGCCTGAACCAGTAGGAACCAAAAACTTGACAAACCAGTAGTCCCATTATTTTGCGAGAGACAACATTCAGAATCCAAGCTGCATTTCTAACGTTCGTGATGCTACTTATTGTCTAAGAGAACATATTTTCAAACCTGAGATTGTTTTGACTTCTTTGAGACTCTTGATGTTCCTTTAGTTTCATTTCATACCTTCAAAAAGATGATGGAGTATAAGACAATAATAGCAAAAATAATGGGACTACAACAAGTATAGGTTGCAAGGTGGCTGGCTTAGATAACACGTCAAATGGATTCACGTCATGTAAAGACCGATTTTAACCCCTTCACTTGCCCATGTAGCTAAAGATGCTAAGCAGCTCTGGGCTGCTCTCAAGACCAGATTTGGAGGGAATGAAGCTTCTAAAAAGATGCACAGAAATCTGCTGAAACAACAGTTTGAAACTTTCACTGTAGGTGAAAGAGAAAGTCTTGATGCTGCATATGATAGATTTCAAAATCTTCTTAACATGTTGGAATTATACAAAGCTCAAGTTTCAGTTGAAGATGCTAATCTGAAGTTTCTAAGGAGTTTTCCATCTACATGGCATGTGATTGCTACTATGATCAGAGGACAACCATGCTTGGATGTTATGGACTTTGATGATCTCTACAATCATCTTAAGGTGTATGAGCATGAGATGAATGGTCAAACAAGTTCTAAGTCTCACAGTATTGCTTTTCTATCATCTGAAAATAGGGGCAGTACTTCCACTAAAAGTACTGTTTCTCCAACTCAAAGTACTGTGCCTCAAAGTACTGTCTCGTATACTGCTCCCACCTATGCTCAGCAAACCCCACCACCTACTACTATGCACTCAGATGAGGTTGTGTGCTTTTTATTTGCACAACAAGCTTCTTTACCTGTCGTTTATGAAGAAGGTATCTCCCAGATTGATGAGGATGCTTTAGAAGAGATTGATATCAGGTGGCAAGTTGCTTTGATCACTGCAAGGATCAAGAATTACATGAAGAAAACAGGAAAGAGCATTGACTTCAAACCAAAACAGGGAATAACTTTTGACAAATCCAAAATTGGATGCTTCAATTGCCAAAAGACTGGACACTTTGCAAGGGAGTGCAGGTTTGCTAAGTATCAAGCAAACATGATGACTGAGAAACCAAAGTTGGAAGTAAAAGAAATCCCCATTACTGAAACAAAGGCTTTGGTTGCTCAAGAGAATTTGTCAGAAGTTGACTGGAGTGAAGAGTTTGATGATGAACCAGTGACTTATTGTATGGTAGCAGTGGAAGAAGCAGTTGAAGATTCGGTAAAAGAATTGGACTAGAGCACTGTTTTTTATGAGGAAGTTGATCATGTTGCTTTGGAATCTGGAGATGGGTATGGAGGATTTGACTGGAGCTTGGAGTGTGAAGATGATCCTGTTCTACTTGCAATGGTAGCTACTTCACCAAGTTCAACCCCTATCTCTGAGGTATGCTCAAATTGTCATGATTTCTATCAAAAACTGCTAAAAAATTATGTTTATGAAAGAGATAATTGTGTTAAGGCTAGGTCTGAGGTAGCAGGTTATCAAATAAACTTAGAGTCAATGGAAGCTAAAATTATAACACATGAAAATAATGAAATGGCTTGGGCTGAAAAATATGAACAACAGGATTACCAGTTAAAACTCAGTGAATGGAAACTAAACTGTAAAATTGCTGAAATTGAGAAACTCACTAAGGAGAGAGATGATTTGTTAGCAAAGTTTGATGCCTGGAAAGAATTTGGTCTGTTACATGTTACTTATGTTCAAAAACAGAGAAGAGCATACATTAGAACTGGCTTAGGTTTTGGTATGGACTTTGATAACATAGAAGAAAACACATCTAGTGGTAAGGATGAAGGTGATTTTGAGGATGTTACCACTAGTGATGATGAACTCATTAATTATGTAGACACAGATAGTAATGAGGGTTCAATTAGTGAATTACCTCCTGAGTATAAGAAAGACAAAGGTTATCATGCTGTTCCACATCCAGTTGGTAGTCATCACCCATATGACCTGATGTTTCACGTTTTGGTGTAGACAGTCTAGAGTTTAGGAAGAAGCTTATTGGTCAATCTAGGTCTGAAACCCCAAAAGAATCAGTTGAAACAAAATTTCAAAGTCAAGCAATACCTTCTACTCAAAGTACTGCTCCACAATCAGTACCTTCTACTCAAAGTACTGCTCCACAAGCAGTACCTTCAGGAAAACCTTTTCAAAACAGTACTGCTAAACCTTTTTGGGATAATTTTGGTCAAAACAGATTTAATCATTCACCTAGAAGGCAAAATAGTTTTGGTCATAGACATAGAAGAAGTCATATTGGGAGTATGGGTGAAAAATTGTGTTTTGTGTGTTTTAGTCCTAATCATTTAATCAAGGATTGTGAACATCATTCAGAATACCTAAGGAAATTTTCAAAGAATAGGTCTACTAACCAGAAACCTATAGAGAACAAACCAGTTTGGAAAATCACAGCAACTTCTCACCAGATCATAGGTACCCCCACCAGAGAAGACCTTTTTCTAAACCACCAGTACCTTCACAAGCAGTACCTTCTCAAAGTACTGCTCAGTCAAACCAAGGTACTGCGAATACCACTTGGCACAGAAATCCTAGGAGATCTCACTACTATCAACCTAGAAGGTACTACAATTCACATAGGGGATCTAGATCACAGGAACCAAGTGTTAAAACTGAATGGGTTAAGAGAGAAAGTACTGCTGAGGGACAAACTGTACTTTCAACAAAAAGTGAATCTGATGTTTTCATAATACAAGAAAAAGAGAATGAATTTACAAAAGAGAGTTCTGTTGAAAATCCAGAAAGTTTTGAAAATCCACATGCTAAAAATCAAAAGATAATTCTGGATCATGTTTTGAAAAACAGTGGAAACTACATACTCAAAGAATTTGAGTTTGTAACTCCACAAGGGGAACACAAGTCAGTAATGGCTTGGGTTTCTAAAAGAGACTAACTCTCTAAATCTTTGTGCAGGGCAACCCAGAGGAGGAGCTTAAAGATCATCTTATTGTGGATAGTGGTTGCTCTGGAAGTATGACAGGAGACAAGGAGATTCTGTCTGATTTTAGATCTATTAGTGGAGGAAGAGTTGCATTTGGGAATGATCCCAATGGAGGAAGAATTACAGGGAAAGGAACTATCAAAGCAGGGTGAATAGACTTTGAGAATGTTAGATATGTGAAGGAGCTCAAGTTCAACTTGTTGTCAGTCTCTCAAATTTGTGATAAAAAAACACCCTGTTTTATTCACTGACACAGAATGTCTCATCCTTTCTTCTGAATTCGAGCCTGTTGATGATAACTTGGTAGTACTCAGAGTACCAAGAACCAATGATGTGTATAGTCTGGACATGAAGAGTCTTAACTCTTATGGAAGAGCCACCTGTTTAGTGGCAAAAGCAACAACTGAAGAAGCACATCAGTGGCATAGAAGCTTGGGCCATGTAAATTTCAAGAATATCAACAAACTGGTCAAAGGCAATTTAGTTAGAGGTCTACCTTCAAAGACTTACAAGAATGATCACTCCTGTTTGGCGTGTAAGAAGGGTAAACAACACAAAGCTTCATGCAAGAAGCTTGAGGAGAGGACAATTAGAGAACCTTTGGAGTTATTACATATGGATCTGTTTGGTCCTGTCTTTGTGGCAAGTTTAAACAAGAAAAAGTACTGCTTAGTTGTTACAGATGATTGCAGTAGATTCAGTTGGGTATTTTTCTTGGGATTTAAAGATGATACTTTTGATGCTATTCAGACACTAATAATAGCACTTGAAAACCAACTGAGACTCAAGGTCAGAGGTATTAGATGTGACAATGGAACTGAATTCAAGAACAAGCTTATGGATGAATTTTGTGCTAACAAAGGAATCAAGAGGGAGTTTAGTATTGCAAGAACACCACAGCAGAATGGTGTTGCAGAGAGGAAGAATAGGACTTTGATTGAAGCAACTAGAATTATGCTTGCAGATTCACAACTACCTATTCAATTCTGGGCTGAAGCTGTAAGTACTGCTTGCTATGTACTCAACAGAGTATCAGTCACAAAACCACAGATGAAGACACCTTATGAGTTACTGATGGGCAACAAACCCAACATTCATTTTATGAAGCCTTTTGGATGCCCTCTCACTATTTTAAACACAATTGATAATTTGGGAAAGTTTGATGGCAAGTCAGAAGAAGGATATTTATAGGGTTATTGTACCAACAGTAAGGGATTTAGAGTGTACAACAGAGTTACTAAGAAGATTCAAGATTGTCTTCATGTTGAGTTTTTAGAAGATCAAGACAATCAGAAGGGTAAAGGTCCTGATTGGATGTTTGATCTTGAAGTTCTAACTCCTTCTATGAACTATGTACCTGTTAAAGAAGAAAATCAACCTGTACATGATGGAGAAGACTTACAGTATGTTGTTCATGGAGTTCATCTTAGACCTGATGTTGTTCCTGATACTATAAAGCAAAGTACTGAAGTTCCAACGCAAAGTACTAATGCATCAAAGAAGAGTACTGATGAATCAAAATCCTCATTATCTGCTGAGGATCAAACTATTCAGGAAGAACTAAATCAGATGCTTCTTCAAGATGTTTTAGCACATTCTTATTCTGATGAACAAAGAAGAGCTTATGAAGCAGCAAAGCAAAAGACTAATACTGAAGAATACTCTTACAGTACTTTGGACAGTACTTTCGACCAAAGTACTGCTGCACCTGTTGACAGTATTTTAGATGATTTGGATGATCCTACCATGCCTGGATTAGAAGAAATTGATGATGATTTTGCTGATGAAGGTATTTTCTCATATTCCAATGAAGGTGCTGATTATACTAACTTGGATGATGCATATGGAGTTCCACAGTCTCCAATCTTAAGGATTCATAAGAATCATCCTACTGATCAAATCATTGGTCCTTCTACTTCTGGAGTGATGACAAGGCACAAGGATAAGAGTTTTACTAAACCTCATAATGCTTTATTTAGCTTTGTCTACAAACAGAACAGGCTGAATCATAAGGACTATCAAACATGTCTGTTTACTTGTTTTATTTCTCAAGAGGAACCCAAGAATATTGCTCAAGCATTGACAAAAGAAAGTTGGGTTGAAGCTATGCAAGAAGAACTGCTACAATTCAAACTTCAAGAAGTTTGGGTATTATGTGATCTTCCAGATGGGAAGAAAGTTATTGGAACCAGATGGGTTTTCAGAGTCAAGAGAGATGAAAGAGGTAATGTCATCAAGAACAAGGCAAGGTTAGTAGCTCAAGGCTACAGACAAGAAGAAGGAGTAGATTATGATGAAGTATTTGCTCTTGTCGCAAGGATTGAAGCTATTCGAATATTTCTTGCCTTTGCTTCTTATATGGGATTTCAGGTTTACCAGATGGATGTCAAAAGTGCCTTTTTATATGGTACTATTACAGAGGAAGTGTATGTCAAACAACCTCCTGGTTTTGAAGATCCTAAACATCCTAACAAAGTATACAAGGTGGTTAAGGCTCTTTATGGCCTTCATCAGGCACCTAGAGCTTGGTATGAGAGGCTCTCCACATTCTTATTACAACATGGTTACAGAAGGGGAGCTATAGATAAGACTTTGTTTATCAAGAGAGACAAGAAGGATATCATGTTAGTTCAAGTATATGTTGATGATATCATCTTTGGAGCTACCAAACAGTCTATGGTTAAGGAGTTTGAGCAGCTGATGCAGAAAGAATTTCAAATGAGTTCAATGGGTGAGTTAAATTTCTTTTTGGGACTTCAAGTTAAGCAGTCAAAGGAAGGCATTTTCATAAGTCAAGACAAGTATGTTTCTGACATACTTAAGAAGTTTAATTTTGATGACATGAAGTCTGTCACTACACCTATTAAATCAATTAACTCATTGGGCAAGGATGAAGATGGACACCCAGTTGAAGTCAAGTTATATAGATCAATGATTGGCTGTCTTATGTATCTCACTACATCTAGGCCTGATATCATGTTTGCAGTTTGTTTATGTGCAAGATATCAAGTCTCACCAAAGATTTCTCATATGAATGCAGTGAAGAGAATTTTCTATTATTTGAAACAACAACCTAAGTTAGGGTTGTGGTATCCCAGGGATTCACCTTTTCACTTGGAGGCTTTTTCAGATAGTGATTATGTAGGTGATAATTATGACAGAAGATCAACCACAGGTGGATGCCAATATCTTGGAAGAAGATTAGTTTCATGGCAGTGTAAAAAGCAAACAATTGCAGCAACATCATCTACTGAAGCTGAATATGTGGCTGCTGCAAGTTGTTGTGGACAAGTTTTGTGGATGCATAATCAACTCTTGGATTATGGGTTCAATTTTAAGAATACTCCTATCAATATTGATAATGAGAGTACTATGAGCACAGACTCATTAATGTGGTCAAGGTTCACACGGATGATAATGTAGCTGACTTACTCACCAAAGGCTTTGATGTTTCAAGATTTAATCACTTGGTGGTAAGCATTGGCATGATTAACTACTGAGCTACATTTAAAGGGAGGACTATTAGTATTAGTATAGTCCTATGCATTGTTTGAGGGGAGGATATTTTTTGTATACTTAGCTTATACAGAGGAATTTGGAAAAGTAATGTTTTTTATGAAAGTACTGCTTGGAAAGTACTGCTTGAGAAAGTACTGAACACGTGGAAAGTACTGTTTGTCTTATTGAAGTACTGTTCCAACGGTAATATTGAGGGGTAATTCTACTAACGGTAACTTTGGTGTTATGGGCTGTGATTTTTCAAATCTCACCTATAAATAACTATTCTCCGATTTTCCCTCTCATCTTGATACTATCATATCTTTTCCATATTTCTCTCACCATCTCTTTATTATTCGATTATATCTTTAATTGTGCTTACATACTCAACCATGGCGAATCGTCCTACTGTTTCAAAGCACAATATGGTGGCGAATTTAGACAAGACTGAAGATAATGAGGCTTTTCATGATATTATTGATTATCTCACTGGGTCGCCAATTAGTTATGCTCTTTTAGTGGAGCCGGATATTATTGAACCTTGGATTCAAGAATTTTGGGCTACTGCTAGGGATAATATGGAGAATGATGAATTTTATATTAGGGCTACAGTTGTTGGAAGAACTGTGAAGATTACTGAAGCATCTATTCGAGAAGACTTATTGTTTAATGATGAAGAAGGGGCTATTCGTTTTGCTAAGGAGTTGATTTGGGAAACTTTTGGGCACCTTGGTTATGAAGGGTCTTTAACAGAACAAACATTCAGGAAACAACTATTTTGTCCTCAATGGAAGTTTTTAGTACATGTGTTGCTTCATTGTATTAGTGCTAAAAGTACTTCATGGGAGCAATTTGGATCTAATATTGCATCTGCTATGGTAGGATTAGCTACAGATCGTATTTTCAATTTTTCAAGGCTTATTCTAGATGGCATGCTTTCTCATATCTCTCATGGTTCAAAGTGGTTAATGTATCCTAGGTTTATACAAGTCTTCTTGAACAAACAACTTGCTGATGTACCAAAGCCTACAGATTTACTTCCTGTTATTGTACAACAAGCAAAGATTTTTACCTTTATGGCGCGAAGAAGTGATTTGTTCAGAGGTCCGGATACGCCTTTAACTACTTCTATGATGGAAGTTTTTCAAGCTGTTAGAGCTGATGCTGAAGATGATGAAGAAAGTGAAGGTACTGCACCTGCAAGTACTGCATCTGCAAGTACTGCTTCTCAAAGTGCTGCATCTCCAGAAGGTGCTGCATCTCTAGAGGGTACTGTATCTCAAAGTACTGCTTCCCCAAGTATTGAAGGTCAAGAAGATGTTGCAGGTTCACCTTCTCCATCTCCACATCAATCTGTTCCTGATTCTCAACCAGAGGAACATTCACCTTGTGGAAAACTAGAAGGGGGGGGGGGTTGAATAGTTTTGCCGATTTTAAGTTGATTTCAAAAACTCTAGATTCGATATTATGTGAAATCGTATGGATGTTGAGAACGTATAGATCTAATGATAATGTAAGTAAATAAACAAAGATAAGGGATAGAAATGACACAACCGATTTATAGTGGTTCGGCTACAAGGACGCCTTCCTTGCCCTACTCCACTCCCCGAGTCACCTACTCGAGAGTTCAAGCACTATGTCAACAAACTCCTTCACTTGGCGGAGAAGCCTTCACAACGTTGCTTACACTTTATCCGGTACAAAGCTAGATACCGAGTCCGTAGCACGGTGGACCAAACCAACACAACTATTACACAACAAATATGTGAAATATCAAATACAAGATCTTCGCTACAGAAATCTTGCGGAGTGACAAATCAATCAAGGACCCCTTGCTTGGATGACTTGTAGAATGCTCGTGATCTCGCCTTAGAGAAGGACCTATATGAGAATCACAAATAGAAAGAAAAGAAGAACAACTCTCTAGATCAAGTGATCTATATGTTAGAAGAGAATGAGAGTGTATGAGAGATTTAGTAAGAAGAGGGGTGAGTTAGAATGAAGAAATGGCTCTCTATTTATAGGCAAATTTCCTCACTGTTCACACGGATCCCACGGATCCCTTCCACTTGGGATCCGGCTAGCACAAAGCTAGGGATCCGTGGAACGCTCCTCTTTGCCCATGGGTTTTTTTGGTTATGGGTCATGGGTTGGTCCATGGGTTATATCTAGATTCAATGTATCTAAGTATACATTGTATCAAGTATCTTTGGGTATGGGTTAAGATCCATGGGTTGTGATTTTTACCCATCCTAATTAACTATTACAACAAATGCTTTTGTTACTACATTTTTGTATTTAAAAGATTATATGTAAATGCTTTACAAAAATAACATGTATCCTTATAATTATACTTAAGACAACATTATATATGTTATCAACAAAACACAAAGAGATCGCAAAATATTAATAAACGTTTTTACGGTTTATTTGTATTAACAATCTCCCCCTTTTTGTTGATGACAAAATATAATGTTATGATGAGTAAAACTTAAGAATAGATGTAAGTTTTGAAAGCTCCTAAGTTTTATTTCTTCTCCCCCTTTTTGTCGAAACAAAAAGTTAACCCTTGGAGGAAAAAGTAGTCTACTTACTCCCCCTTGACGGTAGCTCCCCCTAGTTTGGGCGTCAAGAGAAGAAAAATATACAAAAGAAAGTTAGTAACATGCTTAATTGATCTTATGGTTGTCGAGAAACAAGATAGGGAGCCAAGGTATGTAAACAAGGCCTTGTAATAAAACGACAAATTGTAGTGGTAGTTAAGCCACTTACAAGCGTGTAAAAATAAGAACAAGACTTGTTCTTGAAAATGACAAAAAGATATAAAAAGTGAAAAATAGTAGTAGAGATTCCTTCCATGCTTGCATAAGGTTATGGATGGAGGTTTTGATGAGTAATTGTATTGATGCGATCAAGGATGAGGTTGAGTATGAAACGCATTTCTTCCCTAACTTCTATTGCAATTTCTCTAGTGGATTGGCAATGTTCACAATGTAGATGATATGGGTAATGAGTGCGGAAGTTTTTCGGGTTGTTTTGATTTGAGTTATGCGGAAGTTGTGGTGGAAAAATAGGAAAATATGGATCAAAATCCGGAATGTTTGTATGTGGTGGTGGAAAAGAACCTAGATGTTCTTGTGATGTGATGGGAGATAGAGGTGGTGATGTTTCAAAATCTTGAAAAATAGTATTTGGTGATGTGGGGGGTGTGGAAAAGACTATTTCTTTTTCTTTAGGTTGGGTAGATCTTGTTGGAGTCCTAAGGAGTTCCAAAAGAGTTATTTTAGGTGGTGATGAAGTTGGTGTACTTGTTGGTGATGAGGGTGGTGCTATAATGGAAGCATCTTGTGGTGAGTTATTTGAGGATGAATCATTTGAGGTTGGTTTTGCTAAACAACAAGATCGGATACTAATCCGGGCGGATATCCTAGCATTTGATTATGGTATTTTGGATGGTGGAAGTACAAAGGTTTGGATATCATGATTGTTTGTACTAGATGATTCTCCTAAAGGGTTTTTGGATGACATTATGAAGTGTGTTTGTGAGAAGGAGATGGAGTATGCAAGCATTTTGGGAGTTATATATATAGAAAAACAACACATTGTAATGAATGCTTGACCCAAAATGTGGATTAAAATCTAATGATTAGATATGAATTCAAGGCATGTGATCATGAGAACACAAGCATTAAAGAGCATACTCCCAAAAATAAGACAAATGTGGATATTTCATCCAAAATGACAAAAATAGAAGTTGAAAACAGCTTCTGTATACACGGATCCCACGGATCCTTCCCATGAGGGATCCGTCCAGCATGAAGGCTGGGATCCGTGGGTCTGGTGTTTCAGGCAGTACAAAATTCTCCTTTTGGAAATATTTTTGCCTATTGTGTGCCTATATGCAAACTATTTGGAGTTGCGGTTATCTCGACCCCTAAAACGAAATAAAAACTAAACTAGAAGTATAAAAAGTATCCTATTGAGATAACCCGAAAACACATATTTAGTACATAAGTACGTAATCTTGTGTTGTCAATACTCCTAATTCATTGTAGCTTAAATGAATGTACCCGAAAACACATATTAGTTATGTGTCCCCTTTAGCATTCAAAAGACATGAGACGCAATGAAAACGGGTTTTTACTTTGTATTAATAATGAAAAAGCGATTTGTCCTAGACGTGAGAAATTGCTTTTGTGAAATTGATACGGGAAGGTATCATCCTTTTAGAAAACATTGTGAAAGTAGGTTTTCTTTGAAAATGTGTATATAAAAAGTAGGAGAGCTATAAGTAAAAAAAACTTATCTTTGGGTTTTGAAAATTCCCGTATTGTTTGTGAGTTGTGCGTGAAATAGAGATCCTAGACTCAGAGGGAAGAAGGCTAGTGTTTACATACCTTGTAGAGTCAAAATAAATTACGACGTGTGTTCCATTAAACCAAGACCAAGACGAAGTAGGTTGAATTGTTCCCGCTTCAACGGTTTGGTGAGGACGTCGGCTATGTTATCTTCGGATGCTACCTTCTCAATAGAAATGTTCCCCTTTTGAACATTGTCTCTTAAGAAGTGATGACGAATCTCTATATGCTTGGTGCGAGAATGCAATACCGGATTCTTGCTTAAGTCGATGACACCTTTGTTATCACATAGAATGGCTATGTCGCTTAGATGAATGTCGTAGTCTACTAACGCTTGTTTCATCCATAGTGCTTGTTGGCATGCTTTGCCGGCGGAGACATACTCGGCTTCGGTTGTTGATATTGCTAGAGCCGTTTGTTTCTTAGAAAACCACGATGTTAAACAACATCCCATGAAAGTACATACCCCACTTGTACTTTTTCTATCAACGTAATCCCCTGCATGGTCAGAATCTGCATATACAATTGTTTCTACACCCGTGCCCTTAGGATACCATAATCCTAATTGTGTTGTACCCTTAATGTATCTAAAAATTCTTTTTACGGCTTCTAGGTGTGAAGTTTTGGGGTTTTCTTGAAACCTAGCACATAAGCAGACACTAAACATGATATCCGGCCTACTTGCCGTGAGGTAGAGGAGACTACCTATCATGCCACGATATTTAGTATTATCTACGGATTCGCCGTCTTCATCTTTTGTTAGTTTGGTGTCGGATGACATGGGTGTCCTAATTGGTTTCGACTCTTCTAGACCAAATTTCTTTAACATCTCCTTGATGTATTTAGATTGATTGAAGAAGATACCATCTTCTACTTGTTTAATTTGTAGACCAAGAAAGAAGCTAAGTTCTCCCATCATACTCATCTCGAACTCGTCATGCATGATTTTAGAGAAATCATCACACATGTCTTGACAAGTGGATCCGAATATAATATCATCTACGTATATTTGTACTATGATTATGTGTGACTCCTTTTTCTTAGTAAAGAGTGTGTTGTCAACTAACCCCATGGTATAGTTATGTTTAATTAAAAAGGACTTAAGTCTATCATACCAAGCTTTTGGAGCTTGTTTAAGACCATAAAGGGCTTTCTTTAATTTATAAACGTGTTTGGGTTTTTCAAAATCGATGAAGCCCGGAGGTTGAGCTACATATACTTCTTCATTAATAAGACCATTTAGAAAAGCGCTTTTGACATCCATTTGATAAAGCTTTAGATCATTAGCACAAGCATACGCAAGAAGTATTCTTATAGACTCTAATCTAGCCACGGGGGCATAGGTCTCATGAAAGTCTATTCCTTCTTGTTGGTTATACCCTTGGGCAACGAGTCTAGCTTTGTTCCTAGATACTACTCCGTTTGCATCTAATTTGTTTTTATACACCCATTTTGTTCCTATTACGGTTTGATTACTAGGTGGAGGGACAAGTGTCCAAACATCATTATAAACAAATTGATTTAATTCTTCTTGCATAGCCATTACCCAACTTTCATCTTTTATGGCTTCTTGTGTGTTCTTAGGTTCTATAGTTGAAAAAAAACAAAATAAGCTACTTAGGTTTTGAACTTGAGACCTTAATGTTCGTTCGTTTACCTTTCCTATGACCTTATCTACGGGGTGATCTTTGGACTCTTTAATGTTTGTGATTTCACTAATTGAAGGTTCATCTTCTTCGTTAATCTTTTTCTTAATTACAATAGCTTCACTTTCTATGATCTCGTCATCGACAAGAGGTGGAGAGGGTTTGGGTGGACTTTCATCAAATTTTATGTTTAATGACTCTTCTACCTTCATTGTTTCTTTGTTTAATATGACGTAGGCTTTGCTATTATGCGAGTAACCTAAAAAGATACCTTCGGTTGATTTAGGATCAAATTTTGTAAGGTAATCTTTAGTGTTAAGAATGAAGCATTTGCTTCCAAAGACTCTAAAATGATTTAAAGTAGGCTTTTTGCCTCGGAGTAACTCATATGGAGTTTTACCTAAGATTGGTCTAATTAAGACTCGATTGAGTATGTATGTTGAGGTATCAACAGCATTACACCAAAATTTTTGAGGTATTGATTGTTCGTTAAGCATGGTTCTACTCATTTCTTGAAGGGTTCTATTCTTTCTTTCTACTACCCCATTCGATTGTGGAGTGCGTGGAGCCGAGAAGTTGTGAGTAATACCATTAGCGTCACAAAAAGCTCCGAATTGCACTTCATTATCGAATTCCCTACCATGATCCGTCCTAATAGACACTATGGGATTTCCTAGTTGTCTTTGGATATTTTTGATTAATATTTCAAAATAGTTAAAGGTTTCTGTTTTGTTCTTTAAAAATTTTGTCCAAGTATACCTAGAGTAGTCATCCACTATTACCAAAGTATAGTAGTTGCCTCCATAACTTTGGATAGCGGATGGACCAAATAAATCCATATGTAGTAATTCTAGACACCTAGTTGTGGACACCATGTTTTTAGCTTTATGACTCGAGTGAGCTTGTTTTCCTATATTACAAGCATCACAAAAATGATGTTCATATTTTAACTTAGGTAGATCTCTTACTAGATCTTTGGATGATAGCGATTGAAGAAGTCGCATATTGGCATGACCCAATCTTCGATGCCATAAGGTCGAAGTATCATCCATAGAGGTAAGACATAGTTTGTCTTTAGGTTCATTACCGATTTTAATGACATAGACTCCATGTTTCCTAATTCCTCTTCCTATGGTTATGCCATTTTTAAGTATCTTACTACCGGTTTCGGTAAAAAGTACATTGCACTTTTTATCACATATTTGTCCTATACTTAAGAGATTAAAGTTTAGGTTTTCTACGTGACACACATCGTTAATGGTTAGATATTTGTTAGAAACCGTACCTTTACCGATGATTCTACTTTTGCTATTTCCAAACACCACATTACCTCCATTTACGGATTCATATGGGGAGAATAGATCCCTATTGCCGGTCATGTGCCTCGTGCACCCGCTATCCTTGACCCATTCATCGGGGTCTAGGTCGACCTTTAAGCACACCTAAAACAATAATAAACTCAAAAGTTTGGTCCCCATTTATTCATGGGTCCATTAGTGTTAAACATTCCATTCATGTTAGACATGTATGGATAAGATGAGTATGCATTCCATGGAGCAAAGTTTTGAAAAGAGAAACCGTTTTGCATATTAGGGTTCCATCCCATTTGATGGTTACTTCTTGGATAAACGTTATTAGGTCTCCTAGATGCATTATGTTTTTGAAAAGATGGTGCTTTGTTTCTTGCAAAAGTAGGATTAATTTTTGGAGGTGGATGTCTAGTGGTGACATGAGTTGGTTTCTTCCTATTTACGATAACGAACTTGTTTCTAGATGATGAAGCTATGTTATTACCACTAGTTGTCACAGCAGATCCACGGATCCCAGTTTGTACACTGGCCGGTTCCCTTTTTAGGGGATCCGTGGGATCCGCCACAACAGTGGCTGGTTTTTCTAATTCTTTAACAAATTTTGTTTCTTTACTTTCACTAGTTGATGGATCAAGTTGTTGTATGCCTAGACCTTTTTGGTTGTTGCCGGTTTTAACACCATCGAGTATTGTATCTAAGGTGTTTGTACTCATTCTAGCAATTTTAGAATCTAAATGATCAACTAGTGTTTGAAGTTGAACACAAAGTTCACATTCACCACTTGCTATTTTACCCTTTTCCAAACGTTTTAGTTTTGCTTTTAATTCTATGACTTCTTTATCTAAACGTTGGTTTTGACTCTTTTTTTTGGGTAAAGGGGAGTAATATTGGTTTTGACTCTTTAAAAGCTTGTTTTTGTTAATTAGTTTTAAGCTAATATTGCATAGTTTATCATATTCATTATGCAATGAGTCGTCATCAAGTGATGAACTACTATAGTATTCGTGACATACCTCGTCATTTGCCATGAGACAAATTTCTTCGTCCTCCTCGTCGCTCATTCCCCACGTGCCGCTCACGAATGCCTTTTGATCATCCCGTTTGGGACACTTACTAATAAAGTGGTTTGGGTCCCCGCATTTAAAGCAAGTACGATCATCCTTTGGCTTTTCGTCCTCTTTGTTTTTCCGAAAGCCTTTCTTATCGTCATACGGTTGTTTGACGTATCTACCCTTTCTTCTAAAGAACTTTTTAAAGTCCCTTACCGCCATAGCGTACTCTTCGTCGTCACTACTCGAAGATGAGCTCTCCTCATCGCTCGAAATCTTTTTGGCCTTAAGGGCAAGAGATTTGTGTTTCTCTTTCACCTTTGAGGCTTCGGAATCTTTAGCAAGGACAAGCTCGTAGACTTTTAGGTTGCCTATGAGTTCATCGAGGGTGAGGATTGTCAAATCTTTTGACTCTTCGATTTCCGTCACCTTGGATCTCCACTTCGATGGAAGTGCCCTTAGATATCTCCTAACATGGTTACGGCTAGAAAAGGATTCATCAAGTGCTTGTAAAGATGTAATAATAGTATTAAAGTTAGCAAATGAATGATCTATAGTTTCCTCATCCGATATTGAAAATTGTTCATATTGTTGAACAAATAGATCAATTTTATTATTTTTAACTTGTTGGTTGCCTTGATGAGTTACAACTAAAGAATTCCAAATTTCTTTAGAGGTTTTAAGCATGGAAATTCTTTCGAATTCCTTTTTCGGTAAAGCATTATATAAAACCATTTTTGCTTCACTATTTTTAGAAAGTTTTTTCTTCATTTCATCATTTAGTTTATCATGAGGTATGTGAACTAAATTTCCTTTATCATCATTTGAGGTAGCCTCAAAATCACCTTCAACAATAATGTACCAAAGATCAATATCTTTAGACTTCACATATGTTTCGAATCTATTTTTCCAATATATAAAACCATTAGTTTCAAGTAGTGGTGGTCGTTGCATAGATTGCCCTTCCTTATAATTTTCAGAACCCATAGTGATCGAAAAGTTTTTAAAATACAATTTTATTTTAAAACTTTTATAAACTTAGCTCTTGATGCCAATTGTGGAAAACTAGAAGGGGGGTTGAATAGTTTTGCCGATTTTAAGTTGATTTCAAAAACTTTAGATTCGATATTATGTGAAATCGTATGGATGTTGAGAACGTATAGATCTAATGATAATGTAAGTAAATAAACAAAGATAAGGGATAGAAATGACACAACCGATTTATAGTGGTTCGGCTACAAGGACGCCTTCCTTGCCCTACTCCACTCCCGAGTCACCTACTCAAGAGTTCAAGCACTATGTCAACAAACTCCTTCACTTGGCGGAGAAGCCTTCACAACGTTGCTTACACTTTATCCGGTACAAAGCTAGATACCGAGTCCGTAGCACGGTGGACCAAACCAACACAACTATTACACAACAAATATGTGAAATATCAAATACAAGATCTTCGCTACAGAAATCTTGCGGAGTGACAAATCAATCAAGGACCCCTTGCTTGGATGACTTGTAGAATGCTCGTGATCTCGCCTTAGAGAAGGACCTATATGAGAATCACAAATAGAAAGAAAAGAAGAACAACTCTCTAGATCAAGTGATCTATATGTTAGAAGAGAATGAGAGTGTATGAGAGATTTAGTAAGAAGAGGGGTGAGTTAGAATGAAGAAATGGCTCTCTATTTATAGGCAAATTTCCTCACTGTTCACACGGATCCCACGGATCCCTTCCACTTGGGATCCGGCTAGTACAAAGCTAGGGATCCGTGGAACGCTCCTCTTTGCCCATGGGTTTTTTTGGTTATGGGTCATGGGTTATATCTAGATTCAATGTATCTAAGTATACATTGTATCAAGTCTCTTTGGGTATGGGTTAAGATCCATGGGTTGTGATTTTTACCCATCCTAATTAACTATTACAACAAATGCTTTTGTTACTACATTTTTGTATTTAAAAGATTATATGTAAATGCTTTACAAAAATAACATGTATCCTTATAATTATACTTAAGACAACATTATATATGTTATCAACAAAACACAAAGAGATCGCAAAATATTAATAAACGTTTTTACGGTTTATTTGTATTAACACACCTATTCAAGGAGATGCTTCACATACTATCTCTCGTGAAGAGTTAACATTGGATAATTATGTTTTAACAAGGGAGTTGGTCAAGTTGAAAAAGACTACTGAGGCTCAAGCAAAACAGATTAAGAGGTTGATGCTCAAGTATAAGAGGTTAAAGAATTTTGTTAAGCCTTTTATCAAACGTTGTCGCTTATGGGTTAAGGAAGAACACAAGCACCGAAGGCAATTTAAGAAGAAAAGCAAAGGCAAAAAGGTTCCTAAACCATCTTCTGACCAATTGGGGAGGAATTTAGAAGAACATAATTTGAAAGAAGATGTGGTTAAGGATAAAGAACCTCAAGGTACTGAAGAGCATGTTGTTATTGAAAGTACTGAAGAAGAAAGGTCTGAAGATCAAGGTACTGAACAACAAAGTACTGCTTTCACTGGAACTCACAGACAAGAATTGGTTACACCAAGGGTATTAGACTTTGAAGAGGAAGCTGGTCCTTCGACTATTCCACATGAAGAACAAGCTGGTCCCTTAACAACTGCTATACCAGAAGAAGCTGATACACCTCAAAGAATACATACTGCTAGTGATGATGAATTTATTGCAACTATTTTGCATGATTTATCAAAGCTAAGGGCTGTTACTATTCCAGGAGTGCAAGAAGAGGAACAATCAAGAGTTTCTCAACCTGCTATTGATCCTAAGGATAAAGGAAAAGGTGTTTTGGTAGAAGTAAAGAAGAAGAAACCAACTTTAGCACAGTTAAGAGCTGCTCAAGATGCTTTGAATGAACAAGCAGCTAGAAAGATTCAAGAAGAATTAAATGCTAAAGATAGAGAAGATAAGGAAGCTGAAGAAGCTCAGAATAGAGAAGCAGCTAAGAAGTTGCATGAGGAATTGAATGCTGAAGCTAGTGAACAATTAGAGTCACCTGTTCCTGTTTCTTTTATGCCTAGAAAACCAAATCTTGCTAAAGAAAGGAATGCAATGATGGCGTATTTGAAAAGCAGAGGATATAAAGGATTGCAGAAGTTGAAGTATGTTGATATGAAAAGATTATATGATGCTGAGACAGAAGCTTATAAAAAGGATGTTGCAAGTATCAAAGATTATAAAGATGAAGCTACTTGGACTGAAGCAGAAAGAAAGAAAAGTTTGAAAAGAAAAAGGAAAACTGAAGTTGAAGATAAACAGTTTTCAAAGAAAGAAAAAGTTGAGTTAAGATCTGAAACTAAGGATGAATTAAGAAATTATCTCAGAATAGTAGATTTTGAATATTCCAGAGAAGATGCTGACATGAAGATGAACAGATCTCAGATTACTACTTTTGAAGTTGTGGATTCTAAAGATGGAAGCTATCTGATGTTTCATAGAGAAGATGAAAGCTTCAGAGTGTTCAACAGACTATGGGATTTATTGCATATCATAGATAGAGTGGATCTATTCTATTTATATCATGTGGTGAAAGAATATTTTGAACATCATTCATCAGAAGGAACTGGTTTAGTCTTACTTGGAGATCTCACAACTGCATGGGAAACTGAAGAACAGAGTAGTGATGAAATTTGGAAGAATCAAGAGAACTGGAAAATTGTTTGTTGGAGATTTTTTGAAGAATCTAGAGTTCATGTTCTAGAGCTGGAAAATGGTACAATGATTCACATGTTTGCTGATAGAAGATATCCTCTTTCATTCGATCTTATGAGGAGGATGCTAGAGCATGGAATGGAGGTTGAAGAGGACAATGAAATTGCTTGTATGATCATCAATTTGTTTATCAACTGGACTACTATTGCAGAAGATAATGAATAACTGGTATGTGACTTCATTGAATAAATTATTTTTGATAAATCAGTACTTTATTCAAAGTACTGCTGATCAAACAGTACTTTAATCAAAGTACTGCTTGCTGTTTTTTAACCATTTAAATGATTTTTTGAAGAAAACTTTTGTTAAGGAACAAATATTTTGAAACAAAGGTTGAATAAATGGTTTTTGAGATGATAATGTTTATAGGTTATCAATCCACCATGGTTACAAAAGGATTGACTAATCCATGAGCAAACGGCTCTGGTAAAGATATATCAAATCCGTTTTTAGTTGACAACTTGCTAATAAGTTGGATGGTAATCAACTCACCATATCAGTAATGTGAAGAGTTGGCTAGCCCACAAGAAAATGGCTTGTGGTAAAGGCTGTGGAAAAACCATTACATGGTAATTAGTTCACCATGATGAAAGAACTAACTAGTCCAGAAGGGTACAACTTTTGGTAAAGACAAATCAAATCTGTTGATAGCTGATGATTTGCTAAAAATCATATGGTTATCAGTGTACCATGGTCTTACACACCAAAACATTTGGCTACTCCAGAGTTAATGGCTTTGGTAAAGAGATCTAAATCCATTAAATTTTCAATGATTCACCTCTCATAGGAGTTAACACACCTGGAAGTGATGAGAATAGTTTGCAACTTAAACTGCATTAATGTACAAATTGTCATATGTTACTGTGTTGCTGAAAAGATGGAGCTTGCTGGATGATGCTGTAAAAGAATATTTCTAAAGATACTTTGACTATGCACATAAACTACAAAGATATAATCCAAAGACAAAGATACAATCTGTTCTCAAAGATCAAGCTGATAAAGATAAATTTACAAAGGAACTTGAAGTCAAACAAGTAGAATTCAAGTTAGGGGAGGATTGTTGGGATATGAAAGTGCTGAAGATTAGTCACAGTACTGCTAAATGATAAAGTCAAAGTACTGCATACGAAGTCAAAGTACTGCAAGAACAAAGAACTGTTTTATTCGTTTATAGAAAGTCTTGTAATTCTAGAATATTCTATGTTAGATTACTTGACGTACAAGGATACAAATTGTAAACCGACTAGGGTATCCTTGAGCCTATAAAAAGGACCCCTAGATTGGTATAATACGTACGTGATTTTATTAGAGTTTTAGAGAGAAGTTTGATATTATTAGAGTTGTTAAAGATCTGCATAATAAGCAGAGTTAGAGTTATTAATAAAATCGTTTATAGTTAAAGTTATTCTTCTTAGCTTTGTTAAGTAAATTCCGCATACTTAATAAGTTTGCTCAGTGTTTCTCTGTTAATAACTTAGGATTTATCCGAGGTTATTAAACCTTAACAAGCTATTAAAGTTAGTTTGGTTAGAGTACATCGATCCAACAATTTTGGCGGAAAATTTGAGTAAACTTAAATTTTTAGGAGAGGCAAAATGTTTAATTTTTACGCGAGATTCAAATTTTGGTTTAAATGTGAACCGGCTAAGAACCAGCTATTCGTGCCAAGAACCAGTTGGATCTGGCTAAGAAAGGGCTCTTTAGGCCAGGTAGATCCAGTTAAGAAATATCTATTCCGGTCAAGAACAAGTTAGATCCAGCTAAGAACCAGCTATTCCGACCAAAAACTAGTTAAGAACCGGCTATTCTGGCCAAGAACGAGTTAGATCCAGATAGAAACCAGTTAGATCCAGCTAAGAACTGCCTATTCCTGTTAGGATTTAGAAAGTCCATAGTGAAGTGTCGGTCACCCAAACTATTGTCTAGCGTATGTTGGCTCGTAGATATTCCGTTATCTATTAGTTAGTTAGTTAGTTAAAGTAACACCGTGTAGGACGTACGGGTCTTTACCCACTGTATGCCTGATCCACAGCCCCGGCAGAGGGCGTATTATGTAAAACTATAAATACCCTCTACCTCCCAAGGTAGAGGGTTGGACCTATCATTTCATAATCTAACATTCTCTTAGTTTTTCTCTCAGTTACTCTCTTTAGAAGGGATCCCATCTCCCACTTTCTCTCTCTAAGTTTCTTGCTAATATTCGAACCTTATAATTGATTGTTTTTGTGTTACAATAACCAATATCCAACAATTGGTATCAAGAGCCATGGTTAGATCATAAAGATTGGTTATTTTTGTGTTTTGTTTGTTCGAATTCTATACTCTAAAAGTGTTAAAGTTTGAATTTTGATAGTACTTTTGTGTTTAGAATCATCATAAGTGCTTCGGTTTTGGTTTGGAAGGCTTAATTCATCTTGGTTATAGTGTTTTGCATTGAAAAAGTTTAGTTTTTAAAGACTTTCAGGGAAGCGGTTTGAGTCTCGTATTCTTTTCTTATATGCGGCTTGATGTCATTTGGGTGCAATTTGATCTGATCAAGGAAGCGATTTGTCAAGTTTTTGGATGCGGTTTAAAAAGCGGTTTGATTTAAGCGGTTTGTATTCCAGCGGTTTGACAATCCTGCGATTTTACCAATGCGATTTGACCACCGCGATTTTATCAAAAAAACTAAGTTTTGACTTTTACGGTTTGACTACTTGCGGTTTGACCACTTGCGGCTTGACCAAAGTTGACTTTTTACTTAAAACTTCAAACGCCCATAACTTTTGAACCGTAACTCCGCTTTCAGTGAAATACCTGTCAAAACGACCGGAACAGCCTGAACCAGTAGGAACCAGTTAGGACTAGTTAAGAACCGGAAATTCCGGCCAAGAACCAGTAAGAACCTGTTAGAACCAAATAGGAACCAGCTATTCCGGATATGAACCAACTAGATCCAGCTAAGAACTACCTATTCCGGCCAAAAACCAGTACAAAGCATTTAGAACCAGATAAGAACTAGCTATTCTGGCCAATAACCGGTAAGAACCAATTAAGAACATGCTATTTTGGCCAAGAACCAGTTAGATCCAGATAGGAACCAGTTATTTCGGCCTAGAACCAGTTAGATCCAGCTAAGACCTGCCTATAATGGCAAAGAACCAGTTGGTACCAGTTAAGAAATATCTATTCCGGCCAAATACCAGTGGGAACGAGTTAAGAACCAGATATTTCGGCTAAGAACCAGTTAGAACCAATTAAGAACCAGCTATTCTGGCCAATAACCAGTTAGATCCAATTAGGAACCAGCTATTTCAGCCAAGAACTAGTTAGATCCAGCAAAGAACAGCCTATTCTGGCCAAGAAGCAGTAAGAAACAACTATTTTGGCCAATAACTAGTTTGATCCATCACTACACAAGTTAATTAAAAAAAGGAATTTTGGCGGGAAAATTTGAGTAAACTTAAATTTTTAGGAGAGGCAAAATGTTTAATTTTTACGCGAAATTCAAATTTTGGTTTAAATGTGAACCGGCTAAGAACCAGCTATTCGTGCCAAGAACCAGTTAGATCTGGCTAAGAAAGGGCTCTTTAGGCCAGGTAGATCCAGTTAAGAAATATCTATTCCGGTCAAGAACAAGTTAGATCCAGCTAAGAACCAGCTATTCCGACCAAGAACCAGTTAAGAACCGGCTATTCTTTCCAAGAACTAGTTAGATCCAGATAGAAACCAGGTATCCCAGCCAAGAACCAGTTAGATCCAGCTAAGAACTGCCTATTCCTGTTAGCATTTAGAAAGTCCATAGTGAAGTGTCGGTCACCCCAACTATTGTCTAGCGTATGTTAGCTCGTAGACATTCCATTATCTATTTGTTAGTTAGTTAGTTAGTTAGTTAGAGTAACACCGTGGAGGACGGACGGGTCTTTACCCACTGTATGCCTGATCCACAGACCGACAGAGGGCGTACTATGTAAAACTATAAATACCCTCTACCTCCCAAGGTAGAGGGTTGGACCTTTCATTTCTTAATCTAACCTTCTCTTAGTTTTTCTCTCACTTACACTCTTTAGAAGGGATCCCATCTCCCACTTTCTCTCTCTAAGTTTTGTGCTAATATTCGAACGATATAATTGATTGTTTTTGTGTTACAATAACCAATATCCAACAATTGGTATCAAGAGCCATGGTTAGATCATAAAGATTGTTTATTTTTGTGTTTTGTTGGTTCGAATTCTATACTCTAAAAGTGTTAAAGTTTGAATTTTGATAGTACTTTTGTATTTAGAATCATCATAAGTGCTTAGGTTTTGGTTTGGAAGGCTTAATTCATCTTGGTTATAGTGTTTTGGATCGAAAAAGTTTAGTTTTTAAAGACTTTCAAGGAAGTGGTTTGAGTCTCGTATTCTTTTCTTGTATGCGGTTTGATGTCATTTGGGTGCGATTTGATCTGATCAAGTAAGCGATTTGTCAAGTTTTTGGATGCGGTTTAAATAGCGGTCTGATTTAAGCGGTTTGTATTCCAACAGTTTGACTATCCTGCGATTTTACCAATGCGATTTGACCACTGCGATTTGATCAAAAAAACTGAGTTTTGACTTTTACGGTTTGACTACTTGCGGCTTGACCAAAGTTGACTTTTTACTTAAAACTTCAAACGACCATAACTTTTGAACCGTAACTCCATCTTCAGCGAAATACCTGTCAAAATGACCGAAACAGCCAGAACCAGTAGGAACCAATTAGGACTAGTTAAGAACCGGAAATTCCGACTAAGAACCAGTTAAGAACTAGCTATTCCGGCCAATAAATAGTTAGATCCAAATAGGAACCAGCTATTCTGGCCATGAACCAGCTAGATCCAGCTAAGAACTACCTATTCTGGCCAAGACCCAGTACAAACCATTTAGAACCAGATAAGAACTAGCTATTCTGGCTAATAACCAGTAAGAACCAGTTAAGAACATGCTATTTTGGCCAAGAACCAGTTAGATCCAGATAGGTACCAGTTATTTCGGCATAGAACCAGTTAGATCTAGCTTAGACCTGCCTATAATGGCCAAGAACCAGTTGGGACCAGTTTTCGGCCAAGAACCAGTGGGAACGAGTTAAGAACCAGATATTTCGGCTAAGAACCAGTTAGAACCAATTAAGAACCAGCTATTCTGGCCAATAACCAGTTAGATCCAATTAGGAACTAGCTATTTCAGCCAAGAACCAGTTAGATCCAGCAAAGAACAACCTATTATGGCCAAGAATCAGTAAGAAACAACTATTTCGGCCAATAACTAGTTTGATCCATCACTACACGAGTTAATTAAAAAAAAAGGAATTTTGGCTGGAAAATTTGAGTAAACTTAAATTTTAGGAGAGGCAAAATGTTTAATTTTTACGCGAGATTCAAATTTTGGTTTAAATGTGAACTGGCTAAGAACCAGCTATTCGTGCCAAGAACCAGTTAGATCTGGCTAAGAAAGGGCTCTTTAGGCTAGGTAGATCCGGTTAAGAAATATCTATTCCGGTCAAGAACAAGTTAGATCCAGCTAACAACCGGCTATTCCGACCAAGAACCAGTTAAGAACCGGCTATTCTGGCCAAGAACGAGTTAGATCCAGATAGAAACCAGGTATCCCAGCCAAGAACCAGTTAGATCTAGCTAAGAACTGCCTATTCCTGTTAGCATTTAGAAAGTCCAGAGTGAAGTGTCGGTCACCCCAACTATAGTCTAGCGTATGTTAGCTCGTAGACATTCCATTATCTATTAGTTAGTTAGTTAGTTAGAGTAACACCATGGAGGACGGACGGGTCTTTACCCACTGTATGCCTGATCCACAGCCCGACAGAGGGCATATTATGTAAAACTATAAATACCCACTACATCCCAAGGTAGAGGGTTGGACCTTTCATTTCTTAATCTAACCTTCTCTTAGTTTTTCTCTCACTTACTCTCTTTAGAAGGGATCCCATCTCCCACTTTCTCTCTCTAAGTTTCGTGCTAATATTCAAACCATATAATTGATTGTTTTTGTGTTACAATAACCAATATCCAACAATTGGTATCAAGAGCCATGGTTAAATCATAAAGATTGGTTATTTTTGTGTTTTGTTTGTTCGAATTCTATACTCTAAAAGTGTTAAAGTTTGAATTGTGATAGTACTTTTGTGTTTAGAATCATCATAAGTGCTTAGGTTTTGGTTTGGAAGGCTTAATTCATCTTGGTTATAGTGTTTTGGATTGAAAAAGTTTAGTTTTTAAAGACTTTTAAGGAAGCGGTTTGAGTCTCGTATTCTTTTCTTGTATGCGGTTTGATGTCATTTGGGTGCGATTTGATCTGATCAAGGAAGCGATTTGTCAAGTTTTTGGATGCGGTTTAAAAAGCGGTTTGATTTAAGCGGTTTGTATTCCAGCGGTTTGACAATCCTGTGATTTTACCAATGCGATTTGACCACCGCGATTTGATCAAAAAAAACTGAGTTTCGACTTTTACGGTTTGACTACTTGCGGTTTGACCACTTGCGGCTTGACCAAAGTTGACTTTTTACTTAAAACTTCAAACGGCCATAACTTTTGAACCGTAACTCCGTTTTCAACGAAATACCTGTCAAAACGACCAGAACAGCCTGAACAAGTAGGAACCAGTTAGGACTTGTTAAGAACCAAAAATTCCAGCCAAGAACCAGTTAGAACCAGTTAAGAACTAGATATTCCGGCCAATAAATAGTTAGATCCAAATAGGAACCAGCTATTCCGGCCATGAACCAGCTAGATCATATTCAGAATTGATATGAGTGGGTTCACTGGCGAACTCCTCCAATGTACATGATTCATAATCGGGGAGAGAATTATGAGAATGAAAAGTGGTACTGCCACTAATCTTCTCTCCCATATTATCAAAACAGAAGGCTTTCATTTCCGGATTAGAATCATCGGAAAGAATGTCACTACCCTTAATGGGGATAGGAGATGAAATTGGTTTCTCTTTGAAAGCCTCGATTTTAGAAATGAGAAGACTGACATTCAATAATGTTGCTCGAAGAGCTTCATCTTTGATTTCAGTGTCAGTAACTTCATCATTATCTTCTTCTAAGCTAACAAGCTCAGAAGGTGAATCTTCCACATAAATGAGGTCTCCGCAAGATAACGAATCATCATCATCAGAATCGGAGAACATCTCAACATGATCTGTTGGGAAGACAAGAGGGGTAGGGATATCACACACATGCTCGAGAATTCCTTGTGACTCTCTTGGGATTGGGACAAGGTTCTCAACACTAGACTTTATGAATTCGTCCGATTCCTTTTCAGGAACAGTGTCAAGATGCTCGTCCCCCATGTTTAGAGAGTGAGTGTGAATCTCGGGTGTGATAGCAGTTGTTTGAGAATGAATCTCAACTGCTGGGATATCAACTGACTGAGGGAGTTGAGAAATATTATCTTTAAACAGATAAAAACTCTCCTCGTCATCATCATATAGAGCTGCCTTGAGAAATTGGGAACGCCTTAGAGCTGCTTGCTCTAGGATTAATAATTCTTCCCTAGATTTGCGAGCCTCTCGTTCTTCTCGTTCTTCGGCCAGCAATTCTCATATGGTCTTTTCACCACTCACTTGATTCTTAAAGTTACTAATCATATCATCAAGTGTTTTCATTGTGTTTTCAAAATCTTGGGAGATTTCTTGAGACAATGGCTCAGGTGGAGTTTGAACCGTATGGTGCTGTGGAGGTTGGAAATTGTCAAACATGTGAGAGTCATGATTGTTACAAGGAAATGGGTTCCCTATTTGACAATCAGAGCTAAAGTGGGGACCTCCACAGTACTCAGAACAGTAAAACTGTTGAGTCAGGACTGGTGGATCATATGGATTTTGGTCATAACCAAAGTTCTGAGCATCACTGGAAAACTGTTCATAGACAAACGTGTTTCCGGATTGACACTCAAATCCTTGGTGAGGACCTCCACAAAATTCACAACAGATATGTTGATTATATGAAGATGAGTCGGGCTGTGGTGGGTAATTGGAAAAATTTGAGGGGTCGTTAAATGAGTTCTGATTAGGATCATAATCAAATGAATTCCTCGAACCACAAAACAAACAACTCCCGTTATGGATATCATTACCACATTGTACGCAAGTACACCAACGACAGGGTGAACCAAAGAGAGGCTCACCACAACCGACACAAGGAATAAACGTCTGCATTTGAGAGTTATGAGAAGGAATCAGTTCATTCAAAGTATCAACAAAACCAACATGGTGATCCGAATGACTATCAAGTCTCGAAGAACATTTTGAAAAATCAGGAGGTGGGACAAGTGGTGTGCTCTGAGAGCTAGCAATTTCCACCACTTCCGTTATGGTCTCCGGTTCTTGAACGGTTTCATCGGGTTGTGGCGGATGGTCGGAAAAACTTGGAGAATCATCGAGATAATTTTCATCGGATAATTCGCACCAATAACAATATTTTCTTGCACCCATCCTTCCACATCGCTTGCATAAACAATCCGGATTCTGACAACAGAGTTGATCCTCTTCCATACGGCTTTTGCAGTGGAAACAACGAGGATAATCGATCGTCGCCATGAGAATTAAACATGTAGAGGGTTAAAGAAATAGAATTAAATGGTTTTGAGGTTAAAGAAGAGCAGAATCAAACAGTACGAGGGGGTAAGAGAAATAGAATCATACGGATAAGAGGAATGAGAAGAGTGTTTTTTGTATTTTTGGATAAGAAAATATAAACATATACAGATGGATGGTATGAACAAAGAGTGAATATCCAAATTACTAATCTGCTAAACGTGAGATAATCAGCACAGCTCCCCGGCAGCGGCGCCAAAAATTTGATGCGTGCCAAACCGTCAAGTTTTATCACTCAAGCCGGCCACTTGTGAATGGCCGACCGTAACAAACTTAAAAAGGCTTAAGCACGAACTCAATGAAGATCAGGGGAGTATAGTGTTTCCCCGGGTCGTTATGTCCCAGCGAGCTATGCGAAGAATTACCAAACGTATAGTGATCGAGAGATTTGAACGGAAAAAAGATTTGGAATGATATTATAACTACAGGAAAAGCCAACAAATTACTACGGCTTAAATGCAAATTAAATGAAATTAAAAAGATAAAAAATATTAAATAAACGCTATCACTATATTTAAAATGATGTTTTTGGATTTTATGTTTTTATAAAACTGAATTAAAAACTACGTAACGTACAAATAAAATTGTGAAACTTACTCAATATTAATCCTAAAAATATGAAAATGATATTTTTACAAACCTAATGATAAAAGAAAATATTTAGAAAAATAAAATTATTTTTATAACTATTTAATTAATTATTATTAATTAAAAACTATTTTAACTATTAAATAATAGCCTAAAATACAAGAAAATATGAAACAAAGCTAGAAAAATAAAATTTTGACTTAGAAAAATCTAAAATAACAAAATAGAATTTTCAAAACTATTTTTGTATTTTTCTGAATATTTTTCTATTTTTTAGGAATTAAAAACTATTAAAAACTAATTAAATTACTTAAAAATACAAATTTAACTAAGAAAAATTTGGAAAAATATTTTTTTGGCTTTTTATATTTATCTTAACTTAATAAAATTGAAAAATTATTTTTTTGAAACTTTTCTTAATTTTTTGTATTTAAAGCTAATTAAAAAGTGCTAAAAAGTAATTAAAATGCAGAAAAATAGCAAACCAACTTGGAAAAATCTGAAAATTTCAGGAAAACTCTAAAATAATATTTAGAATCTAAGAAAAATAGAAAAGCAGTAGCTTGTGTGGAGGAAAATGAGGCTGCAATGGAATGTGCTTAAAAATAAGCACTTTTAATAAGCTAAATGAGCACAACAAGCACCAAACTGTTACAAAGGCTAAAATATGATAAGAGTACTCTAAAGCAACTAAAAACAACAAGCTACAACCTCTGGATGGCAAGCTAGCACAGATTTGATGTTTGAGCTTTTGTGCCAAACACAGGTTTAGGGGCTACTTGCAGCCTACTAATAAGCTACTAGATAAGCTGGAAACTACAAACCAATTGTTGGAACTTGAAAAAGACCTGACCAAGAACTAGTAAACCAAAGAATGGACCTAGACAAGCTCAACTGAGCTTGTGGCAATGGCTGCAAGACCTGCAAAACCCCTGTGCAGACTCAGTATCAATTGAGTCAATGCACAGGGCAACTAAAGCCATGTTTACAAGCTAATTTGAGGCTTAAATAAAATTGACAAAATTATACTAAAATGCAGATAAGAAAATAGACCAGTAGGACTTTCTAAAACCACAAGTTTCATCTGATTTGGCCCAGAACTGAGCTCAAGAAAATTCACCTCAGTTGGGCCAAAACTGAGTTTTGCAAATTTTGACTTTTTTAGCAGTTGAGAAAGGTTGACCAAAATGAAATTTGAAGCTAATCTTTGGACTGATTATGATCTATTATGATGAGATAAACCTAATGCAATCTATATCTATGTATTTAGAACACAAAATAAGAGTTTGATTTGCAAAAACTTCAACAGTTGAGCATTAGAGACAGATGAACTGGAATTTGACTTTTGGGGTTTGCAGGCACAAGTTTAAGACAGATATGAATACATAAGAGGTACACAAGCATAAACAAACAGATCCTAACCAATGACAAAGCCTCTATCACAGTTATGATGCTAAAGCCAAACACTACTATATATAACTGATAAGCACTTAAACTGAACCAACTTCTTAACTAGCTAAAGCTAATGCTCAAACTGAGTTACTAGACCTAAAAACAACTTAATAAAACAGGTTAGAACTACTCATGATCACAGATACACAGACAAGCATAATATGCAAATTAGACTTGAAAATTGAAAATGAGAAACTTACTCACCACTGTCCATCTAGTTCTCAGGCTAAAACCAAACCAAATCCTACACTAGGCTAATCTATTTTGACCCAAATCAACCTCTGCATCCACACACATCATCACCATTCCCATTCTTGGCCTAATTTGACTTTTGTTGACCATGGATCAAAACTGTTTGAAACTGAAATGTAAACTTATTCAAAGCTTATAGAGAGCTTAAGCAAACTTGTTTAAGCTTAAAACAAGCAACTAACAACCTGGATAGAAGAATTTGAAACTGAAAATCTCAACAGTAAACATAGAACTTGGAACTTAAATAAAAACTTGGATTGATGTTCAAAAACACATTACAAAGCTGTCTTAGCTTAAAAGTGATACATAAAAACTGAGATTACATCATTTGGACTTAAACTAAAACATTAATTAAAAAACGACATTTAAGAAAAACTATAAAACTAGCTGCTACTTTTCTCTTCTCCTCTTTCTTCTTTTTATACTTCAATCAACTCCCCACTTGTTTCTGAGCTATTCCCACCTCTATTTGAGGCCCTTGGATCATTTGAAGTAATCTTGGCCATTTATCATTTTTTGGCGGGAAATTGAGTTTATGACCTGTTGGGGTTGAGTGTTGGGGAAAGGAATGCATTTAATGTGTTTTGGAGGGTAGGAGAGGAGGGGGGAACAAGGTGAGGGATAAGGTGAGGAGGGGGGTGGTTGATTGAGTGTTGCAGGCTTTGGCAGGGAAACAAGTGGGGAAGAAAAGAAAAGCGCGCCAAGGGTGTCTGTTTGACCAAATGGGTTGACCAGAGGTTATTAATAAGCCAGGGGGTCCAAAATTGCTAATGACAGGGGGTCATTTGGGTTGGCAGGGTCACAAAGGGTATTTGATAGGGTCCAAAGGGTATAAGGGTTTAATATGATAGGGACCTTTGTTGTAAATTCTGAAATTCAAGGGACCATTGCTGCCATTTCATCAAAGTTGATCCAAGGGTTAAAAGTGACAAGTTTCAATAATGCAGGGACCAAACTTGACATTTTCCAATTTTCCAAGGACCATTTTTGCCAATTTTCAAACTTGAAGGACCAATTTTGTAATTTTCTCAAACTTTTGATATTTTGCACCAAAGGACTAATTTTGACAAGTTATGATTTAAAAAGGGCCTTTGGTGATTTTTCTTTTGAAATTAGGACTCAGGGACTATTTTTGACAATTTTAGAAACTTGGGGGACTGAAACTGCCAATTATGCAAACTTTGCTCATTTTTCTTCTGATTTTAAACATTTTGCATCTGAAACACATAAAATGCAATTTTGGAATATTTTCAGTATTTTGATGCATTTCTGAGCATTTTTAAACGTTTTGCAGTTCAGATTGACCCAAAAATGATGAGTATTTACACACTCATCAGGACCAGTTAAGAAATATCTATTCCGGCCAGGAACCAGTGGGAACGAGTTAAGAACCAGATATTTCGGCTAAGAACCAGTTAGAACCAATTAAGAACCAGCTATTCTGGCCAATAACCAGTTAGATCCAATTAGGAACCAGCTATTTCAGCCAAGAACCAGTTAGATCCAGCAAAGAACAACCTATTCTGGCCAAGAATCAGTAAGAAACAACTATTTCGGCCAATAACTAGTTTGATCCATCACTACACAAGTTAAATAAAAAAAAGGAATTTTGGCGAGAAAATTTGAGTAAACTTAAATTTTTAGGAGAGGCAAAATGTTTAATTTTTACGCGAGATTCAAATTTTGGTTTAAATGTGAACCGGCTAAGAACCAGCTATTCGTGCCAAGAACCAGTTAGATCTGGCTAAGTGAGGGCTCTTTAGGCCAGGTAGATCCCGTTAAGAAATATCTATTCCGGCCAAGAACAAGTTAGATTCAGCTAAGAACCGGCTATTCCGACCAAGAACCAGTTAAGAACCGGCTATTCTGGCCAAGAACGAGTTAGATCCAGATAGAAACCAGGTATCCCAACCAAGAACCAGTTAGATCCAGCTAAGAACTGCCTATTCCTGTTAGCATTTAGAAAGTCCATAGTGAAGTGTCGGTCACCCCACTGTATGACTGATCCACAACCCGACATAAGGCCTATTATATAAAACTATAAATACCCTCTACTTCCCAAGGTAGAGGGTTGGACCTTTCGTTTCTTAATCTAACATTCTCTTTGTTTTTCTCTCACTTTCTCTCTCTAGAAAGGATCTCATCTCCCACTTTCTCTCTCTAAGTTTCTTGCTAATATTCGAACCATATAATTGATTGTTTGTGTGTTACAATAACCAATATCCAACAATTGTTATCAAGAGCCATGGTTAGATCATAAAGATTGGTTATTTTGTGCTTTGTTGGTTCGAATTCTATACCCTAAAAGTGTTAAAGTTTGAATTTTGATAGTACTTTTGTGTTTAGAATCATCATAAGTGTTTAGGTTTTGGTATGGAAGGCTTAATTCATCTTGGTTATAGTGTTTTGGATTGGAAAAGTTTAGTTTTTGAAGAGTTTCAAGGAAGCGGTTTGAGTCTCGTATTATTTTCTTATATGCGGTTTGATGTCATTTGGGTGCGGTTTGATCTGATCAAGGAAGCGATTTGTCAAGTTCTTGGATGCGGTTTGTCTAGATTCGTTGTATCGGATGCGGTTTGACTTAAGCATTTTGACGTAAGCGGTTTAACATAAGCGGTTTCATTTAAGCGGTTTGACTTAAGCGGTTTGACTCAAGCGGTTTATCTTTAGCAGTTTGTCATAAGCGGTTTGACTCAAGGGGTTTATCTTCATCGGTTTGATCTAAGCGGTTTGATCTAAGCGGTTTGATAAAAAGCGGTTTGATTTAAGCGGTTTGTATTCCACTAGTTTGACAATCCTGCGATTTAACCAATGCGATTTGATCAAAAAAACTGAGTTTTGACTTTTACGGTTTGACTACTTGTTGTTTGACAACTTGCGGCTTGACCAAAGTTGACTTTTTACTTAGAACTTCAAACGGCTAAAACTTTTGAACCGTAATTTCATTTTAAGCGAAATACCTGTCAAAATGACCGGAACAGCCTGAACCAGTAGGAACCAGTTAGAACTAGTTAAGAACCAAATATTCTAGCCAAGAACCAGTTAGAACCGGTTAAAAACTAGCTATTCCGGCCAATAAATAGTTAGATGCAAATAAGAACCAGCTATTCCGGCCAAGAACCAATTAGATCCACCTAAGAACTGCCCATTTCGGCCAAGAACCAGTACAAACCAGATAGAACCAGATAAGAACTAGCTATTCCGGCCAATAAACAGTAAGAACCAGTTAAGAACATGTTATTTTGGCCAAGAACCAGTTAGATCCAGGTAGGAACTAGTTATTTCGGCCTAGAACCAGTTAGATCCAACTAAGACCAGCCTATTCTGGCCAAGAACCAGTTGGGACCAGGTAGAACCAGTTAAGAAATAGCTATTCCAGTCAAGAACCAGTGGGAACGAGTTAAGAACCAGATATTTCGGCTAAGAACTAGTTAGAACCAATTAAGAACCAGCTATTATGGCCAATAACCAGTTAGATCCAAATAGGAACCACCTATTTCAGCCAAGAACCAGTTAGATCCAGCAAAGAACAGCCTATTCTGGCCAAGAATCAGTAAGAACCCACTATTTCGGCCAATAACTAGTTTGATCCATCACTACACAAGTTAATTAAAAAAAAAGTTATTTTGGCAGGAAAATTTGAGTAAACTTAAAGTTTTAGGAGAGACAAAACGTTTAATTTTTACGTGAGATTCAAATATTTGTTTAAATGTGAACCGGCTAAGACCAGCTATTCGTGCCAAGAACCAGTTAGAACTGGCTAAGAAAGGGCTCTTTAGGCCAAGTAGATCCAGCTAAGAAATATCTATTCCGGTCAAGAACAAGTTAGATCCAGCTAAGAACCGGCTATTCCGACCAAGAACCAGTTAAGAACCGGCTATTCTTGCCAAGAACGAGTTAGATCCAGATAAAAACCAGGTATCACAGCCAAGAACCAGTTAGATCCAGCTTTGAACTGCCTATTCCTGTTAGGATTTCGATAATCCATAGTGAAGTGTCTGTCACCCCAACTATTGTCTAGCATATGTTAGCTCGTAGACATTATGTTATCTATTAGTTAGTTAGTTAGTTAGAGTAACACCGTGGTGGACGGACGAGTCTTTACCCACTGTATGCCTGATCCACAGACCGACAGAGGGCGTATTATGCAAAACTGTAAATACCCTCTACCTCCCAAGGTAGAGGGTTGGACCTTTCATTTCTTAATCTAACATTCTCTTTGTTTTTCTCTAACTTTCTCTTTCTAGAAAGGATCCCATCTCCCACTTTCTCTCTCTAAGTTTCTTACTAAGATTCGAATTATATAATTGATTGTTTGTGTGTTACAATAACCAATATCCAACATTTGGTATCAAGAGCCATGGTTAGATCATAAAGATTGGCTATTTGTGTGTTTTGTTGGTTCGAATTCTATACCCTAAAAGTGTTAAAGTTTAAATTTGGATAGTACTTTTGTGTTTAGAATCATCATAAGTGCTTAGGTTTTGGTTTGGAAGGCTTAATTCATCTTGGTTATAGTGTTTTGGATTGGAAAAGTTTAGTTTTTGAAGACTTTCAAGGAAGCGGTTTGAGTCTCGTACTATTTTCTTGTATGCGGTTTGATGTCATTTGGGTGCGATTTGATCTGATCAAGGAAGAGATTTGTCAAGTTCTTGGATGCGGTTTGTCTAGATTCGTTGTATCGGAAGCGGTTTGACTTAAGTGGTTTGATGTAAGCGATTTGACATAAGCGGTTTGACTCAAGCAGTTTGTCTTTAGCGGTTTGACATAAGCGGTTTGACTCAAGCGGTTTATCTTCAGCGGTTTGATCTAAGCAGTTTGATAAGAAGCTATTTGAGTTAAGCGGTTTGATAAGAAGCGGTTTGATAAAAAGCGGTTTGATTTAAGTGGTTTGTATTTGATATGTGTCTAAATACACATATATTTGTATTATATAAACCCACAAAAACAACCAAAAACACACAAATGACTCTCAAAATGATACAGATTCATAAAAATGTGTTTTTATGTGATTCAGGTACAAAAGATT
Organism: Chrysanthemum seticuspe; assembly: GCA_019973895.1. Classification (NCBI taxonomy): domain Eukaryota; kingdom Viridiplantae; phylum Streptophyta; class Magnoliopsida; order Asterales; family Asteraceae; genus Chrysanthemum; species Chrysanthemum seticuspe. Next base: position 6,332,037 of record BPTQ01000001.1, on the reverse strand, counting down.
GAAAAACAAGTGAAAAATGATCAATTTCACAACAATTGTCATTTTCAGTCCCTGAAGTTACTCAAAATTGTCAAAACTAGTCCCTAAATGCTTTAAATGATAGAAATGTCAACTTAAGTCCTTGGGAAATCAAAAATATTCACAAAACATCCCTGGATAAAAGTTTTCACAAAATGGCAATTTTTACCCCTCAAGTTACAAAATTGGCAAAATAAGTCCCTGGGTATTCAAAACTTGGAAATTTACAAATAATACCCTTGTACTATGCATGATTTAACAAATGGAACAATTTGATAACTTTTGGGAATTTACAAAACAAGTCCCTCAAAAATCCAAATTTACATAAAAGGTCCTTAAAGTTTTAGAAAATAAAATAAATACAACTTTGGTCCTTGCACTATCAATGTTGTCATGTTTGGTCCTTATGTGAAGTTTGGAAAAATGTCAAGTTCAGTCCTTGAAGTTTGATGAAATTACATTTTTGGTCCTTGTTACCATAGCTAAACCAAACCGGACCCTTATCATATATTAAGCCAAATCCAAGCCCAATCCACACCTTGGCCCAATCTTTCCCAAGCCATAACCCAACCCCTCGTTATTATTACCCCGGTCAAAGAAAGTCAAACCCACACCCCAAACCGCCAACACTGTTCCTCCTCCACCTCCACCCCTGCAATCCCTATACCACCATGGTTTCACCACCACCTGTCCACCCCCAGCTCACTACCTACTCCTCTCTCACTCCCTTCCACCTCACAACCCTATAACACACCACATTAAATGCCTTTCCCACTAATTTTTACTCCAAACCATACCTAAGCCTCTGTTTTCATCATACAGCCCCAACTTGGCCTCCAAACTATCTCTTTTGTCCCCTGACACCTCCACAAGCTCCCAAGAATCCTTAATTACATAACTTTGGCCCTAAGCAAACGTGTAGGACTTTGGCGCCAAAATCGTTTAAATGGCTGAGATCACTTCTGCACATCCAATGATCAAAATTTGAAGTGGGATTTACTCCGTAGTCAACAAGGAATTCAAAGACTATAAAAAGAGAAGAAGGAGCAGAGGAAAACTCACTTTGGGATAGCCTTAGTCACATAGCTTAATTAAACTTTATTGCTTTCTTAGATTAAATGTCTTTCAATACTTTAAATCTTGTATTAGTTCTTAAATTAGTGTAATGAATGTTATTTCCAGTTTAATTACAAGTTACTTTTAATTTCCATGTTTTGCTTTATTTTCTTTATTTCTCAAGTCATTTTAATTTCAAGTTATATAGTTGTTTATTGGAATTTATAGCTTCATTAAGCTCTTGACAAAAGTTGTAAGGCTATTAGATTCATTTAAATAAGCTATACCTTTAAATTCAGAAAAGTACTAAAAAATCAAGAAAAAGTCAATGGAAGTCAACTGTGGTCCAATAAGCAGTTCTAGGGAAAAGAAGCTAAGCTGGATGGATTTTCTGGTTTCTAGCTTATTGACAGTAAGCTAGGAGTAGTTTTTTAACCTTGGTACTCAGTTTTCATCAAAATCACTTGTGAGTTCCATTTTTACCCTTTTCACCATTTACTGTTTTAATCCTTTTCATGTCTTGATTCTTATGTTTTCCTGTTTCTTAGTAGTTGTTTAGTGTTATCATAGTTTAATATAAGCAGTTTGTTTATTTAGAATCACTTGTGCTATGAAATGAAAATCACTCAGTTAAAATGCAAATTTGACAAGTTTGTATTTCTTGCTTGAGTTCTTGAAGTTTTATACTCAAATGATCTTATTATGTGATAATATTATGTTTTGAATCAGGTTTGTATTCAAATTCAGTAAATGTTTTGAAGTTCATGTGACAAGTGAAATTAAAAGTAGTGATTGGATTTGCTTATAAATATAGATTCCAGTGTATATTTGTTGTTGTTTGTCATTGTTATAAGTTACATTAGTCCTAAATAGCTCAGTCATGTCCTAATATTAAGTCCTTGTTTGTTAAAAGTCAAATCTCTTTTAATTCTGCATACACAGTTTACTGTCATAGATTTAGCTTGTGAAATTCATAGAAATAGCTTAAAACTTGTAAACATAGCTTAATATCATCTTATTATAGCTTATTATATCATTTTCAGTCCATAGATTCAGTTTTAAATCCATTTAAGTCAAACTTTAGAGTTCTTGTTAAAAGTCAAATTTTCAAATAGTCGTTTTTGAATAAAATGTATAATTTTGTGTAGGATTCAGTGTTAAGTTTTAGTCTTAATCCTTTTGGGATTTCAAAATATAGCTGCTTAATTAAAATATAAAAATACTAGTTTGTCATTTCTCAGCTTTTTAAATGCTTATATTCTAGCTTATTTTGAGTCCCTTTCTGTTAAAATGCCCTGTGCACAGCTTATGCTGTCAAGTTCATAAGCTTGCATAAGCTTCATGACTTGACCATAGCTTGTGTACTTTACTGTTTTGTGTAGCCCTTGTGTTCTTTTCATAATTTGTATGCTTGCTTTTACATTTTTAGCTTATTTGCATAGCTTAATTTCCTCAATCTTTTTGTCCCACCAAACTCACTTCACTGAAGCAAACAGTGAAGTGAGCTGATATTCCAAAGCTCTTAACAAGCTCCTTAATGGGCTTGAGCTTGTGACTCTTGGCTTTTCAAAAAGCCAAGCAGTCCATCTCAATGCCTCAAAATAAGTTGAGCTTGTTGAGGCTTATCTGATAGGTTCAAATGAGGCTTGATGTTTGCCCTCTCATAACAGATGACTGATCACTCAGTTATCTTACACCATTTCCATCATGTCTCATAAGCTTATTTTTGGTCTAAAGTTTGTATGGCTTAGCTTTTATTGAAGATAAGCCACCAAAATTCAAGATCCAGTGCATTAAGTCAAGATTGCAGCTTATTTGCATAGGCTGCAATCAGCTTAAAACTATCACCAAAGAGATAAGTATACTGTTCATCAGTATACTTATTTCCATTCACTCAATTTCATAAGCTCACAAGAAGCTTAGTACTTGGCCTCAGCTTGTGCAATCTGGTTCTATGTGGAGCTTATCCACTAGTTTCCATGATCCAAGTTTAATCCCAAGCTTGCAGCTAATTTATAAGAGCTTGCAAGTGCTTATCAAGTTGTCCCAAGTCAATCAGTATATACTGAGTTTTACTCAGTGGTTTCTCAAGTTTTGAATAAGCTTCTCATAAGCTACCTAGTGGACCCCACTAGGTTAGATTGGGCTTTTTGGAAAGCCAACCAGATGTTCTTGCTACTACAAATTTTAGATTGGGCTTTTGAGCTTATTTGATAAGTTCTTTTGGTCCTTATTTGAGACTGCAAGGGTGTTTGGCTTAGCTGTTTATCTGAGTAAAGCTTATAAGCTTGTGTGAGCTTATTGGCCAAACTCAGTTAACTAGCTTGTTCATACCTGTCAATATTAATTGTATGCATATTATCTTTCTTTTGTTTTCCTGTGTGGAGCTTATACTAGGCTTATTCAAGCCTTCACTCAATCCAAGTTAAGCCAAAAGCTTAATTGACTAAACCATAAGCTCACATGTATTCAGTCCATTTTTCTTGTTCATATTTGTATATTGGACTTATGTATATTTCATTTTAGCTTTTGTTTCATCTGTATAGCTTATTTAGAGCTTATTACTAGCCTGAGCTCCAACAGTCAAGCCAAAAGCTTAACTGTTGGACTCATAAGCTTGCAATGTGCTTATTTCTAAGTTTGTAGTTATTTGTTTTCATTAAACTTGTTTAATATTAGTACTTAGTTAGTCCAGAAAAAGAAAAAATCAAAAAGAACTATTTTTAAGCTAAGTGAAAGCTTTTACTTAAAAGCTTATTTGCTTATTAGCTTATTTATGTTAATAGCATATAGTTTTTATATTTTTCATAGCTTCTATTATTTATTTTAGAATTATGTAAAAAGTTTGAGATTTTTCTTTTACTGTTTAGTATTTTTAATAATTAAATATTAGTTTTTAATACCTTTTAATAGTAAATAATTAGTAATAAATAGTATAATTGTATAATAAATATCTTTTCTGTTTTAAAATTAGTTTTATCATATTTTAGATTTTTCAAAGTTTAAATTTTATTTTTCCAAGTTTATTTTATATTTTATAGTATTTAAGTGTATTTTAAATAGTTATTAATTAGTAATAATTAAATAAAAAGTGTGAAAAATATATTTTTAGTTTTAAAATTAGTTTTATAATATTTTAGATTTTTCTAAGTCTTAATTTTATTTTTCTAACCTCATTTTGTATTTTCTTTTATTTTAGAGTATTTATTAAATAGTTAAAATAGTTTTTAATTAATATTAATTAATTAAATAGTTGTAAAAATAATTTTCTTTTTCTAATAATTTTCTTTTATTATTAGGATTGTAAAAATATCATTTTCATATTTTTAGATCTTTTAATTCTTAGATTTTACGTTTTTATTTGTACGTTTACGTAATTTTATTTAAACGTACGTTTTAGGTTTTAAACGTTCATCACTTTAAAAATAGTGATAGCGTTTATTTAATAGATTTTAACTTTTATTCTCTTTTAATTTGCATTTAAGTCGCTAAGACATGCAAATCCCTACTATAGTTATAATCGATTTGTTTTTATACGTTTACGTTTAATTTATGTTAAACGTACGTTTGTATATCTTTTACATTTTTAGGTTTCTGATTGTACGTTTTTAACAACGTAGCTGTGACAGAGCTATTACTATTCACATTCCTAGTGTTAGTCAATCAGATTCCTATTTTTCCTATACTAATATTATTTTCAACAAATCAAGTCATTGTATTCAGAATATCACGCCTCGCCAGGACATAAACGATCCAAGGATATTTTTAATCCTTGGTAAACCTGCATTTTTCTCCCGGGCTGTCGCCCTTTTATCATCTGTTACGGTTGACCGTTCACAAGCGGTTGACAAAGGTGACGGAGAAATAAAAGAAGGTAGTTCGGGAGAAATCAGTATTCCAGTGGTTTGACAATCCTGCAATTTGACCAATGTGATTTGACCACTGCGATTTGATCAAAAAACTGAGTTTTGACTTTTACGGTTTGACTACTTGCGGTTTGACCACTTGCGGCTTGACCAAAGTTGACTTTTTACTTAAAACTTCAAACGGCCATAACTTTTAAACCGTAACTCCGTTTTCAGCGAAATACCTGTCAAAACGACCAGAACAGCCTGAACCAGTAGGAACCAGTTATAACTAGTTAAGAACCGGATATTCCAGCCAAGAAACAGTCAGAACCATTTAGAACCAGTTAAGAACTAACTATTCCCGCCAATAAATATTTTGATCCGAATAGGAACCAGCTATTCCGGCCTAGAACCAGTTAGATCCAGCTAAGATTGCCTATTCCGGCAAAGAACCAGTACAAACCAGTTAGAACCAATTAAGAACTAGCTATTCCGGCCAATAACCAGTTAGATCCAATTAGGAACCAGCTATATCAGCCAAGAACCAGTTAGATCCAGCAAAGAACAGCCTATTCTGGCCAAGAATCAATAAGAACCAACTATTTTGGCCAATAACTAGTTTGATCCATCACTACACAAGTTAATAAAAAAAAGGTATTTTGGCGGGAAAATTTGAGTAAACTTAAATTTTTAGGAGAGACAAAATGTTTAATTTTTACACGAGATTCAAATTTTGGTTTAAATGTGAACCGTCTAAGAACCAGCTATTCGTGCCAAGAACCAGTTAGATCTGGCTAAGAAAGGGCTCTTTAGGCCAAGTAGATCCAGCTAAGAAATATCTATTCCGCTCAAGAACAAGTTAGATCCAGCTAAGAACCGGCTATTCCGACCAAGAACGAGTTAAGAACCGTCTATTATGGCCAAGAACGAGTTAGATCCAGATAGAAACTAGGTATCCCAGCCAAGAACCAGTTAGATCCAGCTAAGAACTGCCTATTCAGGTTAGGATTTAGAAAGTCTATAGTGAAGTGTCGGTTACCCCAACTATTGTCTAGCTATGTTAGCTCGTAGACATTCCGTTATCTATTAGTTAGTTAGTTAGTTAGTTAGAGTAACACAGAGGAGGACGGACGGGTCTTTACCTACTGTATGCCTGATCCACAGCCCAATAGAGGGCGTATTATGTAAAACTATAAATACCCTCTACCTCCCAAGGTAGAGGTTTGGACCTTTCATTTCTTAATCTAACCTTCTCTTTGTTTTTCTCTCACTTACTCTCTTTAGAAAGGATCCCATCTCCCACTTTCTCTCTCTAAGTTTCTTGCTAAGATTTGAACCATATAATTGATTGTTTGTGTGTTACAATAACCAATATCCAACAATTGGTATCAAGAGCCATTGTTAGATCATAAATATTGGTTATTTTTGTTTTTTGTTGGTTCGAATTTTATACTATAAAAGTGTTAAATTTTGAATTTTGATAGTACTTTTGTGTTTAGAATCATGATAAGTGCTTAGGTTTTGGTTTGGAAGGCTTAATTCATCTTGTTTATAGTGTTTTGGATTGGAAAAGTTTAGTTTTTGAAGAGTTTCAAGGAAGCGGTTTGAGTCTCTTACTATTTTCATGTATGCGGTTTGATGTCATTTGGCTGTGATTTGATCTGATCAAGGAAGCAATTTGTCAAGTTCTTGGATGCAGTTTATCTAGATTCGTTGTATTGGAAGTGGTTTGACTTAAGCGGTTTGACTCAAGCGGTTTGACTTTAGCGGTTTGACATAAGAAGTTTGACTTAAGCGGTTTGACTTAAGCTGTTTGTCTTCAGCGGTTTGATCTAAGCGGTTTGATAAGAAGCGGTTTGAGTTAAGCGGTTTGATAAGAAGCGGTTTGTTAAAAAGCGGTTTGTATTCTAGTGGTTTGACAATCCTGCGATTTAACCAATGCAATTTGATAAAAAAAATTGAGTTTTGACTTTTACGGTTTCACTACTTGTGGTTTGACCACTTGCGGCTTGACCAAAGTTGATTTTTTACGTCAAAATTTCAAACGGCCATAACTTTTAAACCGTAACTCCGTTTTTAGCGAAATAACTGTCAAAACGACCGGAACAGCCTGAACCAGAAGGAACCAGTTAGAACTAGTTAAGAACCGGATATTCCGGCCTTGAACCAGCAAAAACCAATTAACAACTAGCTATTCCGACCAATAAATTGTTAGATCCAAATAGGAACCATCTATTCCGCCTAAGAACCAGTTAGATCCAGCTAAGAACTGCCTATTCCGGCCAAGAACCAGTACAAACCAGTTAGAACCAGATAAGAACTAGCTATTTCGGCCAATAACTAGTAAGAACTAGTAAGAACTAGTTAAGAACATGCTATTTTGGCCAAGAACCAGTTAGATCCAGATAGGAACTAGTATTATGGCCTAGAACCAGTTAGATCCAGCTAAGACTGCCTATTCTGGCCAAGAACCAGTTGGGACCAGTTAGAACCAGTTAAGAAAAATAGCTATTCCGGCCAAGAACTAGTGGGAACCAGTTAAGAACTAGATATTTCAGCTGAGAACCAGTTAGAACCAATTAAGAACTAGCTATTCCGGCCACGAACCAGTTAGATCCAATTAGGAACCAGCTATTTCAGCCACGAACCAGTTAGATCCAGCAAAGAACAGCCTATTCTGGCCAAGAATCAGTAAGAACCAACAATTTTGGCCAATAACTAGTTTGATCCATCACTACACAAGTTAATTAAAAAAAGGTATTTTGGGAGGAAAATTTAAGTAAACTTAAATTTTTAGGAGAGACAAAATATTTAATTTTTACGCGAGATTCAAATTTTTGTTTAAATGTGAACCGGCTAAGAACCAGCTATTCGTGCAAAGAACCAGTTAGATATGGCTAAGAAAGGGCTCTTTAGACCAAGTAGATCCAGCTAAGAAATATCTCTTCCGGTCAAGAACAAGTTAGATCCAGCTAAGAACCGGCTATTCCGACCAAGAACCGGCTATTCTGGCGAAGAACGAGTTAGATCTGGATGGAAACTAGGTATCCCAGCCAAGAACCACTTAGATCCAGTTAACAACTGCCTATTCCTGTAAGGATTTAGAAAGTCCATAGTGAAGTGTCGGTCACCCCAACTATTGTCTAGCGTATGTTAGCTCGTAGACATTCCGTTATCTATTAGTTAGTTAGTTAGTTAGAGTAACAACGTGGAGGACGGACGGGTCTTTACCCACTGTATGCCTGATCCAAAGCCTGACATAAGGCGTATTATGTAAAACTATAAACACCCTCTACCTCCCCGAGGTAGAGGGTTGGACCTTTCATTTCTTAATCTAACCTTCTCTTTGTTTTTCTCTCACTTACTCTCTTTAGAAAGGATCCCATCTCCCACTTTTTCTCTCTAAGTTTCTTGCTAATATTCGAACCATATAATTGATTGTTTGTGTGTTACAATAACCAATATCCAATAATTGGTATCAAGAGCCATGGTTAGATCATAAAGATTGGTTATTTTTGTGTTTTGTTGGTTCAACTTCTATACTATAAAAGTGTTAAAGTTTGAATTTTGATATTACTTTTGTGTTTAGAATCATCATAAGTGCTTAGGTTTTGGTTTGGAAGGCTTAATTCATCTTGGTTATAGTGTTTTGGATTGAAAAAGTTTAGTTTTTAAAGGCTTTCAGGGAAGCGGTTTGAGTCTCGTATTCTTTTCTTGTATGCGGTTTGATGTCATTTGGGTGCGATTTGATCTGATAAAGGAAGCAATTTGTCAAGTTTTTGGATGCGGTTTAAAAAGCGGTTTGATTTAAGTTGTTTGTATTCCAGCGGTTTGACAATTCTGCGATTTTACCAATGCGATTTGACCACTGCAATTTGATCAAAAAAATCGAGTTTTGACTTTTACGGTTTGACTACTTGCGGTTTGACCACTTGCGGCTTGACCAAAGTTGACTTTTTACTTAAAACTTCAAACGGCCATAACTTTTTAACCGTAACTCCGTTTTCAGCGAAATACCTGTCAAAACGACCGGAACAGCCTGAACCAGTAGGAACTAGTTAAGACTAGTTAAGAACCAGAAATTCCAGCCAAGAACCAGTTAAGAACTATATATTCCGGCCAATAAATAGTTAGATCCAAATAGGAACCAGCTATTCCGGCCATGAACCAGCTAGATCCAGCTAAGAACTGCCTACTCCGGCCAAGAACCAGTACAAACCAGTTAGAACCAGATATGAACTAGCTATTCTAGCCAATAACCAGTAAGAACTAGTTAAGAACATGCTATTTCGGCCAAGAACCAGTTAGATCCAGATAGGAACCAGTTATTCCGGCCTAGAACCAGTTAGATCCAGCTAAGACCTGCCTATTATGGCCAAGAACCAGTTGGAACCAGCTAAGAAATATCTATTCCGGCCAAGAACCAGTGGGAACGAGTTAAGAACCAAATATTTCGGCTAAGAACCAGTTAGAACCAATTAAGAACCATCTATTTCGGCCAATAACCAGTTAGATCCAATTAGGAACCAGCTATTTCAGCCAAGAACCAGTTAGATCTAGCAAAGAACAGCCTATTCTGGCCAAGTATCAGTAAGAACTAACTATTTCGACCAATAACTAGTTTGATCCATCACTACACAAGTTAATTAAAAAAAAGGTATGTTGGCGGGAAAATTTGAGTAAACTTAAATTTTTAGGAGAGGCAAAATGTTTAATTTTTACGCGAGATTCAAATTTTGGTTTAAATGTGAACCGGCTAAGAACCAGCTATTCGTGCCAAGAACCAGTTTGATCTGGCTAAGAAAGGGCTATTTAGGCCAAGTAGATCCAGCTAAGAAATATCTATTCCGGTCAAGAACAAGTTAGATCCAGCTAGAAACCAGGTATCCCAGCCAAGAACCAGTTAGATCCAGCTAAGAACTGCCTATTCCTGTTAGGATTTAGAAATTCCATAGTGAAGTGTCGGTCACCCCAACTATTGTCTAGCATATGTTTGCTCGTAGATATTCCATTATCTATTAGTTAGTTAGTTAGTTTGTTAGAGTAACACCGTGGAGGACGGACGGGTCTTTACCCACTGTATGCTTGATCCACAATCCGACACAGGGGGAATTATGTAAAACTATAAATACCCTCTACCTCCCAAGGTAGAGGGTTGGACCTTTAATTTATTAATCAAACCTTCTCTTTATTTTTCTCTCACTTACTCTCTTTAGAAGGGATCCCATCTCCCACCTTCTCTCTCTAAGTTTCTTGCTAATATTCGAACCATATAATTAATTGTTTTTGTGTTACAATAACCAATATCCAACAATTGGTATCAAGAGCCATGGTTAGATCATAGAGATTGGTTATTTTTGTGTTTTGTTGGTTCGAATTCTATACTCTAAAAGTGTTAAAGTTTGAATTTTGATTGTGTTTAGAATCATCATAAGTGCTTAGGTTTTGGTTTGGAATGCTTAATTTATCTTGGTTATAGTGTTTTGGATTGAAAAAGTTTAGTTTTTAAAGACTTTCAAGGAAGCGGTTTGAGTCTCGTATTCTTTTCTTGTATGCGGTTTGATGTCATTTGGGTGCGATTTGATCTGATCAAGGAAGCGATTTGTCAAGTTTTTGGCTGCGGTTTAAAAAGCAGTTTATTTAAGCGGTTTGTATTCCAGCGGTTTGACAATCCTGCGATTTTACCAATGCGATTTGACCACTGCGATTTAATCAAAAAAACTGAGTTTTGACTTTTACGGTTTGACTACTTGCGGTTTGACCACTTGCGGCTTGACCAAAGTTGACTTTTTACTTAAAACTTCAAACGACCATAACTTTTGAACCGTAACTCCGTTTTCAGCGAAATACCTGTCAAAATGACTGAAACAACCTGAACCAGTAGGAACCAATTAGGACTAGTTAAGAACCAGATATTTCGACCAAGAACTAGTAAGAACCAGTTAGAACCAGTTAAGAACTAGCTATTGCGGCCTATAAATAGTTAGATCCAAATAGGAACCAGCTGTTCCGGCCATGAACCAGCTAGATCCAGTTAAGAACTGCCTATTCCGGCCAAGAACCAGTACAAATCAGTTAGAACCAGATAAGAACTAGCTATTCTGGCCAATAACCAGAAGAACCAGTTAAGAACATGCTATTTTGGCCAAGAACCAGTTAGATCCAGATAGGAACCAGTTATTCCGGCTTAGATCCAGCTAAGACCTGCCTATTATAGCCAAAAACCAGTTGGGACCAGTTACAAAATATCTATTCCGGCCAAGAACCAGTGGGAACGAGTTAAGAACCAGATATTTTGGCTAAGAACCAGTTAGAACCAATTAAGCACCAGCTATTCCGGCCAATAACCAGTTAGATCTAATTTGGAACCATCTATTTCAGCCAAGAACCAGTTAGATCTAGCAAAGAACAGCCTATTCTGGCCAAGAATCAGTAAGAACCAACTATTTCGGCCAACAACTAGTTTGATCCATCACTACACAAGTTAATTAAAAAAACAGAATTTTGGCGGGAAAATTTGAGTAAACTTAAATTTTTAGGAGAGACAAAATGTTTAATTTTTACGCGAGATTCAAATTTTTGTTTAAATGTGAACCGGCTTGGAACCAGCTATTCGTGCCAAGAACCAGTTAGATCTGGCTAAGAAAGTGCTCTTCAGGCCAAGTAGATCCAGCTAAGAAAAATCTATTCCAGTCAAGAACAAGTTAGATCTAGCTAGAACGGGCTATTCCGACCAAGAACCAGTTAAGAACCGGCTATTCTGGCTAAGAACGAGTTAGATCCAACTTAGAACTACCTATTCGTGTTAGGATTAGAAAATCTATAGTGAAGTGTCGGTCCCCCCAACTATTGTCTAGCATATGTTAGCTCGTAGACATTCCGTTATCTATTAGTTAATTAGTTAGTTAGAGTAACACCGTGGAGGACGGATCTTTAACCACTGTATGCCTGATCCACAGCCCGACAGTTGGCGTATTATGTAAAACTATAAATACCTTCTACTTCCCAAGTTAGAGGGTTGGACCTTTCGTTTCTTAATTTAACCTTCTCTTTGTTTTTCTCACACTTTCTCTCTCTAGAAAGGATCTCATCTCCCACTTTCTCTCTCTAAGTTTCTTGCTAAGATTAGAACCATATAATTGATTGTTTGTGTGTTACAATAACCAATATCCAACAATTGGTATCAAGAGCCATGGTTAGATCATAAATATTGGTTATTTTGTGCTTTGTTGGTTCGAATTCTATACCCTAAAAGTGTTAAAGTTTGAATTTTGATAGTACTTTTGTGTTTAGAATCATCATAAGTGCTTAGGTTTTGGTTTGGAAGGCTTAATTCATCTTGGTTATAGTGTTTTGGATTGAAAAAGTTTAGTTTTTAAAGACTTTCAAGGAAGCGGTTTGAGTCTCGTATTCTTTTCTTGTATGCGGTTTGATATCATTTGGGTGCAATTTGATCTGATCAAGGAAGCGATTTGTCAAGTTTTTGAATGCGGTTTAAAAAGCGGTTTGATTTAAGCGGTTTGTATTCCAGCGGTTTTACAATCCTGCGATTTTACCAATGCGATTTGACCACTGCGATTTGATCAAAAAAACTGAGATTTGACTTTTACGGTTTGACTACTTGCGGTTTGACCACTTGCGGATTGACCAAAGTTGACTTTTTACTTAAAACTTCAAACGGCCATAACTTTTGAACCCTAACTCCGTTTTTAGCTAAGTGCCTGTCAAAACGACCGGAACAGCCTGAACCAGTAGGAACCAGTTAGGACTACTTAAGAACCGAAAATTACGGCCAAGAACCAGTTAGAACCAGTTAAGAACTAGCTATTCCGGCCAATAAATAGTTAGATCAAAATAATTACCAGCTATTCCGGCAATGAACCAGCTAGAACCAGCTAAGAACTGCCTATTCCGGCCAAGAACCAGTACAAACCAGATAAGAACTAGCTATTCTGGCCAATAACCAATAAGAACCAGTTAAGAACATGCTATTTTGGCCAAGAACCAGTTAGATCCAGATAGGAACCAGTTATTCCGGCCTAGAACCAGTTAGATCCAGCTAAGACCTGCCTATTATGGCCATGAACCAGTTGGGACCAGTTAAGAAATATCTATTCCGGCCAAGAACCAGTGGGAACGAGTTAAGAACCAGATATTTCGGCTAAGAACGAGTTAGAACCAATTAAGAACCAGCTATTCCGGCCAATAACCAGTTAGATCCAATTAGGAACTAGCTATTTCAGCTAAGAACCAGTTAGATCCAGCAAAGAACAGCCTATTATGGCCAAGAATCAGTAAGAACCAACTATTTCAGCCAATAACTAGTTTGATCCATCACTACACAAGTTAATTAAAAAAAAAGGTATTTTGGCGGGAAAATTTGATTAAACTTAAATTTTTAGGAAAGGCAAAATGTTTAATTTTTACGCGAGATTCAAATTTTGGTTTAAATGTGAACCGGCTAAGAACCAGCTATTCGTGCCAAGAACCAATTAAGAAATATCTATTACGGTCAAGAACAAGTTAGATCCAGCTAGAACCGGCTATTTCCAAGAACCAATTAAAAACCCGCTATTCTGGCCAAGAACGAGTAAGATCCAAATAGAAACCAGGTATCCCAGCCAAGAACCAGTTAGATCCAGCTAAGAACTGCCTATTCCTGTTAGGATTTAGAAAATCTATAGTAAAGTACTGGTCACCCCAACTGTTTTCTAGCATATGTTAGCTCGTAGGCATTCCGTTATCTATTAGTTAGTTAGTGAGAGTAACACCCTGGAGGACGGACAGGTCTTTACCCACTGTATGCCTGATCCATAGCCCAACAGAGGGCATATTATGTAAAATTATAAATACCCTCTACCTCCCAAGGTAGAGGGTTGGACCTTTCATTTCTTAATCTAACATTCTCTTTGTTTTTCTCTCACTTTCTCTCCCTGGAAAGGATCCCATTACCCACTTTCTTTCTCTAAGTTTCTTGCTAAGATTCGAACCATATAATTGATTGTTTGTGTATTACAATAACCAATATCCAACAATTGGTATCAAGAGCCATGGTTAGATCATAAAGATTGGTTATTTACGTGTTTTGTTGGCTCGAAATCTATACCCTAAAAGTGTTAAAGTTTGAATTTTGATAGTACTTTTGTGTTTAGAATCATCATAAGTGCTTAGGTTTTGGTTTGGAAGGCTTAATTCATCTTGTTTATAGTATTTTGGATTGGAAAAGTTTAGTTTTTGAAGAGTTTCAAGGAAGCGGTTTGAGTCTCGTACTATTTTCTTGTATGCGGTTTGATGTCATTTGGGTGCGATTTGATCTGATCAAGGAAGCGATTTGTCAAGTTCTTGGATGTGGTTTCTCTAGATTCGTTGTATCGGAAGTGGTTTGACTTAAGCGGTTTGACGTAAGCGGTTTGACATAAGCGGTTTGACTTAAGCGGTTTGACTTAAGCGGTTTGACTCAAGCGGTTTGTCTTTAGCGGTTTGACATAAGCGGTTTGACTCAAGCGGTTTGACTTAAGTGGTTTGTCTTCAGCGGTTTGATCTAAGCGGTTTGATAAGAAGCGGTTTAAGTTAAGCGGTGTTATAAGAAGCGGTTTGATAAAAAGCGGTTTGATTTAAGCGGTTTGTATTCCAGCGATTTGACAGTCCTGCGATTTGACCAATGCGATTTGATCAAAAAAACTGAGTTTTGACTTTTACGGTTTGACTACTTGTGGTTTGACCACTTGCGGCTTGACCAAAGTTGACTTTTTACGTCAAAACTTCAAACGGCCATAACTTTTGAACCGTAACTTCGTTTTCAGCGAAATACCTGTCAAAACGACCGGAACAGCCTGAACCTGTAGGAACCAGTTAGAACTAGTTAAGAACCGGATATTCCGGCCAAGAACCAGTAAGAACCAGTTAGAACCAGTTAAGAATTCCGCCCAATAAATAGTTAGATCCAAATAGGAACCAGCTATTCCGGCCAAGAACCAGTTAGATCCAGCTAAGAACTGCCTATTCTGGCCAAGAACCAGTACAAACCAGTTAGAACCAGATAAGAAATAGCTATTTCGGCCAATAACCAGTAAGAACCAGTTAAGAACATGTTATTTTGGCCAAGAACCAGTTAGATCCAGCTAAGACCTGCCTATTCTGGCCAAGAACCAGTTGGGACTAGTTATAACCAGTTAAGAAATAGCTATTCCGGCCAAGAACCAATGGGAACCAGTTAAGAACCAGATATTTCGGCTAAGAACCTGTGGGGTCCTAAACATTGGATCTAGAACAATTAACTTGCAAACATGTTAGTTGCCTTGGATGGTTCCAAAACAATGATGAGAAACTTTGTTGTAGATGCACACAAGTATGCAAGCAATAATACGAGTACTCTCCTATTACTAGGGTTTACAACCTTGAAGCTCTGCTTAAGACGGCTAGAATATGTGATGTGTGTTTAACCTTGCTAGGATCTCCTTTTATACACTAAAGAGATCCCTTGCAGAGATAACTATAGACTAAGTATATCATATCTTCTATTGGAATAGAAGATATGCTGTTACAAACCATACACGACATTCCTTACTTAGAACAGTACAAACTTTATACTATCAGTACTAACATTTTCACTATCAGTAATAACTAGTTTATAATTATCAGAAGATACTATCTGTACTAACTCTACTACTATAAGTATTAACTCCCAAAAGCAAATTTCCCAACAATCCTCCCCTAAACTTGTGATTGGGTTTCAGAATCACAAGTTTTCTTCAGTCTTTGAGGATTCTTCCAAACTCACTTTCTGCTAGGTCTTCCAGCTTGATCATATATCTTTATCAGCAACTCCTTAGCCATGTCTACTGCATTACCCATCCTTAGCCCAGCTGCCAGCATTTCAAGAAGAGTCCCTAATGCAAGTGGATAGGTTCTTTCAACTAGTATGTAGATATCTGTTCCATTGCATATTGTCACCAAGTGCAGTCCACATGAATCAATCAATGTCCAAGTCAGTGCTTCCTCTCCAGGTTGATACTTCCATTGTTCTCCAGCTGGATCAGGTTTAAATATATTTTGAAGCTCATAAAGTAACTCCAGATCTTTATCATTGTCTGGATCTTTGTTCTTGAACCTTTCTTTGACCAATTCCCAAAGCTTGAGTAGATCCTCCCTGTCAATGAATGCAAATAAATCTACCAAGTATAGATAAGCACTTGTTCTTCCACCAGCTCTATGTATTCTCTAGTGCCTTTTTCCATCTTTAGTATAGATATCCCAATTGATGATTGGGTATTTGGTATTGATAGGCTCTGAATATAGTGCTTCTTCTGGGGATTCAATCAACATCATCTGGTTGAGATCTTCTTCAGTTAGTCCTTCTTCATCATCAGATGCTTTCAATCTTTTAGGTGCAGCTGAAGAAGCTCCTTCTTCTGATGGTCTTTTGTTGCTTCCAACTAGTTGTGATCTTTCAACTGTATCATCAGCTTGCATAGGCCTGAAGTTCAACATCCTTCTTTGAACAGTATCAGCAAGCCTTTGAAGAGTTTCCCATGCCAATTGATTGAGTTGCTTTAAGGTTCTCCTGTCTTCACCTTTATATTTAATGTATTTGCAGAGATACATCTTTTGTTGACTCTTGTTTGGAGGTCTTGAGGCCTTTTCAATTTCCATTTGCTGTCTAAATTGACTCTGTCTTCTGGCCAAGATCTCAATGAATAACTGAGTTGCTTCATTAACACTTGTAGTCTTATCTTGTTGCAGCTTCTTTTGTGCCTCCTGAGTTGCTTCTACCTTAGCTCTCATATCATACCATGTTTGTTAATCTACAGCCAATTTAGCCATCTTTTTCTTCTCTTTCTCATCAGCCTCTTTCTGCAATTCTTGCTCATCCCATTCAGCTGCTATCTTTCTTGCTGCTTCTTCATTCAATCTCTCAATCTCAGCCCTGGACAACTTCTTTTTCTTTGGTTCTTCTTCAAGTATCCCTTTACCTTTATCCTTGGGATCAATCTTTGGAACTGAGGGAGTTGGGGATGGTGGAGCACCTCCTTCTCTGATAGTGACTCCTTTTTCTTTAGGCTTGGTTGCTGCTGATTTTGTTTTCTTTCTCAAATATAGAACAGGAGGCTTCTTGTAGGTTGGAGAGATAGGGACTGATTTCTTCAAGCTCTGAAGTCCCAAGACTGCATGTGTTTCTCTATTTGCTTCATCACTGTCTTCATGTGGAGTAGTAGTGATGATGGTGGCCTCTGTTGTTGTGGCTTGTTGTAGTTCAGCAGCTACTTGAAGGATCGGAGATAGTACTGATTGCAGAACACCAGGAGTACTAACTATAGTACTATCAGTACTAACTACAACACTATAAGTACTAACTGGAATAGTACTGATAGTGCATGTAGGAGTACTAAGCACTTCTTCTGTTTGTTTGGGGAGTTGAACTTCTTCTTCTTCATCAAGGAAAGGGCTCTGAAAAGTTGGACCACCTTGCCACTGACCAAATTCTCTTCTACTCTGTATATCAGAACTCCTCCCCTGTTTGGAAGAATTCTCTGTTGAGGTGCTAGAGACTCTGAACTTGGCCTTCCTTTTTAGTGATGTGGTAACTGGAGATGCTGTTATAGTTGGCTTGGATAGAAGCTGAACCTGATGTGCAAGCCTTTTCATCTTCAGAAGCATTTTGGTATGAACCTTGGTAGCAGCTTTCTTGTGTTCATCTAGAGCAATCTCCAGTGTATTAACTTTTCTGCAGAGAAACCTGTACAATTCCGTCATTTCAGTTAGTGTCAAGCTGCCCTTACCAATTCCAGCTGTGTTACCTGCTGAGAGAGGTGGGTCACTGGGCATTTGAGATGCACTCCCTGTCCTAGCCTGAGCAGATACACCCCCCTTTTTAGCTTGTGCCTGGGTCCACCCTGTGAGGAGTGCTCACTAGGTGTTGGCATGGATTGGGTCTTAATGATGTTACCACTATCCTCACCAGCTTCTAAGCCTGGTTGAGTAGTGGCAACCCTCACCACTCTATCTCCTCCATCACCTGAGATAGGCTCATCTGCTTCAAGGATAGGAGAAGAGTGGGTCTGAGCATTCCCACTCTTCTGTCTGGAATGCCTACTTGTTGATGAGTGTGGTTGGTTGGGAGATTGTTCAGGATCTGTGGGTGTGTGTTGGGAGCCACATGTGCTTGATGGTCCTTCATGCTCTGCAATGAGCATGTTAGCAAATAAAGGCACTACAACCCCATTATAGCCTACCATAGACCTTGTCATATTGGAAAACACTTTGGCTGTGAGTAGTTTTCAAGGATAAACATTTTTGTGAGGTTGTAGATTTTGTTTCCGAAGATCAAAAAAGACTTGTATAAACCTGGGATACATCAGAAACTTGGTTTTCCTTACTGCATTTTTAAGCATACCCTCAAAAATATAGTTTGAAAAGTTGAACTCCCTGCCTGTTGCAAGGCAGATCAAGGCTGTGGCTATATTTGTGGGGAAAGTATCCCAGCCAGTCCTTTTGTGACTCAAGCAGTGTAGGAGGGTATGGATTAGAAATCTCCATTGTGGGGAAAACTGACTTCTGTGAAAATTGTAAGTATCATCATGTCTATACCTCATCAATGAGAGTTGTTCAAAAATTTCAGTGCCTAGAAAAGTGGTAATACCTTCAGCATCTCTAAGATGAAGATGTTCTCTTAGAGATGCTTCAGTAATAACAATTTGAGTGCCATCCACTGTACCAATTAAATGTTGTACCCCTTTCTCAGTTGATGAGGCAATTGCAGTTTGCCAAAACTTTCTGACAGGGGTACATAAGATAGTAGGGTTTAATAATAAAGCAAACCTGATGCTGCTTCGGTTTAGAAAGGCTACTATCTCAGCAAATTCATCATGACCTTCTGGCAATTCCAAGCATGCCACCATGTTATGCTTGTCGACAAAATCAAGATGAGCCATGAATGATTAGAGTAAGGTTTAGTAAAGTGGGATTGAGTCGCAAAAGTCTTTATTGAATTGTGGTGAAAGCAATCGGAAAGTTATGCAATTTATAGAGATTTGGAGAATTTTGATTGAACCGCCTTATAAAGATTTATGGTAAAAAGTGAAGAGAAACCAATTAGGAAACCCTTTTATAAGGAAACAGGCGGTAACAACTCTACTTGCAAAAGTAATCATTGCATAACAGACTTTTGGAATAAGTACTAACGGCTAGTTCATCATTACTAACTATGCTTATCAGTACTAACTTATAACCATCAGTATTAACTTTTACCCATCAGTATTATCTTATATTTTGGAAATTATAATACTGAAACCACAATTTTGAAGGGATTAAGTGTGGTGACAGACACTTAATCAAGGTCGGCCTCATATGGCCTCTGGTTTGGTGAAAACCAATGGTTTCAATGCATAGCACTGCCTGTGATGGATAGTCCCATTAAAAGGGCCTTCCTGACAGGGTTTCCAACTCGTGGCAGGTGTTGCCTCGAACACAAGTGTTGGATTCACGGTTGCTCGCTGTTCTCTAAGCCAGATGCCCTTAGGCTAGTCACACTATCTGTAAACAGATAGAATGGCAAAGAGTGGGTTAGTGCAGAATGATCTGACCAACTAAAACCATCAATTCATGTTCTTTTAATCACAGGATGCCACTGATGAGTGTCTAAATACTCATCATTTTTGTATAATCTAGACTGCAAAATCATCTGAAAACACTCAGAAACACATCAAAATGATCAAAATATCACAAATCAGTGTTTTATGTGTTTTAAATGCAAAAATATCAAAATCAGATGAAAAACGTATCAAATTTGCAAAATTGGCAGTTTTAGTCCCCCAAGTTTCAAAAGTTGTCAAAAACAGTCCCTGGTATATCAAAATAAAGAAAAATCACCAAAGGTCCTTTTAATATCATAACTTGTCAAATTTAGTCCTTTGGTGAAAAATATAAAAAGTTTGAGAAAATTACAAGTTTGGTCCTCCAAGTTTCAAATTTGGCAGAAATGGCCCTTGGAAATTTGAAAATGTCAAGTTTGGTCCTTATACTATTGGAGCTTGTCACTTTTAGTCCCTTGGAGCAACTTTGATAAAATGGCAGCTTTGGTCCTTGAAGTTTCAGAAATTACAAAAAGGTCCTTGTATTAATAAACCTATGCCTTGGACCATTGACCCCTTCTTGACCCATGAACCCTTGCCACTTGAGCCTTTGGACCCTTTGCATTATGAACCCCTGCTTACTAATATCCAGTCAAACCATGAGTCAAATAAAACAGCAAACGCGCCAAAAGTCTCCACCTTCTCCCCCACTTGATACCTGCTCACTCCATCTCCCACACCTCCACCTCAACCCCCCTCATCTCCTTGTTCCCCTACCTCAACACAACTCCAAGAAACATTTAATGATCCTTCCCTCATCTCACTCAACCTCTCCAGCTGATACTCCAATTTTGGCGCCAAATTCAATCAATGGTCAAAAAATGCTCCAAGTCATCCAATGGTGAAGATTAATGATGGGATTTGGTCAGAAAGTAGAGAGGAGGTGCTTGGAGCTATAAAAGAGGAAGAAAGAAGGAAGCAAAGAGGGTAGTTAGTTTTATATTTTTCTTTAGTGTCGTTTTTTAATAAAATGTCTTAGTTTGATTCAAAATATTGTATTTTCAGTTTCTTTGTATCATATTTTAGTTAAATTCTCAGTGTAATGTGTTTGTGATTATCAATCTAAGTTTCCATATTTGTCTCAAAATTTTATGTCCACTGTTGAACTTTTCAGTTTCAAACTCTATTGTCCAAGTTTGTTAAAGGCTTATTTTAAGCTTCATTAAGTTTATTTAAGCCATTGAAAACTTTTTATAAGCTCACATTTCATTTTCAAGCAAATTTGAAGGATGGTCAACAAAAGTCAAAACGGGTCAAATTTGAGAGTTAAACCAGTGTGTTCAATTTCTGTTTTCAGGTTGTTGTTTGAGTAAGTTGCATCTCAGTTTAGACATCATCTTATCAGGTTTTAGTAAGTTTTAATGCATTTTGGAAGTTTTAAGGGGTGTTTGGATTGCTTGTTTAAACTAATTTAAAGGTTACAAAAATGGAGTTGTTTAGTTGCTGTAGGTTTGTCTTAGTGTGCTTAATCCATATCAGTATTTGTTTTGCATCACTTGTTCCTTTTAAGTAAAAATTATATTGCAACTGTCATTGTTCTTACCACTGTTGAAACTAGTTTTTGAAATCATCTCACCTAGGTTTAGAAGTTGATAAGGTAGGTTGTTAAAGTCTCATTACATCATCATTCATCCAATTCAGTCCTTAGTTTGCTTTTAAATCTCAAAAAAGTCAAATCTCCAACTGTTCTTAAAAAGTCAAAACTGTGTCAAAAGCATTTCTATATCAGTTTTTGCAGAAAATGCAAGCCTTGTACAATGTTCATTTTAGCTTATTAGGGTCTAAGATTTGGCAAATTTGCAGTTAGGTAGGTGGTCTTTAAGACCAATTATCTGGTTTTCTCATTTGCTTATTGGATAAGTAGTTAAATAAGCTCAAACTTGCTTACCTGCTTATCTGTTTTGCTGTTGCAGCCCCCTGTCCATTTATAGCATTTTGTTTTTGCCTATATCTGCTTCATTACTAGTCCTCATAAGCTGAAATTTTGGATATATGATCTATGGTTGGTGGTCTTGAGATCCACACTTCTGCTTTTCTCTGTAGCTTTCTAGATAAGCAGTTTCATGTGCTTATTCAGTAGGGTCATTTAGCTTATTTGCTCATATTTCAGTTTTCTTAAATCTTAGGTAGACTACTCATTAGGTGTTAGAATTAGCTATAACCAGTTACTTTAGAGTAGTTTAGATATTACCTAGCTTCTTTTATCAGTTTGGTTGCTTATCTTGCTTATTTACTTATCTTCAAGTGCTTATTCTAGCTTCAGTTACATTGAAGCCTTAGATTCTCCCACATAAGCCCATGTTTTCTTATTTTTCATAGATTCAGAATAAGATTTTAGTATTTTCCTGAAATTTTCATTAATTTTGGTCACTGTTTAGTATTTTTCTTATTTAAAAATAGTTTTTAATCATTTTAAAATAGCTTTTATTGCAAATAATTGAGAAAAAGTTCCAAAAAAATAATTTTTCAATTTTAATAGTTTAAGATAAATATAAAAAGCATAAAAAATATTTTTCCTTATTTTTCTCCTTTTATTTGGTATTTTTCACAATTTAAATTAGTTTTAAATAGTTATTAATTAATAATAAATATATAAAAACTCTAAAAAATATATTTTCAGTTTTAAAATTAGTTTTATCATATTTTAGATTTTTCTAAATCTTAATTTTATTTTTCTAGTCTTATTTCATATTTTCTTTTATTTTAGAGTATTATTAAATAGTTTAAAATAGTTTTTAATTAATAATAATTAATTAAATAGTTTTAAAAATAATTTTCCTTTTCTAATAATTTTCTTATATAATTAGGATTGTAAAAATGTATTTTTCATATCCGTAGGTATTTTCCTTCTTTAGTTTCACGTTTTTATTTGTACGTTTACGTAATTTTTATTTAAACGTACGTTTTAGGTTTTAAACGTTCATCACTTTAAATATAGTGATAGCGTTTATTTAATATCTTTTATCTTTTTAATTTTCTTAATTTGTATTTAAGTCGCTTTAATTTATAAACTTTTTCAATAGTGTAATATTCAATCTAATCCTTTCTGATCACTATCATTAGTGGTCATTCTATCGTCTGATCAAGTGTTTAACACACCATTGAGTCTCCGTGGGACATGACGACCCGGGAATTCACTGTATTCTCTGATCTTCATTGCATTTGTGTTTAAGCTGTTTTAAGTCTGTTAGACTTGACGGTTTAGCAGAGATCAGCCACATATTGCTTAGGCATCACACATTCCATTGTTACAGCAAGTCCCATCATGTGGTGGCTTCAGAATGAGTATAAGTAAGAGAACCACATGTGCTGTAACACCCAGTCACCAAACCATATCCATACCGCTTATGTTATACCTGAAAAGTTAGTCCAAAACAAGAAAACACAATCCAAGACATTTTCTTGCCAATCCGTATTAACTTAACACAATCAGTATTAACTGGATAACAATCAGTACTAACTACCAGTTTACAAAACTTTACAAGATAGAGAGAGATAAGATGTTGGGTTTTAGGTTCCACTGAGAAGAATTATACTAAGTATGGAACCACGGCTAGAGCAAAAGAAACCACGGCTAGAAGAAGGAATCCACTACTGGAGTTAAACCACGGCTAGTAGTATAGTAAAACCACGGCTAATGTATTGTAACCACTGCTAGTCTGTTTAGTTGGTTTAATGTTTTGTATTAGATAAATATGGAAAAGATATTTATCTTGTAGGTTATGTATTGTATATTGTAAAGGACTCCTTAGCCTATAAAAGGAGGTCCTAGGTTAAATTAGATATACGTGTGTTTTGATATATCTAAGGTCGAGTATTCGTTATTAATATAATTGAGGTGTTTAGTGTTTACTATTGTTCTTCTTCTTAAGGTTAAGCATTATATTCCGCATAGTGTTTAACAAGTTATTATCTAAGTCAATTTCTATAAGGATCGTTTGCTCAACTGGGATCAACAAGTGGTATCAGAGCTTGTGATCTAGAAACTGTAATCAAGAAGAAGTCAAGTTAAGTTCAAATCAAGAAAAGTTAAGATGTCTGACGAAACTCATATGGTTACTGCATCAAAAGTACCCATGCTGAAGCAGGGTGAGTATCAAGTTTGGAGAATGCGAATGAGGTAATACATTCGCATGATTGATTACAACATCTGGGATGTTGTTGAGCAGGGTAATAAGCTACCAACCATGGGTCCTGATGGAAAACCTGTTGCAATTAAGAGTGAAACTGACAAGGCCCAAAGAAAGTTAGAGATTAAAGCTCACAATATTCTCAGTATGGGAATACCTAATGAGTATGCTTTGGATTTTGAACAATATGAGACTGCAAAGGAGTTAATGGATGCCATTGAAACAAGGTTTGTTGGTAATGAAGCTACCAGAAAATCCAGAAAGAACATGCTCAAGCATCAGCTTGAAAACTTCACTGCACTAAGTGGAGAAAGTCTTGATGGCACCTATAAGAGATTGCAAAAGCTAATCAGTCATCTAAAATTGGTGGATTACAAAGTTGCTCAAGAAGATATCAACCTCAAGTTCATCAGAAGTTTGTCACCTGAATGGGCTATGCATACTGTTGTGTGGAGGAACAAGGATGACTTTGAGAAGATGACTCTGGATAATCTTTACAACAATTTGAAGGTTTATGAGTCTGAAAAGAACATCGCTGGTTCATCTTCAACCACTCAAAACATTGCTTTTGTCTCTACAAACCACAAAGGTTCTCAGGAAGCATCCACTGCTTCTTATGGAATATCCACTGCCATTGCTAATAATACCACTGTTAGTGATAATGTTAGTGATGGGGCCATATGTGATTTTCTGGCTGATTTAACAACTAGTGTCACTATGTTAAATCAAGATTTGGATCAAATTGATCCTGATGATCTTGATGAAATCAATCTTCAGTGGCAAATGGCAATGTTGACATTGCAAGCTAGGAGATTTCTAAGGAGAACAGGCAGGCAAGTCAAGTATGATAGTCAAAGGAGAGTTGGGTTTGACAAAAGCAAGATGGAGTGTTTCAACTGCAAGAAGAAGGGACATTTTGCAAGGGAATGTAGAGTTCCCAAGAGGAATGGTGAAGGCTACAAGAAGGCCATTGAAGAACCAGTTTCTTCTTCTGATTTGGTTGCTCAGGATGGACTTGGTGATTATGACTGGAGTGATCAAATTGAAGAAGGTCCCAATGTTGCCTTCCTGGCTAATGAAGCTTCTAAAGAGCATAACTTTGCTCTCATGGCCTATGCACCATCTTCTTCTGGTTCAGATTCTGAGGTATCCAATGATTCTAACAATTCTACTTGTTCTTTTAAATCATGTCAAGATAACTTAGAATCTCTTAAAGCTATTAATGAGAGTCTGAGAAAAGAGCTTGAAAGACTTTCACTAGATAACTTAGGATACAAAGTAGGACTTGAGAGTGTTGAAGAGAAACTTAAATTCTGTATTAATTGTGAGTTTGAGTATGTAGATAAGACTAACATACTAGGTGGTGAAATTGATTTAAAGGATAGAGAAATTAAAGTGCTTAAACAGAAACTAGAAGAAAGCAGAGAGTGTAAAACAAGAGGCCCTACAAGAAAAAGAGAAACATGTTGTTAGGGTTGCTAAAATACAATATGCTTCTGATTTAGTTAATAAGCCAATTGGACAAAAATTATTCAAAGATGGTTCTGGCCTAGGTTACAATAATATGCCACCACCCTCTCTTATGAAACATGCACCACCAACAAAAGAACTGTCATTTAGTAGTGAATTCAGTTTCAACAAACCTGTAGGAGAGATTAGTAAGTCTGAATCACCTAAGATAGGTTATGATATGTCATCTGATGGTCCAATTATTGAGGATTGGGAATCAGATTCTGAGGAAGATGGATCTGAATCAACACAGTCCAAGAACATAGAAAATGTTAAGTCTATTGATTCTAAACAAGCCAACCTTATGCCTAGATTTGGAGCACCAATTTCTAGGAAAGTTGTAGACTACAATGAGATACCTAGGGAACAGATGAAAAGATACATACCTAGGGGTAATCAAAGAAACTTCAATGTCCTAATTTCAAATAGATTAGGAGATGAGTTTCAATGTGTCAAGAAGGCTTGTTTTAAGTGTGGTAGTTTTGAGCATCTACAGAGAAATTGTTATAAAAACCAACCACAAGTTTGGAACCATTGGAGGAGGTTAAATCATCAAAACTTTTCAAAGAATACAATTCCTCATCCTAACAAAAAAATGGTTCCCAGAGCAGTGCTAATGAAAAATGGAACTACAAAATCTATAATCACTGCTGCACCCAAATGGGTTCCAACCACTGCTAAGCAAACTGTAACCACTGCTAAGCAGAATATCACCAATGATACAAAAGAAGTTTTAAAAATTCCAAAGGTGATAACTGACACAGTGGTTGGAAATCATTTTTATATTGTAAAGGCCTCAGCTAGCTGGCAATGGAAGCCTAAGACCAAGGTTCTACACAATGCCAGCTATGCATCAATGGATCTAAAGAAATTTGACAATTTTGATGCACATGGCAGACCCAAGTCAGTATTGGCTTGGGTCCACAAAAGGAACTAACTTGTTTAATCTCATGTGCAGGGCAATTTACAGGATGAGCTAAAAGACAAAGGAATTTTTGATAGTGGTTGCTCTGGGCACATGACATGGGATGAGAGCAACCTTGAAGATTTTGAAGCTTATGATGGAGGACATGTGGCATTTGGCAATGATCCAAAGGGAGGAAAAATAGTTGGAAGAGGAACTATCAGAACAGGAAATCTGGATTTTGAGAAGGTTTATTTGGTACAGGGACTAAAGTACAATTTATTCAGTGTTTCTCAAATGTGTGATAAGAAAAATTGGGTACTTTTTGGGGAAACTGAGTGTGTGGTGTTGTCACTTGATTTTAAGATGCTTGATGAGAAATATGTGCAGTTAAGAGTACCTAGGAAAGAAAACATATACTGCTTTAACATGAAAGATGTAATTCCTAATAGGTCCTTAACTTGTTTGTTTGCTAAGGCATCAGTTGATGAGTCAAAATTATGGTATAGAAGCCTAGGTCACCTTAATTTCAAAACAATCAATAAACTGGTAAAGGGCAACTTAGTGAGAGGGTTACCTTCTAAGGTTTTTGAGTGTAAAGAACTTTGTGTGGCTTGTCAGAAAGGAAAACAGCATAGAGCCTCTTGTAAGACCAAGACTGTAAACACCATTACACAACCACTGTTTATGCTTCATATGGACTTATTTGGCCTTACCTTTGTTAAAATTTTGAACCATAAGCAGTATTGCCTAGTTATTACTGATGATTATAGTAGATTTTCTTGGGTATACTTTTTAGCTGCTAAGAGTGAAACTCCTTTGGGGCAAACTTACGTACATCAGTAATTCGGTGTATGCAGTCGAGTCTTGGTTGCATGAGCTTAGCGAATAATAATCTGTGATTTTCTTTATGATATTGTTAGTTTACAATTATCATGTTCATATTCTTGTGTTCAACTATTATTTAAACCTATGGATTTTACTCAACATTTTTGTTGACCTTTTTAAGCATGTTATCTCAGGTAATCAGTGAAGATTATGTTCGAGGCACGGAGTGGGCATATCAAGACCTTTTCTTGTGGTGTAAACATAAAGTTGTCATTTATTTCAAACTCATGCTTTATATTTTGGGAAAACATCTAAAAATTGTGGAATATTTTGTAACAACAATGAGTTTTCGATGAATGATAACTATTTTATTTAAAAACGTCTCTTTCGAGTCGTTTTCTATGATTATTGTCTATGATCTCTATTAGAGTAACACCCCGATTAGTCTTCCGCTGTCATTATGATCACGAGAGGTGTTACAAAAATCGTCTTCCTGAATCATGATTATATTATTTATTTCAAAAAATATATACATAAAGGTATTTACGATAAATGAATCGTAATTCTCATGAAGTTAAAAAATTACGTATATAATTTACTCAAAAATATATTTATAACCGGTATTACTTTTTATCAAGCGTAAGTATAATTCATATAGGTTTTTTCTAACTTGTGACATGGTGGTACAAACTTAAAAGTGTTTAATGAAGACAAATATTTTTTTAAATAACTTAATTTCCATATAAAATGTGGGTAATTTTAGTAAACATCGTAAATATAAAAAATTATTAATATCAACTTACATAAATATGGTAATTTGAGTTCCTTTAACACCTCTTAAACCTTTACCATGGCACAAATTATAAATTCCCCTTTTATGTATCATAATTACTTTTATAGTTTTATATCATATTTTATTTGATTTAAGTAGTGGATAATCATTTCTATTATAAGTTGCCAAAAGTAAATCCAACAAATCTCACAAATCAATCAACTAGATTTAACAAAAGTGCAAGACCAAAACAAACATTTATCTGCAAGACACCAATAAAATATAATTGGAAAAACTTTTATATGGTTACCTATTTTACAATTTAGAGTAAACTACACCGTTCGTCCTTGTGGTATACGTTGACCATCAAGTTTCGTCCCTTGACCAAAAAAATTGCATCGTTGGTCCTTAACTCCGAATCGTTAGTCATCGTTGGTCCCTCACACTAACTGGTTGGACTAACGGGCGTTAAGCCTTGTTAAGTGGAGGGTATATTTGTCATTTCACACTCATCTTCTTTCTTTTATACACAGCCACCACCAATGTCCTGTCATTTTCAAAACATTGATTTCTTCTTTTTCTCTCTTTTTCCTGTAAATGCAACCATCACCATTATTCACCAAAATAGACTACTTTGTTTACTTTGATTCATCAAACCTGGAAATTATATTGGTCACCATCCCAATGAAGTCACCTATATCTTAGGTATCACAAGAGACTATCGAGCGTGACAAAGGAGAAGAAGACGAGAGCCAAGAAAGGAAATGCCTACAAATCGAGGTCAAGAAAGGGTGTTTGGATCCATCCGAATTGTTGTGCATAAATAGAATGCTTTACTCCAATTTCCTCTTCACCTCAAATCAATTAATCAAAAATTAGGGTTCATAAAAAGTAGAGGGCTTTTCAAAATTGGGTAAGGGGTTTTGTTAATCGAAGTATAAGGAAGGTTTTGCAAGTGTTTAATTGTACCAAATCATTCCGGGTCACCTCCAATTAGAGTTTTCTGATATGTGTTCATGTTCACTCGACCCAATTCGTTGTGTTGGCTCGACTGAGATTGAAACCCACCTGAGAGTGGTGGTTTTTGCGTATTTGAGCATGAATCGTACGACACCTAGACCCATGAGGGTGGTTGGTATCGAGCCCTGTGGCTGTGAAATGACAAAACAAACACCCCTGTGGTTTTTCTCTTAAATCTGAGCCAAGTGGCTGTGTTTTGTTTTTGTTTTTAGAGTAAACTACACCAGTGGTGCCGACAGCGGTGGTGACAGGTGGTTTCATCGGATATGTAGTGGTGGTTGGTGTGTCATAAGGTATGAAAGAGGTATAAGTGATTGTGATGATGATGTTGGGAATTAAAATGAAGTTTTTATGTGTGTATATGTTTATGGTCAACTCACCAGCTCAGGTACCTGATAACTCGAAGCTTTCATTTAGTAACTCAAGTTTTTGGCTGATGATAATGAAATGATACAAAAAAGTCAACTCAAGTTGCTACCTTGCTTTCATTTCCTTTAGTAACTCGAAGCTTTCATTTCATTTCATTTAGTAACTCAAGTTGCTACCTGGCTGATGATAATGAAATGATACAAAGAAGTCAACTCGAAGCTTACATTTCATTTGATTTAGTAACTCAAGTTGTATTTGTATTTGTATTTCATTGTCATAATGTGATTTTTGGATTTGTTACTGACGGTGGAGTAAAAAAAAAGCTTAAATGTGATTGTTGTAGTTTTTGATGATTTTTTTTGTTTAAATTTGCGGTAAAAAACAATTTAATGAATATGATTATCGAACTTTTTGAGGGTGGCCGAAGGTGGTGAGAATGGTGGTGGAGGGTGAAGATGAAGATGGTATGGTATGAAGAAGATGATATATTAAGAAGAAGAAATGATTGGTGGTTTGTGGGTGGGAAAAGACAAATATACCCTCTACTTAACAAGGCTTAACGCCCGTTAGTCCAACCAGTTAGGGTGAGGGACCAACGATGACTAACGATTCGGAGTAAAAGACCAACGATGCAATTTTTTTGGTCAAGGGACGAAACTTGATGGTCAACGTATACCACAAGGACGAACGGTGTAGTTTACTCTACAATTTATTAGACATACACATCTATAATGATTAATTTTCATTTTGGATTATAGTAAGAAATGCTCACAACCAAGAATTGATATACTACTACTTGGTCTTGGTTATTTGTTGGCCTTTGACTATAAAACAGTGGCATACAAGTGAGTTTCAAATGGTCCCATACTCCCATCCATATTTAGACTGTTCGGAGTTTTCCACATTTTTGGATGACCAAGATCTTGTTATCCACTTAGGCGGGCCGTAATGCGTCAGTTGTCATCTTCGATCGACCCCAAAATACGCATCTTCACATTACCCCATCTCCCAAGCCCAACCCGTCTTATACCAAGAAAAAGAAGGACTCAGTCTTTAGATAAGACCAAGTCGTGTGAGATGTTTCTGTGTGTGAATATTTTATTTAATTGATTGTAGAAAGAGAAAGTTGATGTGGTCGTTGTGTCCTCGGTCATGAGTTGGGTTGCGTTATGGTAGTCTTATGATCTAAATTTATCTTCAATAATAAGAAGTTAAGTGTCTTGTGCCTAACTGATCGTCTAAAAGTATGTTTGATAACATGAATACCACATGTGTTGAATTCAATGTTGGTCACATTTGACAGGTTAACTACTACGATCATCTAGCTTAAGAAACAGTTGACAAGTTTGTTTGAAAGGTATCATGTTAATAAGTATACACTAGTTATAACTATCCAATTGTAGATTTCATAATACTCAAGATATTTAGGAATTAGGAAAAACATAGTACTACAATCTAGCAATGATTATGCTACATCGATTCACAAAATTATATCCATGATTTTTTAGCATTCACACTCTCAAATTTCCAACTGTTTATAACTTATATCGCAAACCGTAATTTCTAGTTCAGCCACTGAGCTAGAGTGTATCTTTAATTGGTCTTCGACTTATTTGAAGTGTATGCTGATGGAACATTTCTAAAGAACGATCTAAAGTAGAATTCATTTGATTAATGGGCATTTTTTTATTTTTTATTTTACCAAAACATAGACTTATTTTCAGACCAAGAAAAATTATTTTCTGTTACTATTTCTGCTTTGCATGCTCGTTTGTTTGTTTTTCGTTTATAAACTTCTTATTCTTGTTATTGCTCACTTTCACAAATGCACATATATCTTAGCTCTCTCACCCGTACATTTATACTTGTCAAATGTTTTATCGGAAGCAATCTTCTTGCTTTCGAGTTTATGTTATGATAGAAGTAAGATCTGTTTACATTATGTTTTCCTCGTATCTTGCTATGACGGAATTGGTCGGATAATAATTCCTCCACAAAATGGTTCTTGGCTCAAACTTGTTTTGCCCATTTCTAGGGAGCAATGATTCCACGTCACTCAACAACAACGATATAACCAACCACATATTTTCTATTTGATTGGTGCACACTTTTCTTACGTGGATAATGTACTATATTACATACTCGGTGTTTTTCTTATCATAACCTCGTATTTTTAGACCAACTTGCATGTGTTCATGCGGCTCAAATGTTTCTAACAATAAGAACATGACACGTGGACTTGCTGACTTGGCCTATACAACATTTAGAGAAATGATAAGAATGCCTAAAAAACATGCCTAATTATATGACTAACATTATGTGGCAAGAGTTTATTACAACCAATAAACTCTTGCCACATAGTGTTAGTCATATAATTAGGCATGTTTTTTAGGCATCCCTATCATTTCTCCAACATTTAAATGTAGTAAAACAAGGAACGTGTCCCGCACCTTGCAGCGTAAACTTAACATACACTTTAAATTAGAACTTTTGAGAAATGATATAAATGCCTAAAATCATGTTTAATTATATGTTTAAAACCGTGTTTCAACAGTTTATTTGTTATAGCAGCTGGCTATATTTGTTTACAAACCAATAAACTGTTGACACACAATTTTAAACATATAATTAGGCTACTCGCAGTGGGACGAACTTAATCGATCACAAGATCAGGTCGATCGATATTAAAATCGGTCAAGACGAGTGTGGGTATTGGGTCAAATATCGGTCGAGGAAAAAAACAACAATCGGTCTAAATATCGACCGATTGTGGGACACACATAATTCCAAAAAACTATCGATCGACTGTGGCAACGTGATCATGTTTGGTCATCGGAGAAAAAAAGCTGATATGACTGACAATAACCTGGGTCACAACTATGCATAACCTTAAGTATGTTTTTAGGCGTCTCTATCATTTCTTTTATTACTTATGTTGTATTTGGCGTCGAATTTTGAGAAAGCTTGTTTCGAAAGACACCTTCAAAGTCTATAATATAATAAAGACACTTAAAACTTTCTTATAAGCAATTGTAGAAAGCGTCTAGAAATCCAAATGTGTTTTGAACTTTTGATGCACGTCAAGTGTCAACACAAACCCTCTTGGGCCCTAGAGAATTTCATTTGATTTACTTTAACCGACATGAGCTTGTTGATTATCTCCATTTAACGAATACCTTATAAATAAGTTAGTAATTCATAACCTTTTTCTTGCTAAACAGTTTTGAAGTACATATTACTCGGTATTAAATAATATCACACATGTACATCCCGTAATAGACACCGTTTTAATAGTCTGGACACAAATAATCTTTAAAGGATTGCTATATCCACATATATTTTACAAAAACAAATTCATACAAGGAGGTGACAACATGTGATTGGTGTATTTTCATACACTTTCTCCCTATTCTCTTTCATCACACAATCACATTATTTACATGTTGACACATCCTTTGTGTGGATTTGTTTTTGTAAAATGTGTGTGGATGTAGCAATCCTCTAATCTTTAATAGTTTATTTAAAAGAAGAAACTCTGATAAATTTTAGCTATCATTAATTTTTTATTATTTAGAGTTCCATGACCCAAAGCCCTCCTTATCCCTTTTTTCTTTACATTCATATGGCTTTATTTATGTTAATTTGAAGCTCCATTACCCACCAATTGCTATCACCCAACACCTACATCATAAACCAACAAAAACACAAATAAACTTAGAAACAAACTCAAAAAATAAAAAAAAAAAATAAAAAAAAAAAAACATGCCTGATGTTAAGATATTATACATAAAATCTCTCACAAATATGCAAAATTTTATTTTATTTTTATTTTTTATTATTATTTTTTTAATGTCAGTAGGAAGTTCTCATTCTGATGCATGTCAAATACATTTTATTTTTATTGAAAGGGAAACCATGTTTCTTGCTATAATTTATTCTTATCAAGAGGGAGATCATGTGGCTTCACATATATGTACTATGAGTCTATGATAACTAATCCGCTAGCTGGCGACGTGTGTAATGCATGCTCTTGTTTAGCGGTTGGTGTTATATATAGAAGTTCTTGGTTAAGAGTATCAGGTCTTCAATTAGGGCTGATCTCCTCAATGCATCAGATGTTCAATCATTTGCTATTGACGGTCTTGTTTTTTGCAGATGGTCTTTTGTTGGCAATTGAATCAACTCTTAGTACTCGAGTAGACGGTCTTCTTGGTGAGTGAATCATCTTCATCCTATAACAAAATAAGGACATTTACACCACCTATTACATGTCAGGTCTTAAAGCTATATTGTAATTTCGTGTGACTATTGACAGGAGATCATTTTATGTTTTCAAGATAATCACATTCAACTACATCCAGGAATCACATCTACCAGATGTGGTTTGAGACGAGGCGTGTAGTAACCTCGATAGCTTGTGCCCTGGTCAAACAAGCCTATCAGTTGCTTAGATAAAGAAGGATACTCTTATCTATTTTATGTATATTGTTATTATTTATGCTATTCACTTAACTTAATGTATTGAAGAATACATACTTTGAGTAAATGACAAATATATCTATATAAGTATCTTTAAGACCCCTTTAATCTAATAATGTACCTATCATTTTAAAAGCGATTCTTTTCTTTTTATCTATTTTGATGTATAGTGTTATAATCTATGTTATGAAACTAGGTTTTCACTTAATTTTATGTATTAAATAATATATAATTTGAGTAAAAGACAAAGATGTTTATATAATACTTATACTTTGGTATTAGGTGATGTTTGAATTCAATTAATTTACTTAATATGAAAACACTTAATCTATACTACTTTATAAAAGGTCTGAGACTTTCTATAACAGGAAGTCTTAAAAATCTTAAGACCAAAAACATTTCTATAAAAAGAAGTCTTAAACAATCCAGTTGTGCAAATTTTTATTCATAATGTACAAACAATACATCATACTTTCAATGCAGTCAAATAAAACGTGTGAAAGTTAATACATGAAAATTAAATGTCTTTAATTCACTTGTAACAACACATTTCAATAGCTTCTTGCATACACATGAAAATTAAATACTTGTTCTTAAAGTGTATATGTTGTAACAGCCCATTGATTATAACAACCCTTTAAATGTCAGTTACGAATACTAACTTACATATAAGCCTCGACACCAAACACAAAAAACACACACTACGCACTTCATGCTACTATTAGCCTTCCTCCATAACCCAAAATGTGTTGACCTCTGACTATAGTTTAGTCTCCTTGGTCTAGAACAAATCACAAAGAAAAAAGAAACAAAAAAAGTATAATAGATCGGCAAAATCATCCCAGACAATAACCAACATCAACAAACCCATATCCTTATACCCATTACCTCACGTCATTCAACCAAAAACAACAGTTAATCTCACTGTCCTACCTTCACATCTCTCCTCAACACACAATCTAGACTCGAATGTAGGATTAGTGTTTGACAAGAAGTAATAAGGGGCCTCAGGCACTCCACACCACCACTGCAAATTCCGCCTCCACAGCCAACGGGACACCCATCAACAACACCAAATCCATCACTATCCTAATCCCTTCCTCCTCAAAAAACAACATCAATCCCACGTACAAACAACATAAGAATATACATTCATCTCAGATGTGAAAAAACTGATTATAAATCTTTAAATATCTTACACATTCCATCATTTATCTTCGGCTCGAATGAAATAAAATATCACCTAAACCAAAACATCAAAACCATTACATCTTGGTTTTGTGTCGACTGGTATAAGGTACGGTTTTACAAACTGAAACAAGAAACGAACAACAAAACAAAACCTGCCCGAGACCCTTGTAAGGATCTTGAAGCCGAGTCAAGCAAGGATATCTTTAAGATTCGTTGAGCAGTAAGAAGATATAGACTGTTGTAGAATTCGATGGATTGTGGTGTGGCTGCAAAGAGAAATAATTGACTGCGTGGGATTAGGAGTAATAACATAGGGTTATTTGTGTGAAGTGGTGTGTAGGATCAAGAAGTATTAGGTTAAATGTTATTGGGGTAATTAATGGGTTATAATTGTGACACTGGGCCTTACTTATCTCATTCGAAAAATTGGCGTTGCTTATCAATTTAATGAGTTAATTAATATAAAGGTCGAACTTTAGTGTCTTTAAAACATATTTCATCTAATAATGGACCCATCTTTATTAAAAAAAAAAAAAAAAAAAAAAAAAAAAATCCTATTTTGATGTATAAGGTTGTTTTCTACTCCCTCCGTCCTAAAATTATAGTCTCTTTTTGACTTTTTCGGTCTTTCTTTTACAACTTTGACCTTAAGTATTTTTGTTTGTTTTATATAATACTTGATGCAAAATATATGAATGGATTGGGTTTTAAATGTATTTTCATTAGTATAGTTTTTATCAACTATTATATGACACAAACAAAAATATTTAAGGTTAAAGCTGAAGAAAAAGACCGAAAAAATCAAAAGGAGACTATAATTTTAAGACGGAGGTAGTAGTACAGATTAAGATGGTAGAAGGTTATCAGTTAAAAAGCTGAGATGAAAAACGTAATGCTAACGATGATCTTAACCAAAACTTATATGGAAAAGCTTAAAAGTTAAAAACTCTAAAGTAACTACTCCTGTTAACATACACGAAAAAAAAGAAAAAGAAAAAAAAAAGATGGTTGCCGCCGTGTCTTCTTATCTATTGTTGTTCTTTTTAAATTTTGACCGTATATACGACAAAAAGTGCTTTAAACATGGCTATGTTTGGCACGGAGCTTTTTAGAGCTTTTTGGAGCAATGAGCATTTTGATTTTTAAAGATCGTTTGGCAAAGAGCGGTGAGCGGTGGCTAATTTTTAGGAAAACTAATTTTCCAATGCTTATTTAAGAAGCTGTGAGCAGTGAGCTGTGACAGCTACTGCTCACAGCTCACAGCTACTGCTCGCTGCTCGCTGCTACTGCTACTTTCACCAAACAAAGCCATAACCGACCATTTAATTTACTCTTCAACTTTAAGAACTTTTACGCGTAAATTTACGCACTCACGAGGTATTGAACCTTATGATATTTTACGCGTTCAATTTTATACATAAATTGTGAGTTCCATTTATTATACATAAATTTACCCACTCACGAGGTATTGCATGAGGTAAATTAAGCAACACGTACGTGCACCTTCACCAACTTATTAATTTATTATGTATGAAATTCGGGTACAAAGTCGAATTATAGTTCGTTGAGCAGATTTTGCATCAATAAACGAGGTCTACACTTGGCTACCAGAGGTTCGACCTTGGGCATGGTAAGCCCGGCTCCTTCGGTCATATCAACCATATCTTCAGTAATCCTTTCCCAATCAAAACATTGGACAAGTATCCCCAATGTCAATCCAACTAAACGTAATGCTAAACTTTCTCCTGGACAGTTCCTCCTTCCGGACCCAAAAGGCATAAGCTTAAACCCATCTCTTGCACCTTCTAGGCCTTCAAACCTGTCTGGATTGAACCTTTTAGGGTCAGTCCACAAAGTGGGGTCATTATGTATCGCCCATTGATTGACAAGTAGCATTGTACCACGTGGAATATGATAGCCGGCAACAACACAATCCTGAGATGAGCTGCGAGGAGCTAATAGAGGGGCAGCAGGGTACATCCGCATTGTCTCATTTATGATACAACGAAGGTAAGGTAAATTTTGTATGTCTGATTCTTCAATAAAACGATTCCTGCCCACACGGAGGTCGATCTCACTTTGTGCCTTTTCTAGGACATGTGGGTTGTTTAACAAAAGACTTAAAGTCCATTCCATGGTTCCAGCAGAAGTTTCCGTGGCAGCTGATAATAGGATCTAACAATTATAAAAACTGCTCAGATGTCATGCATGTATATCTATAAAAGGGGGCAAGATCAGCATACCGATTGGATTATCCCACTATCATCTTCTGTTCCTTTTTAAATTTAGGGAAATCTGCATAAAAGTGTATCTAAATATATACCAATTTCTATAAGATATCGATCATACAGCTAAGGGTGCGTTTGGTGTGTGGTTGGGTTTAGAATCGGATTTGGATTTGGGATTGGTTTGAAAGATTTTGGTTTGATATGAGTGAAAATAAGAGAGAAAAAATATATTATTTTATATAGATAAATTTAATTTATAAATTTATATTATTAGAAAAATACAATTCAAAAGAAAATAAAAACAATAATAATATAATAGGGGCATTCAAAAGTTGTATTTTGGATATATATGACATGATCGCATGGTTGAGAATTTGAAAGTACCAATTAGCGTCACTAATCTTTTGATACACGTTCAATACCCACCAAAATAGAGTTGTATAGGTTTTGTGGACCTTTTTTTATATCTAATTGCAAAAGTGTCAAAACAAACAAGTGTTTTTAGGTTACATTCTAGTCCTACAACGCCATAACCTCAAACCAAACTGCACCTAAAATGTTCAATGATGATCGTATAACTTTTGTGCAATAATGGTACTATTTTAAAGTTTGGTACCGTACTAAAGTTTGTGTATCATATGTTAGAGGGGCAATTAAACGGTATATCATATCGTACCAAAATGTTCAATAATGTTATGCAATGGTACCAACCATAAATATAAATGACTGTTAGTTATGGAAGTTGTAGGTTGAAATACGTGCACTTACAACGACTTTCAGCATCTTCTGTTCACCTATAAGCTATTTTATTATTCGACCGTTCGAGATAGGAACACAATCGTCTCATCTATATAATTTATGAGTCAAATTTGCCACATCTACTAACTAGTAACTATATTTAGGTACAAATACACACTCGTACACGGAAGAACATGTTCACGCGCGTAACCAGTGGTGGAGCTTGACCGTATAAATTGGGGGGCCAAAAAATTTCGGGTATAAATATAACAATCTTGTATAAAAGACAAACCAATAAACTACCAATATTGATTACATAAAATATCGACAACTATTCTTTTGAAATCTTGAAAGCTTTATGATTAATATCATGTCTAGTCAAATTATTATAAAGAAAACTTATTTCAACAAGATAAACAACAACAAACCAAATATGAGGAGACTAATTAGTGAAAAAAAGTAAAAAGAAACTACAACTTTACACGTTTCATTTTATTTTAAATTTTGGTTTTTTCTATTTAACCAAGTAAAATATACTTTAACATTCTTGTATCCATACAATTCACTAATTGTAAGAAAAAATGTAGGGGGCCAGCACCCCTTCTAGCCCTATATCCTTCATCACATATTTCTTGCAACAATTTCCTAGTGTACAATCTTAGCTAGAACTATTTCATAAGTTTTACGTAGGAGTTTAGTTATCATTAGTAAAAAGAGTGGGATAATTGTTTTAAGGATATTTACATACATCCCATGTATGTAAATACCCCGTTTTAAGCACGTTTGTTAGCAACAATTATAAAGAGCACTTGTTATAAGTTTATAACTAGCGTCTTTGGAAGAGCACTTTAGGGTTGTCAATGCTCTTAACTGAATTAGATAATCGTTTAGCATGCATATTTCTCCATTGCATGTTATTTCTAATAAACTTATCATATAATATATCTTAGTATCTTACCAGCACAAAGCTTTTAATCATTTCATCAGTGTAGTATTCAGGATCTGATTCTTGTAGGGATAATAACACTTCAATCATGGTTTTTTTCTTCGTATTAGTTCCCACTTGATCACCTCCTTTCTGCTTCCTTAGTTGCTCAATCAACCCTTGGAAGAAGGCATCCTTCTTTTTCTGCAAAGCAATTAACTTCTTCTCCAATCCATTCACTCCAAACCAATTCAACATGGGCAAGTAATCCCCCAAATTGGAAGCACCAGCAAGTGAAAACGCCTCGTCTAGTATCTTCTTGAATCTTTTCCCTTCTTCAGCGACCTCAGGGATGTCGCCACCAAAATACCTCTTACCAGAGATCATCCTCATCATCACATTAAGTGTAAACTCATAGAAAACCAACTTCATATTAACCGGAGAAGAATTATTTAACATTAGCTTATGGACCATGAGCCAACTTTCATTGGACCGTATCTCTTGAAATTCATTGAGACGGTGATTAGACAAGATTTCCGTAGCTGCCATGCGGCGGAGGTTGCGCCAATGGTCACCATAGGGTGCCCAAACCATGCTCGTGAAGTTGTTTCCAAGGATCTTTCCAAAGAGCATATTAGGACGATTAGCAAAGACTATATCGTTCTTAGTAAAACATTCTTCTGAAATCAAAGGGGATGAGACCAAGAGTACACGACGTGACCCAAAACTTAAAAGGATGATCGGGCCATATTTATCAGAGATCTTGGCAAATGTGCGATAGAGCGGGAGTTTCAGAAGGTAGAGGTGGCCTATTATCGGAAGGGTTGGGAAGATCGTTGGTGGGAGGTTATAGATTTTGTGACGAAAGTGGGTCGTTAAGAGATATGAAGCTACAAATAAAGAGAGGGAGATGAAGATATACAGAATTATTTCCATTTTCTGAATCGATTGGTATATAACTAATAACTCTATTATGCATGGGTTACGCATGCATATTTATAGTGAAGGTTTCATGTTTTCAACCTAGGTATCCAAGTTTATATATTCTTGCTTATAGTTGAATATATATTTCAGGCTGACAATTTCCATTTTCTAACATTTTTGATGCGTACACATATCACTAACCGATGATTATTTTCTTCATGTAAGTTTGCCATTTAAAGTCATAAATAATGCTTCTAATTCTTGCCTTCTTAATTCAAAGCGGATTTAACTTTCTATTTTCATGTCAACGTTTCAAAACCTGTGTTGGATACACTACTACATAAAATGTTTTTTGGAATCGAAAAAGAAGTTCATTTGACGCTTTATAAAACCGTACCAAATAAAAGATATTTACTACGGTTTATTTACAAACCCTACCAAATAAAAATGAAAAGCCAAATTTTTTGGTTTCCGCCTTTTTTTTTCATTTGAACCGCCAAAATGTTTTTTTCTTTTTCTTATTTTTAAGCAAATTTGTTGACCAATTTTTAAGCGATTTTGTCCGATTAATCCGATTAGACCGATTTTTTCCGATTAATCCGTTTGTTGACCGATTTTTAAGCGATCTTTGACCAAACCGATTAAATAGACCGATTATGATAAATCAAGGCGCTTAGTGAGCGATCAGCGATTATGCGGGGATTAATCGGCCGCCTGGACCGATTTTTCCAACAGAGGAAAATATCCGCGTCTTTTTTGTTTCCCACTCAATCTATGTGGGTAACTATCCTGAACTCTATATTTCACTTACTATTGCTATCATTACTTGTTTATAAAGTTCGGATTTGTAGAGTTGGTGAATATTTGTTGGTTTATTGTAGTATGAAAAAAAAAAAAAAAAAAAAAAAAAAAAAAAAAGCGTTATGTTTAGTTAAACATAGATTATTTTGCCATGTGTGGAGGTTTTTTTGTTTTTTTTTTTTAATTTTTTTTTTTTTTTTTTTTTTTTTTTTTGTAAAAGCACCATGCGTGGAAATTTAATTTGTTGTGCTGGAATGCCATTGTTTGATGTGGATCTTTTAGTGAGGTACATGTTAGTAACATTTTGTATGAGTTTTCAAAATATTGGGAAAACATTAAGGTTAATTTGTTATGTTTGCTTTATACAAGTAATTTTTATGGTTTACTGATATTGGGAAGAGATTTAGTGAGAAAAGAAATTGAAATAAGAAGAATGAGAAGAAATTTGAGCTACACATTTCAAATAGGGATAAGAAATTTAGGGGGAGATGCATCTATTTATTTAGGTGCATCTGAAATGTGCGGTTGTGGTTTCTTCCCACCCTTCCCATTTTAATTTTACTTCTCATTTAATCTTTACTCTACTGATATTATGTAACATATTTGTTTCATTAGGCAAGTACTGAGGTATATTTATTCAATGTCGACTCGTGGTAGGCGGACAAGTTGTATCCAGGGTATCCAAGTATAAATGATTAGCTTGTATAGGGGTGTTTGGATTTGTTATGCAGGTGGTTGTCTGCTTGGTTCGTGATTATGGAAAAGGGTGGGGTCTGGTGCGGTGAGTTGCATAGGGTGTTTGGCTGTGTATAGTGAGGCAGCCTGCAAGTTACCTTTTTCGTTGGCATTAGGGAGGAGGGAGTGGTACCCTAATACCCTAGGTGCCATATCACCTCTATCTAATAAAAACCCTCAAACTCAAAACTATTCAATTCTACCCTAACACTACCCGATTTGGAAGGAGTGGTACCCTAGTACCCGTTTTTTTTTTTTTTTTTTTTTTTTTTTTTTTTTTTTTTTTTTTTACATAAAATCACATACAATATTAAAATAAAAACATTCCATTTCATTAAAAATAAAAAATACATATTATTAAAATAAAAACAAATTAGAAAAAGTAAAATATAAATATGTATATACTATAAGGTTTGAAATGTAAACATGTATATACTATAAGGTATAATATATAAATTACTTATATATTAAAAAGTAAAATATAAAATACATATACCTGGTCTTCTCCTTCTCCCTTCATGTTTACAACCTGTACCTGCACAAAAAATAAACGAAGCAAAAAATATGTTCTCCTTCTCCCAAACGGTCACTTTTTTCAAATCTTCTCACAATACTCGCTCGGGCTCACAAACCGAATTTGTTACTCGATCAAAGTACCCGAAGTGGACGGGGCGGTGTACCCGCTCGGCTTCACCTACTCGATGGCACTACCCGTGACCACTCCCTCCTCCCTTAATGGTGAGGTACTGATATTTATGGTATGTTGTTGTGAGTATGAAGGATGTTTAGTTGTGTTGTTTCAACTAATTTTGTTGTTGTGCGTGTAATGTGAGGGTGTTTGAATACTAATATGATTTTGCATGTATGTATATATTAATAAAACTTGTCTTTTTTTTTCTTCTAAGAAATATTGTTTTGATTGTCGCATTTGTGTAATCTATGTTTGTTTATTTGAATTTAAGTTTTGAAGAAGGCACTACATAAGGGGACTGGCAACGGGGTTCGGCATGCCTTAGGCATGATGCATGTCGATCGGTGTATGCAATGCCACTAAATTGGCATGGTTCGGTTTGGAACATCGGTGTGGATATTCGGTATTGTTTACCGATTTGGCATGGCAACAAATGTGAACGTTGGCATTTAAAAAAGAGCCGTTGCATGCTAAAAAAAAATAAAAAATAGATGAGGTATGGGTTAGGCATGGTTGCCACTAAAAATCTATTGTTAGGTATGAGATTGGTATGAGATGAGATGGAAGGATATTATTAGTGGGTGATTAGGCATGAAAAAACTTGTTAGGCATGGTTGTCACCACCCTAAGTGACACTTATAACTGCGAAAGAGTTCTTCAGCGTCGTCGTTTAGATACATGGGCTGCTTAGGGTTTT
Source organism: Chrysanthemum seticuspe (assembly GCA_019973895.1). NCBI lineage: Eukaryota > Viridiplantae > Streptophyta > Magnoliopsida > Asterales > Asteraceae > Chrysanthemum > Chrysanthemum seticuspe. The sequence continues at coordinate 6,289,544 of BPTQ01000001.1, read as the reverse complement.
GATATTTTGTATCTCCTTCAAATGATAGTCGCTCAATCACTATGAATTTTGGACGGTTTTATTTTTATCTAACAATGTTGTAGTTACACCTCTAACTATGTTGTATATAACCATGTCATTTTCCCTTGGATTGTTGTGTTTCTGGGTCGATATATGAAATGTAAAGTTTGTCAAATATTATTGTGGTTTGCTTTAATGGTTGCTTGGGTATTGTTCAATGTGGGGGGTAAAAGAAAATATATATGCAGGTCATGGAAAAATGAAATCTAAATAACAATTTTTTTTAATTAAAAATGGACTTAGGTACGGTTATCAAATAAACCGTTTCAAGCATGGTTGTCAGGATCCCGATCCTGATTTTAGGATCTTACGATTTTACAATACTGCAAAGCAAAAACGATCCGGATCCTACATAAAATTTTTGCAAGCTTAAGATCTTATATCACAATTTTCATAGGCATATTCTTATATGTGTATATACTGAACAAAAATGTTAAAGTAAATTTGATTTATGTGTAAATTTCGTGCGTGTACGAAACTTATAATTATATAATTATATGCAGTTATCATTAAAGACACAATATTCAATATTATTACAGAATAATTTTTTTGTCAAAACCCCGTATATGCACGCAGGGGCGGAACTACATAGAGGATAGGGGGGGGGGGGGGGGGGGGGGGGCGGTGCCCTCCATGGTTCGCCAAAAAATGTCAATTTTTAGTGTAAATTTTATTTTTTTTAGGACCATTTTATTAAAGTGCACCCTATTATAAAATCAAATTGCCCCCCACCTTAACATGAAACAATGTAAAAACCTTAGATCTCTATTTTAATCTAAAAAAAATATCAGTTTTTAGTGTAATTTTTTTTTGGGCAAATAACCTATTAACGCATCATACTTGTCACAAATGTCAGTTCGACGTATCGAACAAAAAAAATAGCTCTTCTGAACATTAAACTTGAAAATCTTGTCTTCAATTGAGTATTCTGACTATTTTACCCTTCCAAATTACATAAATGGTCCCTGTGGGTTTGCGAAAATTGCATCTATCGTCCCTAGGCTAAATTACATAAATAGTCCCTGTCGTTTGAAAAAAATTGCGTCCATCATCCTTTACATAACGGATTCCATAACAAAAAAAACAAATAGAAAACATAAAACTACTTACATAAAATGAAAACGAAAACACCCTGAGTGGTTAGCTTGTCTAACGTTTGAAACAGAGTTGTATACACATTATTAAAATATAATTTGAAATAGCCTATTCAATAGATTGGTTAGCTTGTCTAATGTTTGGAGTAATTTACTCAGCAACATCCAAATACAAGAGTTGTATACATATCGAAAACAAAAAAAATATTGAAGGCCTTTTTTCACGATCCGGATTAGCACAACTCAACCCGACCACCAAAAGCTTCTTAACCTGATCTAAATCAAACTCTTCATTCAACCTTTTATCAACAGCATCACATATCGCACCTTTCGAGTGCAGCTCCCACACCCAATTAACCAAATTGATCATCTTATTACCCTCGGGTTCCCTCTCAATCGGTCTCCTTCCACAGCACAGTTCTACCAACAGGTTTTTTTCTCCTTCGCGGTGTCAAAAGATGGTGGTGTCGTGGTGGTGTAGATGTGGCGCGTGGGGTGGTTCGAATGGGATACAGGGGTGTGTTCGGCGCGTGTGCTGGTGGATCGGGTAGAGGGAGTGGAGAGGATTGTTTTGGTGTAGGTGGTGAGGGGTGGTGGCCGGTGGTGAAGCGACGGCGGGTAGTTTTTCCGTCCGGCGGCTAAGGTGAGGGAGAGACAAGAATGAGTTGTGTGTGTGTTATCAATTGAAGAATGAGTTAAAAATATAAATGGGGTCCTTATATACTTGGGACAAATAATACAATATTTATAAATTTAAGGGTAAAATAGTCATTACAATTTTGTATTTTATCTTTATTACTCAATTGAAGACAAGATTTTCAAGTTTAATGTTCAGAAGAGCTATTTTTTTTGTTCGCTACGTCGAACTGACATTTGTGACAAGTATGATGCGTTAATAGGTTATTTGCCCTTTTTTTATGACCTTTTTATTAAAGTTCATTACAAATTTTATCAAAAAAAAAAAATTTTTGCCCCCCGCCCTCGAAAATCCTGAGTCCGCCACTGTATGCACGGGTATTATAACTAGTTTATTAATATGAGATGTGTACCTTAAAATTGCATACGGTGAAAATATGTTTAAAATAAAATATTCTATTTAGTGATTATAAGGTGTAAATTTGTGTACCGCATAAAATGTAATGATGTTAATCACAATCCATTGTCGGTCTATTTGACAATTCATTTCTATAATACTAATTATGTAACACCCCAACCCGATAAGGGTAGAAGTATCACAGTATGGTGTCATATCAGAACATACATAATAAACATAAATCACACAGCGAAAGTCTTAATTAAATAAATCAAAAATTTAAGTCAACAAGACTTATCAATACATAGATACCAAAGGAAAACTCCGAATGAAAATATAATAACAAAATCAAATGAAGTCTAAGATGACTAGGTATGGTCTCTATATAAGCTCATCTCTCAACCCCAGACAATCCTCAGCTCCTAGCTTATGTACCTGCCGCAGGAAAAGAAATGCGGCTTAGCTTAAAAAGCCCAGTGAACAGATATAACGATACAATAATAATAAAACTAAACTGAGAACAAAGTAAGGAAGGTCAGTCAATAAATCTGGTATATCAAAGGAACAGAGTAGGGTAAATGAAACATAGGAGAAATGGGTCAGTTATCCACCACGAGCCAACAAAACAAATCAAATCAAATCATATATCCATAGTAGCCTGTAGTAACCAATAGTAACCATAGCAGATATAACAGACATGGAGAGATCAGCTCCCAGATTGTGAAGACGCGTATTGCACACGACATCATTCACCAGACAAATCATAACATATCAGATAACAGAACAAATCTAGGATGCATCCATACGCCCCTGCAGACAAATAGTGGCCATACAATATCTAAAGCGCGCATAATCAGATAACAGAAAGGGACGGTGTGTAACATCACTCGTACACACTAGAGTCATGCCATTGGTGCATCAATGACACGGACATGGAACCCCCATGCCTAGTGATAGCTCGGGTCTTAAACTGACAGGTCAAAGCAAGGTCATATCATAAGGATTCATATCAAAGGTTCAAAAGTCAAAGGTTCATATCAAAGTCCATATCACAGGTTCATAATCAAAGGTGCATATCAAAGGTTCATAATCAGAAGGTTCATATCAGTGGTTCACATTAAACAGTTCACATAGGAGATTCAATCAAAGGGAGCATAGCAGAGTTATAGGGAAGCCCTAGTAAGAAGGCTCAGAGCAAAGGATAACAATTCAAAACTAATATCGAAAGATGTAAACGAATCATGAGAAACCCCTACTGAAAAGGGATAGAATATATGTACCTTATCGAAGCAAATCAACAATGAAAGCAAAATCAAGAAATGAGTTCAACCCCGTCGCCCGGAACCTATATGAATTAGATAACGTTCCATAAGAATCAGATTACTCGTTTTAGATGGCTTTCCATTTTTAGCATGTTCCCACTTTTAGTAATCTTTCTATTTTAAGTAACTTTCCATTTTAGGTTCATTTATGGCAAGTTACATTAGTTTAGGGTCTAAAGTGTCAATATTACAAAGTATAGGGTTTAAAATGTAAGTATCACAAGTTTACTCATTTTACTCATTTTACTCATTTAGTCCATTACTTTACCCTTTTTAACGAATAGCCTTCAAGTTTTATAATTTACAAATCAACCCGTATCTTTTATTTAGAAACAAAATCCTTTTGAAAACTCTAGTCCATTTCGATTTCCAATTACATTTTAAGAAACTCGAAAACAATTCCCATAAAGATATACGACCCTTGTGTGTTTTAAATTGTAGGTCGACACATGCCTTAGATCACAATAATCCCATTCGACACAAAGAAACCATTCCGAGACTTTATCATAATTTTAGTCAAAACAAATAAATCAAAGTGTGAATGTACACATGAGACGCATCTAGTTCGCCACAAAAATAATTAAACGTGTACATGTTGGTGTCAAACATATTTAAGTTAAAATGGTATCATAGGGGTCGACTTCATGGTTCTTCCTTTTGATAATATACGTGTCCATATGCATGATTTCATGCCAACAGTAAGGTGTCCATCTTTTAACCATATCAAATTAGTATATCATTTTATAAGTAAGATTTCAATCGTGTATAGCATGCATGCATGTGCAAAGTGAGGTCACAAGAATTCAAAGACATACTACAGTAGGGTCGACATATGGCCTTTCGAAATGATATTTTATGTGACAAAAGAGTTACCATTTTATGTAGAAGATTTTAAACGTGTACATGGTCAGTTTATTCATGTCGAATAGATTTCCAAAACACTGATTACATATGTGGGTCGAGACACACACACTCTTCACATTTGTTATTTCATGTGACGCTTAAATGTACTTATCATGTGATGTTTTAACGAGTTATCATGCATTCGAAAAGAAATCGTTTTCTACGACATGTAAACATACAAGAAGAGGATTGAAGGGAAGGTGATACAATACCCTTTGTCGTGAACGAGATGAAACAAGGAACCAAGGAAAAGAAAACCCACGACAAGCAACCAAAACCCACGACATAAAACTCACGACCAAGCTTCTTTTCGAATTGATTACCCACGATCATAGCCACCTTTATCACAGCCCTTGAGCACGTTACCAACTCCTTGTTGCCTGCTTGAATTCGAATGGAATGAAGGAAAAAGTGAGCCGTCACTTTGGTGAGAGAGTTAGGGTTTTTGTGAGTGATTTAAATTAGAGAAGGGTAGGTTACAAATGATAGGATTAATAGAATTAAATGAGAATAATGGGGAGTTAATGAGAGAGTAAATGGGCATCATGGGCGTCAATCTTGGCCGATCAAGGGAGAGAAATTGGGACCAAATCAATCTTCCATAATTATCAATGTTTTAGTTATTAATTTTAGCTTAAATATCTTTTATAACTTGTACATGTATTAAGTCCATATAACTTATAATGTGTTATATTCATTTTGTAGACATAAAGGGCATTAATATCCTGCATAAATCATTTATAAGTTAAGTGTTAAACGTATTTAACGAGCTTGACGTGTTTTACGTATTTCACATATATTAACTTAAGGGTATAATGGTCTTTTACCACGTTTGAGATTTTTAGGGTTTTACAAATTACGGCTACAAGCCTACAAACCATTGTCGGTCTCTTTGACAATTCATTTCTATAATATTAATTACTACCACATCAGTTTATCTTCAATCCATATCTATAAAGTTATCCGAACCTAAAATCATTAGTTTGTTGCCTAAAATTATCGTCAAATTGAAAAACGTATAATCAAATAATATTGCTTGTCGAAATTTTGATTAAATGGTATTCATTGTTGCAACGCGCAATTGATTTTCTAGCATAGATTAAGATGGTAGAAAGTTATCAGTTAAAAAGCTGAGATAAAAAGGTAATGCTAACGATGATTATAACATTAACCAAAACTTATACGTAAAAACTTATGGTAAAAGGTAACGATGCTCTATGTATCAACAATTGTTTATTTTTTATTTATTTTGAATAACGAGCTTGTAAAAAACCCGTTATGTATAATATATCGGTTTTATGATTCATTATGCATTATTTTTTACATTTGCATAATAATTAATAAAAAAAAGAGTATGTTATGTATAACAAATCATACAAAAAAGGCAAAAATGCATATATATCCCTCTCAAAGTGAATAATTGCATATATATCCTTTGTACAAGTTTTTTATGCACATTTTACAATGGTTTTTATGCATGCTTTGGATATATATGCAATTTTGCATTTTCGGGAGGATATATATGCAAAAGCCCCTAGAAAAAAATACGTTATGCATAATGAATCAGAGAACAAAAGTATATTAAGCTTAATGAGTTTTTTAAATGTTTGTTATTTAAAATGAATAAAAATTGTAAATAAATAGAGCATCTTTAACTTTTACCCAAAAGTTTAAATTAATAACTCTAAATTTAACTACTACTCAATTGCAAACAAAAGAAAATAAGAAAGAATGAAAGTTTTCCCTGCTGGTGCCTTTTGGAACCCTGCTGCTGTCAACAAACCTTTTGTCTTGATCCAGTTCATTATGATTTGAGCCGGGTTCAGACCCCTCTTGTTTCATGACCGGTCAGTTGTTATTCTTGAACCGGGCTTTATTGAAACAGCGGGGTTCACTGAACTTAGCGGGTTATATTCATTTGGGCCTCTTGTTTTTGTGGCCGGACTTTTTATATATCTTCTTTAATCCTCGATTTAACTCCATAACATTTTACAAATTTATACAAAAAAAAAGTGACAAATTTACATAACTAAGCAACCTGACCCATTTGATGTATTTCATTGTATATAAGTTGTTGTTAGCGGACTTGGTCGATATATTACTATGAATTCTGATTAAGATACTTAAAAACAAAATGGCTTTTTTTTTAAGGATTTGTTATGTCAAAGACTTAATTTTGAACCCAATATTAAATACTTTTTTTTTTTAATTGATATGTTATTTGACTCATAACATTACACCAGGCGTGGTGTGGCTCCTTTATACTTCGGTCATGAAGACCATTATGACCAGACGGCCGGTCTTAAATTAGAGAGTTCTTATGAAAATTACTTTCAATAAATTGAAAACTTGTGTTATGATTACTAAGTATTCATGATCTAAGTTGTGACTAAATTGTTATACTGTTTGTTAATGATAATTCATGTGAAGTTAGGATGAGAGCATACCTCTTTTCTTGTTAAGTTATAATATGGCATACATCAAAGTCACGATAATTAACTAAAGTTTCCAGCTAAAGATCAAGTCTTCCTCAAGTTTCGTTTCCAATAGTTAGCAATATCAGTTTAATTTATAAAAGTGTTTGGTAGAGTAGCCGTAGCTGTAATATTAATATGTAAAATAACATACTGCTAAATGCTAAATGCTAATGCTTATTTAAAAAGCATTGAGAATTTAACGTTTTTATAATTTTATAAATGCTATATTCTTCTTTTCAAACAAGCTTTGCAATAATAATGCTAAATGCTAATTGCCTTAAAATACTCTCAAATATGAACCCAAAATTAGATTTTCGATGGGCCAACCAATGGGCTTACATTATATATATGCAACTTCCATTACAAAAAATATGACAATTTAAAAAAAAAAAAAAAAAAAAAAAAAAAAAAAATCTGAGTTGTTTAAAAAACACAAGTTATATTTTTTTGTCGAAGATTTATGTTGGAAAAAGTATAACGTCATTCTAACTTCAACCACTAAAGCATAGGCTACTTAGATGTTCGTGGAAACTTTCAAATTAAAGTACATTCAATAATCTTACAAATATAGTAATAAACCTAACAAAGTGCTACTTAGATGGAGTACTATATTAGTGTAAAGACATGATACACGAATAAATCAAAGAATTGTTTAGACGCGTTTTCATTCCACTTTATTATTACTACATTTGGCACAAACGAGCTTTCTATGTATTTTCCATCATTTGGTAAGATATACCTACCGAAACAAAATGTGAACTTTCCGTAAACACGCGATAAGATGAAAGGAAATGTTACAACAATTTCATGTCAAAGTCACTTTACGTGTGTCACATGTTCTTTGCTAGCAATTTCATAGAACGATACAGAGCTTTTGAACTTTTCGTTTTGCAGTTTCTTGTAAAATTGCATAACAAACTTTGTTCAACAATCTTTATACCATCAAGTGTCATTGGGTGGTTGTTCTAAAGTTCTAAAGTCTTTTAAAAGCAATATTACATTAAAAGTCGAAGTTTCTTGTCAACATTAACCGCAAAAACAAAAAACTGTGTATTTTTTTTTGAACGGCAAAATTTTATTAAAACTAGCAAGGCGCTAGAAAATTACAGAGAGTAAACCACTAAAGGGTTTTGAATCCAGTTGTTCCATGAGATGGTATGCGAATTACATCTTGAAGAGAACCATCTAAAAGAAAAATCTACGATCTTATCAAATATTAAGCTACGTTTCGGAATCTCATTACCAAAAACGGATTCATTACGAAAGCACCATAAAGACCAAAGACTTGCGGAGCAAATGACTTCGAGGATCTTCTTATGCTTACCCGGCAAAGAGCTATCATCTATCCAAATGAAAAGATCAGACAAACACGAAATATTTGGGATGAAGAGATCCACCCACTTGAAGACCCGAATCCACACTAAGGAAGCTAAAGAACAAGCCCATAGCGTATGGAAAGAAGTTTCAGTTCCAGCATCACATATCGGAAAATTCAACGAATTAACCTCGATTCCACGACGGCTGAGGTTCCATCTAGATGGAAGGCGGTCGCGAGAGGCCCTCCAAACAAAAATATTAACCTTCTTCGGGATGATTTGGTTCCAGCGAGTAGAATGACCTTGATCAGGCAAAAATTCCCCATCAATCTGACATCTAGCGCTTCGGACAGTGAATGAATTCCAACCTAAAGACCAAGTCCATGTGTCTTCTGAATCATTGAGAATGATAGAAGAGATCAAATTCTGGAGAATGACTAGCTGCGAAGCATTGTAACCAGAAAAAGAGTTGCGAACCCAATCAAGATTCCAACCGTTTTGCCAATTCTCACGAACCGAGCTATCTTTATTAGCAGCTAAATGATAGAGCCGAGGAAACAAAGATTTTAATGGAGAAGAATCGGCCCAAGAGTCATACCAAAAAGAAGTAGTTGCACCATTATTAACTTGACGCTTCATAGAAGAGAGACGGATATAATTCTTCTCATGCAAATGATTTATAGATCCAACAATGCGAGACCAAACACCTTTACTCTTAATGTGGCTGAAAAAGGAATTAGGATCTTTGTTGTGACCATAAATAGCAGTAATCAAACGAGCCCAAAGCACATGAGGATTAGTAAGAAATCTCCAACGCCATTTCAGAATAAGAGCTTGATTCAAAGCATATAAACTGCCAATTCCGAGACCCCCTTTATCTTTAGACGCAAGAACATCCTTCCATCGAATCCAGTGAACCTTATGAGAACTATCCGTACTGCCCCATAATTTTTTTGCACGGATAGATTCCAACTTCTTGTCAACCAAAGACGGCATCGGGAAAAGGGAGAAAAAGTAAGTACCAAGCGCGCCCAGAACTGAGGAGATAAGAGTCGCTCTTCCTCCAAAGGAAAGAAGAGAAGCTCTCCATCTAGATAAACGGCTGGAGAACTTTTCAACAATATGATCCCAACTTTTAACGCGTGACATGTTGCAATCAACAGGAAGACCTAAGTAGTTGAACGACGAGGCCAAAGGACTGCATCCAGTAGAAGCAGCAAGAGCCGAAATCTCATTAGGAGGAACACCAACTCCAAAAAGTTTGGATTTATGGTAATTGATCTTCAGCCCCGAAACTTTTTGAAAGCAATCAAGAATAGCAACAAGACATTTAATGTTATTACTCGACCAATCACCAATGAAAAGGGCATCATCAGCAAAAAAGAGATGAGAGAGGCTCAAATTATTGATGCAGAGACCAGAGTATATACTTGCAGCCATAGCATCTTCCATAGCCACATGAAGACCTTCCATAACTATGATAAAAAGAAAGGGAGAGAGGGGGTCCCCTTGACGAAGGCCACGGTGAATACTAAATTCACGCGAAGGGCTACCGTTAATCAGAATCGAAGTAGAAGCAGATGAGAGACACCCCGAAATCCACTTAATCCATTTATCACTAAATCCCATGAACTGCAAAACCCGAATCAAAAAATCCCAAGAAATGGAATCAAAGGCTTTTTCAAAGTCAATTTTGAACACCATAAGCTTGGATTTTTTGCGTTTACACCACTGGATCACCTCGTTAACCATCAGCGGCTGATCCGGTCCAGACCGTCAAGTTTTCTCACACAAGCCAGCCACTTGTGAATGGCCGACCGTAAGAAACTTAAAACGGTTTAAACAAAAATGCAATGAAGATCTGGGGAGTATAGGGTTTCCCCGGGTCGTTATGTCCCAGCGAGCTATGCGAAGAATCACCAAACGAATAGTGATCGAGAGATTTGAACGGAAAAGAGGGATTTTGATTATTATAACTACAGAAAAAGCTCATAAACTAAAGGGGCTTAAATGCAAATAAAATTAAAAAGATAAAAAAATATTAAATAAACGCTATCACTATATGCAAAATGATGTTTTTGATTTTATGTTTTTATAAAACTGAATTAAAAACTACGCGACGTACAAAATAAAATGTCAAATTTAAACAATATAAATCCTAAAAATATGAAAATGACATTTTTACAAACCTAATGATAAAACAAAATATTTAGAAAAAGAAAATTATTTTTACAACTAATTATCTATTTATTATTAATTAAAAACTATTTTTAACTATTTAATAATAGACTAAAATACAAGAAAATATGAAATGAAGCTAGAAAAATAAAATTATGACTTAGAAAAATCTAAAATAACAAAATAGAATTTTCAAAACTATTTTTTTATTTTTCTGATTATTTTTGTATTTTCTAGGAATTAAAAACTATTAAAAACTAATTAAATTACTTAAAAATACAAATTTAACTAAGAAAAATCTAAAAAAATATTTTTTTGGCTTTTTATATTTATCTAAACTTAAGAAAAATGAAAAATTATTTTTTTGAACCTTTTCTTAATTAATTGGATTAAAAGCTATTTAAAAAGACTTAAAAACTAGTTTAAATGCAGAAAAATAGCAAACAGGTTTATAAAAATCTGAAAAATTCAAGATAAGCTTAAAATAATGTTTAGAATCTAGGAAAAATATAAAAAACAGGGGTTGTGTGGAGGAAAATGAGGCTGCTATGTCAAGTGCTTGGAAATAAGCACTCTAAATAAGCAAATGCACACAACTGATGACCAAACTGAAACAGAAGCTTCAATAAGCTAAAGTAACTCTAAAGCAACTAAAAACAACAACCCATAACCTCTGGATTGCAAGATACCAAGATTAAGAGGATTTGATAATGAGATAAAAACAGGTTTTGATGCCTACTTTGGACTAGAAAATAAGCACTGAGATAAGCTGGAATCAAGAAAACAGAAGTAGGGACTTGAAGGAGACCTGGCCAAGTGCTTACAAGCCAAAGACCAGACCTTGGTGAGCCAAGGTGGCCTTGTGCAAGCCTTGCACACACCCTGTGCAGACTCAGTGTTAACTGAGTCAGTGCACAGGGCACATGACCCTATGTTGACAAGCCAGTTTAGAGCTTAAGAAAAATTCACAAAATTTGACAAAAATGATAATCATAAAATAGACCAGTAGAAGTTTTAAAAGCCACAAGTTTCACTTAAAATGACCCAAGAATGAATCAATGAAAATTCATCTTAGGTTGGCTCAAAACTGATTTTTCAGTTTGACTTCTGAAGTAATTATGCAAAGTTGACCAAGTTGAGATTTGAAGCCAATTTTTGGACTGATCTTGACATAATGTGATGAAATAAACTTAATGCAAACTACATCTATGTATTTTGAACACAAAATAAGACTTGGATTTTCAAAAGTGCTAACAGTTAAGCAATAAGACAGATTAAAGTGATGTTTTGACTTTAAGGTAGGGCTGAGCATCAAAGGTCCAAAACCGAACCGGACCGACAAAACCGACCGAACCGACAAAAACCGAGCCGAACCGACGGCCCGTCGGTTCGGTTTCGGTTTCATGTTTTACGTGTTTTCGGTTTCGGTTCGGTTCGGTTCGGTTCGGTTCGACCCAAAACCGACAAAAACACACCTAAATACACCTAAACCGAACCGAACCGACGGCCCGACACAAAACCGAACCGGACCGACGGCCCGTCGGTTCGGTTTCGGTTTAGGCTTTTCATGATTTTCGGTTTTCGGTTTTGTCGGTTCGGGTCGGTTCGGTTCGGTTCTGGCCCGATGCTCAGCCCTGCTTTAAGGTATGCAGCTGCAAATTTTAAGATAGCAATGAGCACATATGAGCTAGACAAGCCTAAACTAACAAGAACCTACCACTGATCATACCTAAAAGTCAGATAGTGCAGCAATTCCAAACACCCTTATATTCAACTGTTTTGCAAGTAAAATGAGATAACCACATATTTAGCTAAAGCAAACATTTAAACTGACTTAAACTATCCTAAATACAACTTAACTAGCAGGTTAGAACTAATCTAGATCACAAATACAGTTTATGCAATAAACTTGAAAATGGACTTACACTTTGTCCCAGCCACAATGGCTTGCCAAACAGTTCAAGAAACACTATCCTAACTCTATCATAAACCCAAATTCATACTGAATCAACCCAAAGCAGCTTTCATTCCTGTTTAACTAAATTTGCCTCACTGTTTGACTTTCGTTGACCATTTCACAAAGTTGTTTGAAATTTAATTGTAAGCTCATAAAAAGCTATGAGAAGCTTCAATAAACTTACTTGGGCTCAGAAATAAGCTACTAACAGATTGTTCATAAGAATTTGAAACTGAAAATTGTAACAGTGACCAATAAACTTGGAACTTGAATAAAAACTTGGATTGATACTTAACAACACATTACAATGATAATTTAACTTAAATGTGATACAAAGAAACTGAGATTACAACATTTTAACTTAAACTAAAACTTTTATTTAAAAAAACGACATAAAGGAAAAAATTAAAAACTAACAACCACCCTTCCATCTCTCCTCTTGCTTCTTTTTATATTCCAAACTTCTTCCCACTTGTTTCTGATTTGATCCCACCATCTTTTTGGACCATTGGATGAGCTAAAGCCACTTTTGACCGTTTGATTGAATTTGGCGGGAAATGGTTATATACCAGCTGTGGGTTGAGTGATAGGGTTGAGGATGCATTAAATGAATCTTGGATGTTGTTGAGGATGAGGGGACAAGGTGAGATGAAGCATGAGCTGGGGGAATGGGATGTTGTGTGTTGCAGAGAAGTGGGTGGGAGAAGAAGGACTTTGGCGCGTATGAGAGATTTGACCAAAGGTTTGACCGGTGTTAATATTATAAGGGAGGTCCAAAATAGGCAGGGGTCACAGGAAAAGGCAGGGTCCAAAATGGATATTGACAAGGGTCCAATAGGTTTAAAGGTTTTAATAAACAAGGACTAGATGTGTAATTTCTGAAAATCAAGGACTAGATCTGCCAAATTTGCAAAGTTGTTCCAAGGGCTAAAAGTGACAATCTCCAAAAGTACAAGGACCAAACTTGACATTTTCCAATTTTCCAAGAACCATTTTTGCCAATTTTTAAACTTGGAGGACCAAACTTGTAATTTCTCAAAACTTTTGATATTTTTCACCAAAGGACTAATTTTGACAACTTATGATTTTAAAAGGACCTTTGGTGACTTTTCTTTTGAAATTAAGGCTCAGGGACTATTTTTGACAATTTTTGAAACCTGGGGGACTGAAACTGCCAATTATGCAAACTTTGCTCATTTTTCATCTGTTTTTAAACATTTTGCATCTGAAACATATAAAATGCAATTTTGGAATATTTTCAGTATTTTGATGCATTTCTGAGCATTTTTAAACGTTTTGCAGTTCAGATTGACCCAAAAATGATGAGTATTTACACACTCATCAATCCCCCACACTAAACTATTGCTAGTCCCTAGCAATCTTTTGAGAAAAACTTAATGGATTTGAATCTCTTTACCAAAAGTCATTACTTCTGGAGTAGCCAAATGTTTCAGTTCAAGTAAGAACCATGGTACACCGAAATGACAGAAAAAATTACCAGAATACATTTTCTGATTCATTCACCTACATTGAAAAATAAAACCCAACCAAAATACAGCTGCTTTCTATAAAAAAAAGCCGCATTGCAACGATGAAAACTGTTGTTTTCGTAGTTTCTTACGTATGATTTTTCATAGACAGTCAATATGATGTTTTCTTATAACAGGAACACAATCTTGGAAAGTAGTCAATTTTCTATGTATTCTTAAAAAAAAATGGACATATTCATATTAAATAAAGGGTGAAAGTTAAAGATACGCAACATATTTATTCAAAACAGACGATCTACACAACGAACTTTGAAAATTATCATTCTAAGTAAAATACTTTCAAATTAGGAACGATCTACGTAATATGACCGGGAACTAGCAGGTTATCAGGTTTCCAAGTTAAAAAATTTATAGGAGTGTTCCTTGTGGCTTGCGTTGACTTTCACGGTCATCCATTGACTTTTTTTTTTCACTTAGAAAAGTTACAGTAATGGTCCCTATGGTTTGCATTAACTTTCACTTTCAGTCCTTGTCTCTTTTTTCACTTATACCTTCATTTTTCTTTTCTTTTTTTTAATTATTGTTTTTTTTTAACGGCCATTTTTAATTAACTAAAAATTTGGTTTCTTATGTTTTTATACGTTTTCATCCGTTTAATACGTTTTAAATACGTCTTGTATCCGTTTTTATCTATTTTTGTACGTTTTCATATGTTTTTATCAGTTTTTCGTCCGTTTTTATACGTTTTCATCCGTTTTTATATGCTTCCGTGCGTTTATCTTAGGTTTTCATACGTTTTACTTCATTTTTATCCATTTTTATACATTTTCATACCATTTTGTCCGCTTTTATACGTTTTCATACGTTCTCGTCCGTTTTTACACTTATTCTTAAGTTTTCTTACACTTTCATCCATTTTATACGTTTTCTTACATTTTCATATGTTTTTATACGTTTGCATCTATTTTTATATGCTTTCGTTCGTTTTTCTTACGTTTTTACGTTTATACACGTTTTCATCCGTTTTATACGTTTTCGCCCAGTTTCATACGTTTTATATGTTTTTACATTTTCGTCTGTTTATGCACGTTTTCTTACATTTGTACACGTTTTATACGTTTTCATCTGTTTTTATCCACTTTCGTTCGTTTTTCTTACGTTTTTTTTACGTTTTCGTTCGTTTTCTTACGTTTTCATAGGGTTTTATACGTTTCGTCTATATATGTACGTTTTTCTTACATTTGTGTACGTTTTTATACATTTCATCCTTTTTTATACGCAACATAATTTTTGTAAGACAGTTACTATACGTTTTCTTCATTTTTATACGTTTTCATCCATTTTTATACGCTTTTATACGTATAAAAGCAGACGAAAATGTATGAAAACGTATAAAAATGGATGAAAACGTAAAAAAATAAGAAAAACGAACGAAAGCATAAATGAAAACGTATAAAAACGGTCGAAAACGTATAAAAACAGCCGAAAACATATCAAAACGGGAAAAAAAAAGTTAAAACGTAAGAAAACATAAGAAAAACGAACGAAAGCGTACAAAAACGAATGAAAAGGTATGAAAGCGGACGAAAAGGTATGAAAAAGTATGAAAACGTATAAAACGGATGAAAACGTAAGAAAAACGGTCGAAAACGTATAAAAACGGATTAAAATGTAAGAAAACGTACAAAAACGGATGAAAACGTATAAAAGCAGAAAAAAAGGTGTGAAAACGTATAAAAACAAATTAAAACGTATGAAAACGTAAGATAAACGTACGAAAGCATATAAAAACGGATAACAACGTAAAAAACGGACGAAAAACTGATAAAAACATATGAAAGCTTAATAAACAGATAAAAACGGGTAAAAACGTATGAAAATGTATAAAAACAGGAAAAAACGTATGAAACCAAATTTTTAGTTAATTAAAAGCGGCGTTAGTAAAAAAGAGTTATAAGTGAAAAAAATAGACAAGGACTAAAAGTGAAAGTTAATGCAAACCATATGGACCATTACTGTAACTTTTCTAAGGGAAAAAAAGATTAAGGGTTGACTGGTGAAAGTCAACGCAAGACACAGGGACCATTCCTGTAAATTTTCAAACTTGAAAATCTGGTAACCTGCTAGTTCCCGATCATATTACGTAGATCGTTCCTAATTTGAAATATTTTACGTAGAATGGTAATTTTGAAAGTTCATTGCGTAGATCGTCTGTTTTAAATAAATATATTGCGTATTTTTAGCTTTCACCGTTAAATAAATGAAAACTACTTTAGAGCTTCTTACAGTTACAGCATCAAACTTCACAAAATGAAATTGCAACTTTTTGGAAATTCCGCCGGACTTCAGCAAGGCCAAAATCAATAACACCCCGGCGATGTTCGACCACTAGAACGAAATTACTTTTGTACTCAGATAGAAGTTTGTATTTTCTTTGAGTGGTGGATGCATATTATACAACATGTTGGTCAGATTGGAATTCTTGACAAAATAAATATTACTATTAATCTTGTGAGTGAAAATGTTTAAGATATGTGTCACGGGTATGGATCTAGTGAGAAGTGTAATTGAAATGAGAAGAATGAGAAATAATATTAGTCATATATTTTAAATGATGGAAAGAAATATAAGGAGAGATGCATCTATATTTTCATGTGCATCTGAAATGTGCGATTGTGGTTTCTTCTCACTCTTCTCATTTTAATTTTATTAAGGCATATATGCGTTCCATAAAACAAAGCAATTCGAATTTATATATAATAGTATTGCATATCCGTATTATGCATGCATCTTGACAATTTATAAAAAAGAGTGAAACTTTAACATCGTATATTTATTTAAAATTCCATCATACACAATTTTCTATAATTTGATTTCTTTAATAAGATTACTTGAAAACAAAACATTTTTCCTTAAAACAATCTATCATATAAAAAAAACTTAACTTTGAACCCCAACTTTTAAGTTCTTATTGTTATATAAATATATAAAATATATATTGTAATCATTTATAAAAGTTAATTAGTAAGTTTATTGCATGAAACTGTAAGAATGATATTATTGAATGATTTTGATTTCTTGATTACAATTACATCGTCTTTACAAATAGCACAAGATTAAATATTCTCGACTCGGGCTTGGGCCCGTTACATAATATATGCTAACACACCCTCGCAGTCCGAGCGGCGAAATCGCGAAAGCTCGGACTGGAGTAGTAAAACTAGAAAAGAAAAACAAACAAACAATAACCTAAAACGAAAGTTGGTTCTAAAACTTCAACCCCCAAAGAACCTTCCAAACAAACGGGGCGTGTTTTTCCATAGAAAAACATAAAGATCCAATTTTTTTATTTTTTATTTTATTATTATTATTATTATTTTTTTTAATGGTGAGTTTAGAAGTGGGATAGATTGATTCGAAGAGGGAGAATGGAGGTGAGGAAAGCGTCTGATGAAGGTGAGCAGATGAGAAAGCAGGTGAGGAGATGAAGGTGAGCAGATGAGAAGGCAGCGTAGCAGGTGAGAAGACAGCAGGTGAGGAGGCAGTAGAGGTTGAAGGAGAGGCAGCAGAAAGACTTTTTTTTTTTTTTTTTTTTTTTTTAAGTCGTCTCGGGAATAAAAACCCTAGATTCGACACTAATAAAAGTCGTCTCGGGAATAACAACCCTAGATTCGACACCAACAAAAATCGTCTCGGGAATTGATAACCTAGATTCGACACCAATAAAAGTCGTCTCGGGAATTGATACCCTGGATTCGACATATAAATAACAATTTTTTTTTTTTTTTTTAAGCTAAGAATGATTGCTTTCTTTTTCACTTTATGCTTTACAGAGCACTACTACACATAATAAACACTTTCACACTTCACAATAATAATACATTGACTTTCATAACATTAAGGGCTCGTTTGGTTTGTTGTCAGGAATGACAATGGGTATCGGATTTGGAATGATGTGGAATGATAATGGGTATGAAAAAGTGTATCATTACGATTGTTTATGTTTGGTTGATAAAAATTGGTATAAAAAAGTGTATAGATATTTTAATTTTGTAGTGGAAAAAAGAGGGGTCCACGGGAATGGATTTCATAGACACCAAATTGGTGTGTAATGAATCTATAACTATGATATACCCATTTCATTACCGGACCCACAAAACAAACACCGACTATGACTTTGAAAGTCATAGTCTCATTCCCATTAACGCAAACCAAACGGGCCCTAATTTGTTTCTCTCTCTAGAAAAGAACTTTTATCAATGGATGGTCTTTCCACCTGGTTACCGGCCTAACGTCGGTGTTTGTCTCATCAACCACGATAATCTGGAGTTCGTGGCTTCAAGATTAAATGTACCATCTGAACACAAGGAAGGTGAGAAGAAAGAAGGGATAGTACACAAGATCAAGGACAAGATCCATGGAGATAAGTCTGGTGAGAAAGATGGTGATCGTGAGAAGAAGGAGAAGAAGAAGAAGAAGAAGGAGGAGGGACATGAGGGTGGTCATGGTCATGACAGCAGTAGCAGTAGCGACAGTGATTAATTAGTCCCGGAAAGAAAAATGATTATTTGGTTAATTGAAAGTGGCGAAGTGATTGACAGAGTTTAAGGTTTGAATGGAGCCCTCCGAACCTCCGGCGTGTAACCGGCGGCCGGAGGCGGCGGCGGAATGGTTTAGGGTTAGAGAATTAAGGATCTTCTCTCTGATACCATGTAAGAATGATATTATTGAATGATTTTGATTTCTTGATTACAATTACATCGTCTCTATAAATAGCACAAGATTGAATATTTTAGACTCGGGCTTGGGCCCGTTACATAATATATGCTAACAGAAACTAGATTTTTATATACTAGTGTAGATACTCCATCCGTCTCAATTTAATTGTGAGGAGAGAGAAATCACAAGTTTTAATAAAAGTGGGGTCACTTTAATTTTCAACCACACGAATAGAATATTCTCTCTTTAGATTCTCTAGTTTTTACTAAAAAAGTAAAGTATACAATCTTTTTAGACATCTAAAAATGAAATATGGACAACTAAATTGAAACGGATG
The DNA here is from genome assembly GCA_019973895.1 of Chrysanthemum seticuspe. NCBI lineage: Eukaryota > Viridiplantae > Streptophyta > Magnoliopsida > Asterales > Asteraceae > Chrysanthemum > Chrysanthemum seticuspe. The sequence goes on along the minus strand of BPTQ01000001.1, from coordinate 6,270,658 downwards.
AAGTACAAAATACATATTATAGTCACTAATTTATAATAATTGATACTTTCACTATTTTAGTTATTATGTAAAACATATTTAAAAAATATACATTATAACTGTTATTTTTATAATCATAAGTACTTGCATAGTGGCATTTATATGACATATGTACTTTTTAAAATTTGATACGGTGAAAATATTTTTAAAATAAAATATTTTATTTAGTGACTAGTTATAATATCCGTGCATGCACAGGGTTTTTACAAAACAAAATATTCTATATTAATACTGAATATTGTATTTTTAAAGGTAATTGCATATAATTATATAGTTATAGGTTTCGTGTGCGCACGAAGTTTACACATAAATCAAATTTATTTTAACATTTTAGCTCAATATATACACATATAAGAATTTGCCCATGAAAATTTTCAAATAATTACAACTAATTTTTATGCACTGAGTTTTTTTATTATGCATTAATATCCATTAAAATTTGGTAAAATTGAATTAAATTTGCCCATGAAATTTGTGATATTATTAAATTAATATCCATGTATTGTAAGATGTTTCATATTAAATTTGTGACGTTATTTTTGGAGTTTAAAATTTATATGTTGTTATTTTAAAGCACATAGGGCTTCGTGTTGGTGAATCTAGAGTAAAATTGAATTGGTGATTGAGTTAGGGCTTCGAAACATAGTTTTCGCACACACGATGTGAGAAAGTCATGTTTCAAACTTTCAAAGCACTAATTTCCGTTCACAAACCATACGTGCAAGATAAAAGACATTAACGTGTACGCAAAGAACTCGAACTTTATGTGCATGTAACATTTTTACGTGTACAAATCATCGCTTTATTAAAAATCTAAATACGTTGTAAACTATAAATATATGATATGTTCTTATTTTCTCTCAGTGAATTTGATTGTAGGTTATATTGCTAGTCATGTTGTTGTGCTGTTCTCTTTCTATTTTTATTGATGCGGAACAATGGTTTATATAATGTTAACTAATTTAATCACACATGCATGTGGGTTTGGTTTGGTGGCCAGTACTCCATTAGTTGACCGTCAGGTCTCGAGTTCGAGCCTCCATAATCAGAACCACAAGCTTTTTAGTAAACTTTTTTCATCATTAAAAGATGAGAGAAAAGATAGCTCATTAGTAGTGGAATATGAGCAAAAGTTTCATTTTTATTTCCTATAATTCGCCTTAGAAAAATTAGGGCGTGCTTGGTTAGGGGGTTAAGGGGGGTGGGGAATGGGTAATGTATTCAAAAGGGCCCACATCACAAATAATTAGTGCTTGGTTGAGGAGGGGTAAGGGATTGATTACCCCGTAATGGGTAATGAACCATTATAGAATAAATTGAGGGGTAAGGGATTAATTACCGTCAGGTCTCGAGTTCGAGCCTCCATAATCAGAACCACAAGCTTTTTAGTAAACTTTTTTCATCATTAAAAGATGAGAGAAAAGATAGCTCATTAGTAGTGGAATATGTAACTATTCATTTTTTAGAAACCAGTTATATTACCGGTGCACGCACATGGTTTTGATAAAAAAAATTATTCTGTATTAATATCGAATGTATGTTTTTAAAGATAATTGCATATAATTATATAGTTATAAGTTTCATGTACGCACAAAGTTTACACTTAAAACAAATTTATTTTAACATTTTAGTTCAGTATATACACATATAAGAATTTGCCCATGAAAATGTGATATAAGTACAACTAATACTTATGCATGAGTTTTTCATTATGCATTAATATCCATTAGAATTTGGTAAAATATTTGTAAAAATTTATGTTAGATAACTCAAGATTTAATTTTATTTAGTAGACAAAGATTTTGATATTGTTATTTAGATTTCACTACTGATATTATGTTGTACACATGATGCAAGTTTAATAGCACATAATGAGTGTTGATAAAGTTAAAGTATACTCTTTAAAAAATTTTAAAAATGTTTTTCCAGATATCCTTATATAAATAAATAAGAAATACATGAGTCATTGTTATAAGTACAATCGCGTATATTTATTTTTATATTAAAGTAACCCGTGCTTACAATTTGATAATTATATTTCCGTTTTCATTAATTTAGCCGTATTTAAAATGTTAACTCGTGTCCACATAGGTTAAACTTTTAGAAATGAAATAAAATGAGTCCTTATTGAACGTATATAGATTAAAAAATTGATACTTATAATTTTATGCAAATTTATATGTTGTTGTTTTAAAACAACATATACATTGTATTTTTAAAGATATAAAATATAAAGGGTATAAAATATAAGGGGTTATTTGTTTATAATCCAAAATTATTAAAAAACATGGATGCTTATAATATTACACTTAACTCTATATGATTTTTAAAAATTCAACCATTAAAGTTTTATTAATTAACTCCTCTTTTTTTAAGTTTCTGTTTTCACAAATTTGACACTTATATTTTTATGTGTTTTTTTTATCAACCAAAATTTTCTACCAAATTTATTAAAGTTTGACTAAAATCAATTTAATTTTGACTTTTATTAACCAACCACATCACACAATTTTGCTTACGTGGTGAAATTAAGCTATCCTATTGGCCTAATTATTTTTTTAATAAAAATGAATTAACATCCGAAACAAGGTTGTCAAGATCGGGATTCTACCCATGATCATTTTCATCTTTGCAAGATCGTGATCGTAAGATCGGATCGGGATCTTAAGATCCTACACTAATGTTATTTCTTAATAGTTTTTGTAATATCATACAAATCTACAAATTATTATACATTATAAACACAAAATACTATGAATGCTTCATAGAAATGTTGTCCTAAATTATGGTTATGAAATGTTTAAAAAGATTAACTTGTTGTTTTTTGAATTCTACAAAATAACAACTCATATATTTGTAGTTTTTTAGTTTGTAATCCAAGAAAAGTAAGATCGGATCTTAAGATCGTATGGTCAAGACGGGATCCTATAAGATCTTAAGCTTGCAAATATCCTATGTAGGATCCAGATCGTTTTGGCTTTGCAGTATCGTAAAATCGTATGATCGTAAGATCAGGATCGGGATCCTGACAACTATGATCCGAAACAATGAAATTCATTTATTATATAAAAGATTATAACATGTAAATTTGTGTACCGCATAAAATGTAATGATGTTAATCACCTTGTCTTTTAGTTATTTACGGCTACAAGCCTACAAACAAAACCATTGTCGGTCTCTTTGACAATTCATTTCTATAATACTAATTACTACCACATCAGTTTATCTTCAATCCATATCTATAAAGTTATCCGAACCTAAAATCATTAGTTTGTTGCCTAAAATTATCGTCAAATTGAAAAACGTATAATCAAATAATATTGCTTGTCGAAATTTTGATTAAATGGTATTCATTGCTGTAACGCGCAAGTGATTTTCTAGTATAGATTAAGATGATAGAAAGTTATCAGTTAGAAAGTTGAGATAAAAAGGTAATGCTAACGATGATTATAACATTAACCAAAACTTATACGTAAAAGCTTATGGTAAAAGGTAACGATGCTCTATGTATCAACAATTTTTACTTTTATTCATTTTGAATAACGAGCTTGTAAAAAACCCATTATGCATTATTTTGATTCATTATGCATTATTTTTTACATTTGCATAATAATTAATAGAAAAAAAGAATGTTTTGTATAATAAATCATAGAAAAAAATACGTTATGCATAATAAATCATAGAACAAAAGTATATTATGCTTAATGAGTTTTTTTTAAATGTTTGTTATTTAAATTTTAAAATGAATAAAAATTGTAAATACACAGTGCATCTTTAACTTTTACCCAAAAGTGTTTGCTTTTTATAGTTTAGTAACCTGGATAACAACTTTAAAACTTTAGTGACTTAAGACAAATTTCACGTAAACTTTAATGACTTCTTTTTATAATAACCCTAAGAAAGAATGAAACTTTTCCCTGCTGGTGCCTTTTGGAACCCAGCTGCTGTCAACAAACCTTTTATCTTGATCCAGTTCACTAGGATTTGAGCCGGGTTCTGACCCCTCTTGTTTCATGACCGGCCAGTTGTTATTCTTGAATCGGGCTTTTTTGAAACAGCCGGGTGGGTTTACTGAACTTAGCGGGACTTTTTATAAATCTTTTTTAATCCTCGATTTAACACTCCATAACTTTTTACAAATTTATACAAAAAAAAAAAAAAAAAAAAAAAAATGACAAATTTCTATAACTAAGCAACCTGACCCATTTGATGCATTTCATTGTATGTTCACCGTTCACTGCTTCAAAAAGCTTCACACCACTCCGCACAAAACAAAAAACTTAAAAAAATTGTTTTAGAAGATTCTAGTTATACTTGGTACATAACGGTGCACGTGAATATGTGATATCATCATAGCACCCGATTGGTGTAGTTCGTTGACCTAACGCCGCGTAAACCTTGTAGTAAGGAAAACGCCCATTTTGAAAAGTGAAAAGTTGAAATTTAAAAAGGAAATATTGAAAAAATATTTTTTAAAAGGAAACTATTAATACAAATCGAAAATCGGGGTTGACCCGGGACACTTCAAACCCGACGGGTTGACCCGGTTTAATTTTACCTGTTTTCGACCCAACCCGGCAAGTTGACCCAGTTTAAATCGACCCGTTTTTCGACCGGAACGATTCAACCGGTTGAACCACCCGGGTCGAACCGGGTTTCACAAAATTATGTTTAATCCCCAAATCTTCAAACTTTTATTATTTTTTGTTTATAACCTATAAACTTTTTTGTTATCAATAAACCATCTGTCAGTATAAAATCCCGTTGCAATGCACGGGTACTCGTCTAGTTACTTATTATCACCTCAAAAAACAATTGAACTTATTTACGTTTGTTGTTGTTTTATTATTTATTCACACACGTAACTCTGTAGTGAATAATTTCTTTCAAGATTCTCATGATTTCACGGGTCTATAATTTTCCTTAAAAAAAATAAAACTTATATTATTCATTGTTGTTTATTACTTTATTCATACACTCAACTTTTTAATGGATGATTCTTTAAAAACCCATGAATTTCACGGGTAGTAGTACAATAACATAAGAGCAGTTTCAATGTTAACGCCATAACGGCGTGGAAGACACAAATAACGGCGTTAAGCCGTTATTCCCCTTGGAAGTGCAGCGTTATTTCAGCGTTAGTCTCTGGGCGTTGGGGGCTAACGCCCGTTAAAGGGTTTTTTTTTTTTTTTTTTTTTTTTTTTTTTTTTTTTTTTTTTATGCCCCTAAATGAGGGGTTGTTTTTGTAAATTGTTGGGAATGTTATTGATGTTATTGGGATGTTATTGTTGTGGGTGTTTTTTGGGGATGTTAATGTTAAATGTTAAAGCTGATGTGGCGTTGACGTGGACGGTGTTATTGGTGTTATAGTGTTAGGATTGGGAGTGCTCTAATACTCCCTGTCACTAACCTAACTTTATGAAAACCATCAAAAAGTTAGGGAAATATTTTTTAGCAAGTTTTTGGCCTTTCTTTTATAAAATTAATTTTTATATTAAATTATTAACTTTATTTCTTACAATTTGTTTGTATATGTTTCAAACAATTTATAAGTAAAAACTAAAACCGACTAAAACGAGAATTTTTCATGTAAAACATGTACCCTGCAACAACGCGCGAGTAAAGTTAAACTCATTTTCTATTTATATTAAAAAATTAATTTATTCAACAAATATTAGTTATACATATAATTAATATGATTCATTATTTTCATATGAATACTAAAAAATTTCATTTTAAAATACACTACCTACTGATTAGATATTAGCAAAACCCTATTTTAATTTTGGCTAGCTAAAAATGCCTTATTATAGCCGAACTAATTAACAAAATTTCCTCCATTTCAAAGAAATATATGAAGGTTCTTTAGGATCTTATATTTTCTCGCGAATACGAACATATGAGTTATCACAAAGGAAGGTGCATGTAATTTTCCGAGTAATGGGTTTATACCTAAATCTATTTTCGTATGACATGTGACTACCATGATATAACTCACGTGAAATTCCGTAAAAATACGATGAAAGTCCATCTTGCATTTTTACCTAGCAATTTAACTTTCCACATTCAACAGTATCCGATAATCTATTTTTCTGGAAGTTGGTTTTCGCAGTACGTTATGTAGCAAATATTATGTTATTTTCGTGTTGAACTTAATATAGTCATTGCTAAAGTTTTAGTATTGCCAATAGAGAAAATGAAATGGGTGGTGCATCAAAGTGACATTCGGATAAAAAGAACATTAAATGTTTTTTCTAGTTCAAATGGTGTATCTATTTTAATATCTATATTAATACTATTTAATATAGGGTTTTGCTAACAACAACCTTATGGATTGTGGTTAAGCATTCCATAAGCAAAAATTCAACAATTAATAAACAACACATTATAAATTCTTCCCGAGTTTTTAACTTAACGCTATTAAGCAAAATAGTAGTTTATTCTTATAATACTATTCTTTGAAAAATCGTAAATTTTACGAATCTGTAAACTAGTCAAAATATATATTTTACTCACTAATAAACTTAATTGATGTAGTATGATAACAAAACGTAGAATAATAAATTTATTCTATAAATAATTATTTCTTTTAATAAAAAATAGCCTAAATACATCAAATGGTATTTAGATTAGTGATTTTTAATCGCCTTACTCACTGAAAATAAATATTTTGAACTGGAAATAGATATTTTAAACTCATTCCACGTCATCATAATTAACAATGAATCTTGAGGGTAACCTAAATACATGCATTAGATGTTACTCCGTATCTAGACTAGCGATACATGATCCACTAACCAAAAGTTTTTGTGTTCAAGTATCATCTACAACATTTATGACTTGCGAGGTATAATTAGAGTGCACAATGTACATATATTATATTATTACCTGCACAACCATACAACAATTCAGGAAAAATAAATAAATAAATAAATGTTGGTTATATAAATTGTTGTTTGTAAAAAAAAAAAAAAATGCACGGTGCACTAGTTATTGGTGACGTCATTGGCTTTCATCTCCCCAGCAACGCATATGGAACCACAAAGGGACGAATGGTGCATGTGCGTTGTTGGAGGAGATAGAAGCCAATGACGTCACCAATAAGTAGTGCACCGTGCACTATAAGTTCTTGAAAATTTGTCTTTTTAAAAAAATTTCAATAAAAAGAAAGCATTCCAATACAAGTTAGGAGGTTAGGTATTTTCTGGCATGTTCATTTTTAATTAGCTATTGATCGATTTGACATTTTTCTTATGCATAAGTTGCAATAGTTAGCTCGTTAAATAATTATTAGCATGAGATCATACACATTTGAATTCATAGATGTACTATGTGGATAGATATGCAAACAATATGAACATAGCATACAAAGCTGTGGCTGTGAAGCAAATATGGTGGCCATAAAGGCAGGCTAGCTAGTAAGAGAAGAGACGTGCGATGGTTGATTAGCCAACTAACAACGGTATTGACGAGTTGACACTAGTTTCATAATATAAAGTAGAGTGAATTACATAAATCGTTCTTGTGGTTTGGTCAAAATAACGGATTTTGTCCTTATACTTTTTTTTTCAGTGCGTTTCGTCCTTGTGGTTTACAAATCTTACGGATTTGGTCCCTCGTCCAAAAATGTCCGTTAAGTGTTTTGCGCTGTTAGTCCTTCGTTAGTGCAGTTCGTTAAGTGTTTTGCACCGTTAGTCCTTATTTTTTAAAATGTAGTTTTTCCCAATTAGTCCCTCCGTTAATAATAGTTATCGCCCGATTTTCTACGTTTTTGTCCGTTTTCCCCCAGTTTTTTTTCGTTTTTCTTCCGTTTTTTACGTTTTTATCCCTTTTCGTCTGTTTTTATATGCTTTCGTCTGTTTTTTACGCTTTTGTCCGTTTTTGTCTGTTTTTTATCCGATTTCGACCGTTTTTTTACATTTTTATTCGTTTTCGCCAGTTTTTTAATGTTTTTGTCCCTTTTTTTCGTTTTCGCCCGTTGTTTTACGTTTTTGTCTGTTTTTCTTACATTTTGTCCGTTTTTCTTATGTTTTGTCTGTTGTTCTTACGTTTTGTCCGTTTTTCGTACGTTTTTATCGGTTTTTGGTATGTTTTTGTCCGTTTCAAAAAAAAAATTTTTGAATAAAAAAAATATTTTTCAAATATGTTTTTTTTTTTTAATTATGTCCGTTTTTTTTCAAAATATTTGAAAAAAAAAATTTTTGTTCAAATTTTTTTTTTGAAATTTTTTATTCAATTTTGTTTTTAAAATTGATTTTTTTTTTTCAATTTTTTTTTCGGAAATATTTTTTTTCCAATTTTTTTTTTGGAAAAAATTTTAAAAACTAAAGAAAAACGGACAAAATGTAAGAAAAACTAAAGAAAAACGTAAAACTACGGGCGAAAACGGAAAAAAAACGGACAAAAACGTAAAAAAATTGGCGAAAACGAATAAAAATGTAAAAAAATGGTCGAAATTGGATAAAAAACAGACAAAAACGGACAAAAGCGTAAAAAACAGACGAAAGCATATAAAAACAGACGAAAAACGAAAAAAAACGGGGGGGAAACGGATAAAAACGAATGAAAACGGATAAAAACGGACAAAAACATAAAAAATCGGGCGATAACTATTATTAACGGAGGGACTAATTGGGAAAAACTACATTTTAAAAAATAAGGACTAACGGTGCAAAACACTTAACGAACTGCACTAACGAAGGACTAACAGCGCAAAACACTTAACGGACATTTTTGGACGAGGGACCAAATCCCTAAGATTTTTAAACCACAGGGACGAAACGCACTGAAAAAAAAATATATGGACAAAATCCGTTATTTTGACTAAACCACAAGGACGATTTATGTAATTCACTCTATAAAGTATAAACACGGTTATCAAAATAATTCGACATTACAGGTATCAAAATACACGGTGCATTAATAGGCGATTCAATTCATACTTGAGAACTGCTATTTTGCTTAATAGCGTTAAGTTGCTAAATACACGGCATTTTTTTATAACAGTTATTTTATCGAATTATAAGCATATAAGAAAAATTTATGGGATGCATGTTCCTCGAAGTTTCTTGTCATTCGTTTGTATAAATACAATGGACGTAGGCTTCAATGACATATTCACTCATATCCTTGATCAATCGTTTTCATCGTTTAGGTATTACTTCCAATCGTTGCAACAGAAAAAATATGGTTAACGAAATTCAGCCATTCGACATAGGAATTATGCTTCATAGCATAAACACAATCACACTTACGAATGCTAAGAAAAGATGGCGTCGTGCATACTTCACTATCTACTTCTCAAACACCATGGTCTCCATAGCCAAAAACACGGTCCCCAAGTCATTGATCGATCCCTCGTATTCAGTTATCGAAATCTTCCCACAACTCCTCATTCCAAAGGGTGGTATCGAGGAGGTATCTGATCAGCTATATGACGTTGATCAGACGTTGCTCATTGATACCTTAAAAAACAAGGACTTGAAAACCCTTGGCAAGTTAGATGGTGTCAAGGGTTTAGCGGAAGCCCTTGACACTAATCTTGACCATGGGATTAATGGTCAAGATCTAGAGAAACGTAAAAGTGTGTTTGGGTCAAATACTTATATAAAACAGCCTTCAAAAGGGTTGTTTTATTTTGTATATGAGGCGTTTAAAGACGTCACGATAATTATACTAATGGGGTGCGCGGTTCTTTCACTTGGTTTCGGTATCAAAGAAGATGGAATAAAAGAGGGATGGTATGAAGGAGGGAGCATTCTACTTGCGGTTTTCTTAGTTATTGTCGTGTCCGCGATTAGTAACTTTCGACAAGAAAAACAATTCGATAACTTGTCGAAAATTAGTAACAACATAAAAATCGACGTGGTACGAGATGCTAGAAGACAGAAAATCTCGATATTTGATATCGTCGTGGGCGATATAGTCATTCTAAATATCGGAGATCAAATCCCCGCAGACGGGCTGTTCATTGATGGGCATTCGTTACTAATTGACGAGTCGAGCATGACGGGTGAAAGTGAGCCTATCGAAGTTAATTCCGTAACAAATCCGTTCTTGTTTTCGGGATCGAAAGTTGCTGATGGGCATTCTCGAATGCTCGTTCTATCGGTTGGGATGAACACCGCTTGGGGGAAAATGATGAGCTCGATAACCGGTAACGAAAAAGCTGAAGAAACTCCGTTACAAGCTCGTCTCAACAAACTCACTTCTTCGATAGGTAAAGTTGGTCTTGCTGTCGCATTTTTAGTACTTTTCGTTATGCTAGTTCGTTACTTTACGGGACACTCTGAAGAAAAAAATGGTAACCGGGAATATAATGGAAAACGGACAAGCGTTAACGAGATACTAGACTCGGTTACGGGTATATTTTCGGCTGCTGTAACAATAGTTGTAGTTGCTATACCGGAAGGTTTGCCCTTAGCCGTGACCCTCACACTCGCCTACTCGATGAAGCGAATGATGAAAGACCAAGCCATGGTTCGTAAACTATCCGCTTGTGAAACCATGGGTTCAGCCACTGTTATATGCACCGATAAAACAGGTACTTTGACTATGAACCAAATGACCGTAACAAAGTTTTGGCTCGGGGTCGAGCACATCGTAAAACAATGTTCATCAAATGTTGTAGTAGATCAAGTGCTTGGACTTATTCATCAAGGGGTCGGTTTAAATACTACAGGTACGGTTTTCTTCTCGGGAACCGTACCTGAGTACTCAGGCTCCCCAACCGAGAAAGCAATTTTGTCATGGGCTGTTGTGGATATGGTTATGGACATGGAGAAACTAAAACAAAGTTCGACTGTTTTACACGTCGAGACTTTTAACTCAAAGAAAAAACGGAGCGGGGTTTTGATTAGGAGCAATGATGATAACACAGTTCACGTCCACTGGAAAGGAGCTGCGGAAATGGTACTCGAGATGTGTACAAGTTATTATGAGCGCCACTGATGAGTGTCTAAATACTCATCATTTTTGTATAATATAAACTGCAAAATCATCTGAAAACACTCAGAAACACATCAAAATGATCAAAATATCACAAATCAGTGTTTTATGAGTTTTAAATGCAAAAGTATCAAAATCAGATGAAAAACATATCAAATTTGCAAAAATTGCAGTTTTAGTCCCTCAAGTTTATAAAATTGTCAAAAATAGTCCCTGAGCCATAATTTCAAAAGCAAAAGTCACCAAAGGTCCTTTTAAAATCAAAATTTGTCAAAATAAGTCCTTTGGTGAAAAATATCAAAAAGTTTGAGAAATGGCAAAAATGGTCCTTCAAGTTTCAAATTTGGCAGAAATGGCCCCTGGAAAATTGGGAAATGACAGATTTAGTCCCTGTACTTTTGAAGCTTGTCATTAATGGTCCTTGGAAGAAACTTTTTGAATTGGCAGGAATGGTCCTTTGATTTTCAGCATTTACACTTTAGTCCCTTGTCAATTTAAACCTTCTATTACCCAATTGGCCTGGTCATAAGCATTTTGAACCCCTGTCACATATGCCTTTTGAACCCCCTGCCTATAACTAATACTCTGGTCAACCAATCCAGTCAAACACCCACTTGGCGCCCAAAACCACTACCACTGTTCACCTATCTCTTCCATGCCTGAAACTCCAAAACCAGAGTGGTTTTCACTCCAATTTCAACTCCTCTCCCATGCCTTGTCCCCTCCACACCTTCTAAACAACAAAAACCTTTAAATATCTCAACCAACCTCATTAATTCCAAAAAACCTGCTCAAGATGACTTTGGCGCCAAAATCCAATGGAAGGCCAGGATGAATTTTACTCATCCAATGGTGGTGGGATTATCTCAGAGCAAGTGGGAGAGAAGTTTGGAGCTATAAGAAAGAAGGAGAGAAGCTAGAAAAAGGGGTAGCTAGTTTTCATTTTTTTTAATGTCGTTTTTTATTTAAAATGTCTTAGTTTTAGTTTAAATGTTGTAATTCCAGTTTTTTTATGTATCAAATTCAAGTTATAACATCATTGTATATGTCTTTGAGTTTCAATTCAAGTCTTTGATATAAATTCCAAGTTTTATACTCACTGTTGAACTTTTCATTTTCAAGCTCCTTTGTTAAAGCTTTTAACTGCTCATTTTTAATCTCAATCAAGCTTTTATAAGCTTATCAAAGTTTTTACAAGCTAATACTCAAGTTTCAATCAAGTTTGGATGTTGGTCAATAAAAGTCAACCTGAGGCTCAAACTGGTTTTGGACATGGTTACTGGTGATGCAGAGGTTGATATGGGTGAAATAGGTTAGATTAGGTTAGTATTGGGTTTTGGTTTAGCCTGCATACAGCTGGACCTCCTGTGAGTAAAATTTCTCAGTTTCCATTTTTAAGTCCATTTTGCACTTTAAGCTTGTACTAGTATCTGTGATAATGAGTAGTTGTAACCTGTTGTCTTAAGTTGTTTTAAAGTCTAATAACTTAGTTTAAATAATAGCTTTAGCTGGTTTAGTGTTCTTATCATTTTAAGTTTGTATATCAGTCTTAAAGGAGTGTTTGGGTCTGCTTAATTATCTGTCTTAAAGGAGTAGGTAGTGGTTAATTTCTGTTGTTTCATGCTTGTGAAACTAGTTCATGCTCATTTGAATCAAGTACTTGTGCCTGCAAACTTCATTAGTCAACATATCCATTTTTCTGTCCCCACTGTTCAGCTGGTGGAGTTTTAGCAAGTCAAAAGCTCTTTTTGTGTTCAAATTTCTTAAATACATCTTGTAGTAGTCTCATTTCACTTTAATATATCATTTCCAGTCCACAAACCAAGATCAAATGTCAAATAAGTCAAACTTTTAGTTTTGTCAAAAAGTCAAAAAGTGGCAAAAACCTGTTTTTTTAGCCAACTGCAAGGAATTTTCTAGGAATCATTTTTTGGTCTTATTTGGTGAAATTTGTAGTTTTAAAAACCTCTCTTGGTCTGTTTATTTATTACCATTTTTATTTATTTTTACAAATTTTTTACAAGCTCCAAACAAGCTTGTATTTTGGGTCTCAACTGCCCTGTGCAAAAACTCAGCTTATGCTGAGTTTTTCTCAGTTCTTTGCAACCTTGCACAGGGCTTAGTTTAGCTTAACTAGGTCTGAGCTTTGGTTTGCTAGATCCCAACCAGGTCTTCTCCAAGTCCCAAGTATTGTTTTTCATGTTTCAGCTTATTATGTAGCTTATTTCATAGCTCTAAGTTGGTCCCTATTCACTGTTTTTAGTTTAATATCAATAACATCAAATCTTTGCAACTTGCAATTCAGTGGTTGGAACTTGTTGATTCTTGTTGCATTTCAGTTATTTTAGCTTATGGTGGCTTGTGTATCAGTTTAGTGCTTGTTTAGTCCCTTTAGCTTATCCAAGTGCTTATTCCATAAGCACTTTGCACATCAGATCCTATATCTTCCACATAAGCTCCTGTTTTTCTATTTTTCCTAGCTTCTATATATAATTTTAGACTTTTCCTGAAATTTTCAGATTTTTCCAAGTTGTTTTGCTATTTTTCTTAATTTAAATTAGTTTTTAAGGCTTTTTAAATAGCATTTAATACAAATAAATTAGAAAAAGCTTCAAAAAAATAATTTTTCATTTTTCTTAAGTTTAGATAAATGTAAAAAGCTTAAAAAGTATTTTTCCCTATTTTTCTCCTTTTATTTGGTATTTTTAATAATTTAAATTAGTTTTAAATAGTTTTAAATTAATAATAAATACATAAAAAGTCTAAAAAATATATTTTCAGTTTTAAAATTAGTTTTATCATATTTTAGATTTTTCTAAGTTATAATTTCATTTTTCTAGGTTAATTTTGTATTTTCTTCTATTTTAGTGTATTTTAAATACTTAATAAATAGTTTTTAATTAATAAAAATTAAATAAATAGTTTTAAAAATAATTTTTCTTTTCTAATAATTTTCTTATATAATTAGGATTGTAAAAATGTATTTTCTATATTCATAAGTATTTTCCTCCTTTATTTTCACGTTTTATTTTGTACGTAAACGTAGTTTTTAATTTAAACGTACGTTTTTGGTTTTAAACGTTCATCACTTTAAAAATAGTGATAGCGTTTATTTAATAGATTTTATCTTTTTAATTTTCTTAATTTGCATTTAAGTCGCTTTTATTTATAAACTTTTTCAGTAGTGTAATTTCTAATCATAACCTTTACAGATCACTATCCTTAGTGATCACTCTATCATCTGAGTTTGTTAACACACCATTGAGTCTCCTTGGGACTTAACGACCCGGGAATCCCCTGTATTCTCTGATCTTCATTTGTATTTGCGTCTGAGCTGTTTTAAGTCTGTTTGACTTGACGGTTTAGCGCAGATCAGCGACGGGTGTGTAAAGGTAATTGATAACGATACGAGAACACAATTGGAGAAAGTTATTAAAGGAATGGCAGCAAGTAGCCTTAGGTGCATTGCGTTCGCGCATAAGCAAGTTCAATCAGAGAGCTTGACTGAAGAAGGTTTAACATTGCTCGGGATTGTCGGGCTGAAAGATCCATGTAGACCAGGAGCCAAAAAAGCTATTGACACTTGCCGGTCTGCTGGAGTCGCTGTTAAGATGATCACTGGAGACAATGTTTTTACAGCGAAAGCAATAGCAACAGAATGTGGGATACTAGAACCCGGTCAAGGAGTATGTGAAGGAGAAGTTGTGGAAGGTGTCGAGTTTCGTAACTACACAGATGAAGAGAGAATGCTCAAAGTTGACACTATCCGTGTGATGGCAAGATCGTCCCCTTTTGATAAGCTTCTAATGGTGCAATGCTTGAAACGAAAAGGTCATGTGGTTGCTGTTACTGGTGACGGGACCAACGATGCACCAGCACTTAAAGAAGCTGATATAGGACTTTCGATGGGGATTCAAGGGACGGAAGTAGCTAAACAAAGCTCGGATATTGTCATCTTAGATGACGATATTGCCTCTGTTTCTACTGTTTTGATGTGGGGACGTTGCGTGTACAACAACATCCAGAAGTTCATTCAGTTTCAACTCACGGTAAATGTTGCAGCCCTTGTCATTAACTTCATTGCAGCCGTTACTTCTGGCTCTGTCCCATTAACCGCGGTCCAGTTGTTATGGGTTAACTTGATCATGGACACATTAGGGGCTCTTGCACTCGCTACAGAACGACCCACTAATGAGCTATTAAACAAGCCACCCGTGGGTCGTGTTGAGCCTTTGATCACCAACATTATGTGGAGAAACCTATTTGCACAATCTCTTTTTCAGATTATCGTTCTATTAACATTCCAGTTCAAGGGTAAGGCCATCTTTAATGTGAACGAGAGAGTGAAGGACACTATTATCTTCAATACTTTCGTGCTATGTCAAGTGTTTAACGAGTTTAACTCAAGGAAGCTGGAGAAGAGGAATATATTCAAAGGTATTCACAAAAATAGGTTGTTTCTTGGAATCATTGGGATGACTATCGTTCTACAGATCGTGATGGTGGAGTTGTTAAAGAAGTTTGCTGATACGGAAAGATTAAACGGGCTGCAGTGGGGAATATGTATCGCAATTGCCTCTCTATCGTGGCCTATTGGATGGGTTGTGAAGTTGATACCAGTACCAAAGAAACCTTTTCTAAGCTACATTCGGTGCTAATTAATTAAGATCCATATTTTCTGTTTAGCAAACTATTTCTCTCATCATAATGTTATCTTCTTCGAATTGATTTGAAGCATAAATTTATCACTAAATTATTAATTTGTTATGGTCTGTTTCTATTTTGGTTATTCACCTGGCTGGTGTAATGTGTTTAGGGTTCATATTAAAATTTCAATCATGTGTAATGTATACATATATCATAACCGTTATTTTATAATCACTAATACATAAATTTATCGTATCAGAACTCAATTTTATAATATTAGAATATTAAATATATTGACAAAACTATATATTATAATCATTAATACTTGCTTCCGCCGTTCAAAAAAAAATAATCGTTAATACTTGCACTTACAGTTAATTATTATATAGTTATATAGAACATATTTACAAAATATATATTATAATCTGTATTTTAGTCATATATACCGACATTTATTTCATGAAACTAAGGTTGCGTTTGTTTTTCTGAAGAACCTCTTAATAACATCTTAATCTGACTCAATCAGACGCAATCAGATGTTTAAACAAAAAAGTGTGTTTTTTTCGTGTCATTAAGAGGCAAAAGTGACAGTCAAGATTAAGATTGTTTGTTTTTTTATGATCATTAAGAGGCACTAAAAGGTAAAAACATCTTATTGAAGGGGTGTCTCAACACCTCTTAATGTCTAATGACTAAAACCTTCAAATAATTTTACAAAAAACAAACACTTTTATATTTAGATTTTTCAACCACTTATTCATATTAAACTGGAATCAGATTCAGATTTTTCAATCACACATTCACTTTTAAAGATAAGTAGACAGATGTTTAGATAAATAAGTAGAAGTAGCCATCTTGTATGTATTTGGATCACATCATTCTCCTACCAAAAGAAAGTTTATATGGTGGAGCAACCATGGACGGAATCAGAAAACAAAGTAACCAGGTGCATTTACAACAAGTCAAACACGATTTTTAGAAACCAAATGCATTTTGGAAAAATCGAGTTTTTTTTTTTTTTTTTTTTTAATAAAATTAACACCGATGCACAAAAATCTCTAGGGTCTCAAGACCCCACATGACCCACCCTAATTCCGTCACTGGCAGCAACTATATTACATGATCATTAACTTAGAGCTAACAAATTACAAGAAGCAACCTCTAACACCTGATTTTGTAAAGGATCGGAATGTCACACTGACTTAGACCCAACAATATGCAAATTATACATGCTAGACACTCATCACTTTTCACCAAACGTCCCCGAATTGTCTGTTGCAAAGAAAAGAAATGCGGCTTACTCATATAAAGGAAACAACTATATCTTACGCTGAGCAGATGTTATCATTTGGTCCTTAATGGGTAAAGATTGAACGGTTGAACCACATAAAGACTGTGTCCTTAAAGACATACCTTAAAGATGATACATTGCAATTCATGTAGTTAAACATTAATATTTAAGCAGTTGTTCAATAGGTGTATACTTATTATACCTAACCAAAGTGCTTCAACGCAAAAAAGCCCAAAAAAAAAGATGAACATTTACACTACTCAAAAGAGGAGCTTCTTACCGTCCGATAAATTAAAATAAGAATTGAACAAGAAAACCAAAGAGCAAAATACTTTTTTACCTCTGCATTCTACATGTAAAATGGTATCCGGGGGTGTGGGGTCCACAAGTCTAGTTATTCTTTGAAGATGAATCGTTATGTTTCTTTCTGCGTTGGCGGCCTTTGGGAGCAGGTTCAGCTAATGGTCCAGACCAATTCTGGACAGGTGGTTTGGCGTATGAAAAACTGGAACTAAATGGGACATCGGGTGGATCAAAAGTTGGATCCATGTGATGTGATGAACCCAATGGGTAACCGAGTGTCCCGTCTTGATGAGGTGGAGGAAACTTTTCACTTTTGCTCTTTGCATTTGCGTGTGTAATCAACCGCCGTCTCTGCAAAGGGAACATATTCTAATCAAAATGTTGGCTTTGTGTTTGTAGCAAAAAAAAAAAAAAAAAAAAAAGGCTTTTAATTATGACTAATTTTATATCAAAACGTTACAAGAAATACCTGTTTCTATAATGTAACAAAGGCTAAAACGGGACACAAAGTCATATTTGTATGTAACAACGGTCAGAAGGGGACAACTGAATAAGTTTGTTGGTGAATAAAAGAATCCAGTTTTTTCAAGAAATAACTACGTCTAGGATGTTTAGGCGGCTTTAGCTTTCTGCCTACAGCCCTCTTTGGTTGACTTTGGGCTCGGGTCTAGATTGAAACTTTTAGGGTAGTGTTTTTTCAAACGCGGGGTCATCTCTATAGTTAACATCTAGCATACTAAGTAGAGCATAAATTTTGACTGAAATCAAATAATAAATGGGTTGCTTTGGGTTATCTTATGGGTGAAAGAAAAAAGGTTAGGTGAAAAGAAAACAGCCCAAAGGGCTTAATTCTAATGGAAAAAAATTCCGTATCATTCTTTATAGAAAGAAAAAATAGATTATTAGTGCCACAGAAATCTTATAAATCGTAATTAGCACACTAGTTATTAATAAAAAGACAAAATTCTTGTAATAAAGTAGTAAGCTTATCTTTCGTACATCAATGTTTGCTTGCAACTCAGCATTGGCTTCAGGAGCAGGCATAGCCCTTGCATGTCTTTCCCGTGTGCGAGTCTTCTTCGTTCCTTCAGCATTTGTTTTACCAGCAGCTCTTAATCTACCACAAATATATGTCACATTTGAGTTAAAGAACAAGCTAAATAAAATTACTAATTCCTCAAAATGTACTATGACGTGGTTAATGTATTGTGTTACCTTCTAGCTTCTTCATCACGTAGTTTTGCATCCATCTCTTTGCTTGGTGCATATTTGGGAAGGCTTGCGGGATCACATGCATAAGGTTTTGTCATAAAGAACTACAAAACGATACATGACACATAATGAAATGAATCCATGAAACGAATATTGTAATGCTTAAATGAAAAGAATTTTGAGTTTTGATATGGATGCTTACTTCACTTTTTAAAGCAGCTGTAGCAGTTTGACGGTCTGCAGGATCAATTGCAAGAAGGGTATCAATCAATGGCAACGACGATGGTGGGAAATGTTTGAATGTTTCCGCTATACACCGTTTGTATGATTGTTGAGGCTTAAATATGGTTGCATGTGGCAACTTTGACTTTTTCCAATACGCTTCAGAAGGTGAACCACATAACTTAAAAATCTTGTGAAGTTGTTCTACCTGATTACACACAAAACCAACGTATAGTGAGTCATGTACACAAAAACGTACAACGACTAAAACGAAACAAATGAAACATTGTGTTGGTATTTTATGCAAAAAAAGACTGTAAATTACCTCCGTACGACCAGGCATTATAGGCTTTCCAGCCAATAACTCAGCTAAAATACAACCTGCGCTCCATAAATCAATACCAACACCGTAATCAGTTGCACCAAGAAGAAGCTCGGGTGGTCTATACCATAATGTAACCACACGGCTAGTCATTGGCTGCTTGTGATTAGGGTCAAAAAAGGACGCTAAACCAAAATCAGCAATCTTTAAACTCCCCGTATTATCAAGTAAAAGATTGGAACCCTTGATATCTCTATGCAACACATGGCGATTGTGACAATGTTCAAGCCCAGACAAGAGTTGGTTCATGTAACATTTGACCTAAAACAAACATAAACGATTAACATATTTGGGTGAGCTAGAAAGTAGTTTCAATGGGTGGCCTTATGAAAAAAGTACACATTATTACAAGAAGAAGTTAATTGTTACGTTTAAGAAAAATAATAACTAACCTGAGGCTCGGTAAACTTGATAGTGGGACTAGCAGCAAGTCCAGCCAAATCATGTTCCATGTACTCGAAAACAAGATACAAACTACAAGACATTCTTGATGTCACCAACCCTTCCAATTTCACAACATTGGGATGATCTAATCGCCGTAATATCAAAATCTCTCTAGCCATAAACTTTACACTCTCAGGCTCCAAATTGTCAAAACGAACCTTCTTTAATGCGACTATTTTCCCCGTCATAGTATCCCTAGCTTTGTACACATTACTGTATGTGCCTTGCCCAATCTGACCAAAACATTACAACATATATAGCATTATCAATAAATATTATGTTTAGCGTAAATAACTAAAGTGCTAAATATCAATCACTTAGGGGGTGTTTGGCATGAGATTAAAAAGTGATTATGACCAACCACAAATAGTCAGATTTTTACAACATGTTACACAGTTTATGACCTCTTAACTTTTTTTAAGAGCAAACGGAAATTTTGAAAGAGATCCATTAGTTCTCACCTTGTCGATTTTCTCAAAAGTATCAGCCCTGCGAGGAATCCACCCATTGATGGCTTCACCAGCGACAGCAGATAGCCACGCAGGCCATCCAGCAGCCACTTGTTCACCATGGATATTCTTCCCTGGATTACTCGATCTAGGATTCGCCTTCGATCGTCTTCTCTCACCTCTAGGCCTCGCACCACCCTCTTTATCTGCCTTTTTTACCACCGCATTCTCCACCTCCCCACCAGCACCGTCAGCAGCGGCGCCACCACCACCAGTGTCATTGTTTCCACTATCTTTATCTCTCTTTTTTTCTACTACAATTTCGGAACTCGGTGGGCCAGAAGACGAAACCTCTTTCCCAAACACACACCCCATTTATCCCAAACTCGATAAACTCTAACCCTCATTTCTCATGACATTCTGAACCAAGTTCGTTCACATACACACAAACACCCTGAAACATACACCGAGACAATTCTCAGAACAAAAACTTCAAAAAAACATCACTCAAATCATACACAATACAAAGTCTATTATAAATACTAATGGGGTATTAATAATAATAAAAATCCTAACTTTTTTACACGCGGATACAAAAGGATTCCAAGAAACAACAATGAAAGCATAACCGATACCAAGTGTCTATCAAATACTAATGGAGTTCTAATAGTAACCATAAAAATCCAAACTTTTTTACCGACTGAACTAAATGCAACAAATTAAACAACAACTAAAACATACCCAATACAAAATCTAAATCAAATTAAAATGGGGTTTTAATAAAAATGATAAAAAAGCAAACTTTTTTACCACTAAATTAAAAACAATACAAAAAGATTTCAAGAAACAAAAAGTGCAGCATACCTAATAAAAACAATAAAAATCAAAACTCAAAGCATTTCAATACACAAAAATTGCAAGAAACAAGAAGTAAAGCATACCCGATACAAAGTGCTTATCAAATAATAATGGAGTATTAACAAAAACTATAAAAATCCAAACTTTTTTACACACTAAATAAAAAACAATATAAAAAGATCAAAAAAACAACAATTAAAGCATACCTAATACAAAATCAAAAAGGGTTTTTAATATCATATACAATAAAAAAAGATTTCAAGAAACAAGAATTAAAGCATACCCAAAACAAAGTGCTTATAAAAATAATAATGGGCATCTAATAAAAAAAATAAAAATCAAAACTTTAATACATTACAATACACAAAAACTGCAAGAAACAAGAAATAAAGCATACCCAATACAAAGTGCTTATCAAACACTAATGGGTAATTAAAAAAAAAAAAAAAAAAAAATCCTAACCTTTTTACACACTGAATGAAAAACAATATAAAAAGATCAGAAGAACAAGAATCAAAGCATACCCAATACAAAATCAAAATGGGGTTTTAATAACAATAATAAAAATGATAACTTTTTTACACACTTAATCATATACAAAACAAAGAAACAAAATTAAAGCATACCCAATACAAAGTGCTTATCAAATCATAATAGCCTTCTAATAAAAACAATAAAAATAAAAACTTTAATACATTACAATACACAAAAACTGCAAAAAACAAGAAATAAAGCATACCCAATACCAAGTGCTTATCAAATAATAATGGCCTTCTAATAAAAATCAAAACTTTAATACATCACAACACATAAAAACTGCAAGAAACAAGAAATAAAGCATACCCAATACAAAGCACATATGAAACAATAATGAGGCTCAAATAAAGATAACAAAAACCCAAACTTTATTGCACAAAAAAGCAAAGGCAGCAATGATTCATCATGTCACAAGTTTTTATAGCAGTCAAAACATAAAACAAAAGGGGTGTGTTTGTTTGTTTGATTGGAATAAACTTTAATACATACTACTTTTGATTAAAGATCTAATAATAATAAATAAGGATTTGTTTTAACTTACAAAATGAATATGATGATGAAGACAGTGAGTTGATCTGCTGATTTGAGCTGTTTTTTTAGTCAAATCACTTGAATTTGCTTATGTGTTTTTTTCTTTTTCCACTTTTTGTTTTGTATTATAAGGTTTTCTTTTTTGTTTGTTGTTGCATGTATGTGTTAGTTAAAGTACTTTAGTTTCAACAACTATGTTACAAGACTTGTTTTATTTGGTACCTTTTTTAATGTGTCACCTTTGAATAAAGTTGTGTTTAAGTTTTATAAATATTGAATTGGATCAATATGCTATGAGTTTTTACCATATTGTTTTAGCAATATAAAAAAAAACAATTTTTTTTTTTTTTTTCAGATTAGGATATGATTGTCTACATTTTACTTTTCACATATTTCTTTTGTACGAGATTATGTATTGTTGATATTTTTTTGTGTAAAAATAATTATGATTGTGCAGAACTTTAAAGGTGATATAGGAATTTATTATTGCTATTTCTTGTTTTCAGGCTCGGTCTTGTGTCGAAAACAAAATAAAGGACCAAACGATCCATACTTTAGTAAAAAAACCGCCGTTAGTTCTCACGTTTTGCATCTAATAACTGCGTCTTTGTACATGTTGTAGTTTGTACATAACTCAACAATGAACTTTCACGCAACTAAAATCTTGTAATTTTTATAAGCTCCCTTCATTTCTTTACGATGGAATGACTCATTTCTTCTTCGATGGGATAACTCGTTGTATAATTTAATTTTGATGATGTACAAAGTATGTTTTTTGTAAATATTAGACCAAAAACCTAACTAATTTTATTTGCATAATCTTTTACTTTCAGAAAATTACTGTATGTCTTATATTATTTGTAAAATTTCAAAAATTCCAAAAATAAACAATATACTATTCAGAAAAGAAAAAGATATTAGACATTCAAAGGTCCACATGCAAGTTTTGCAATCTTATATTTAGCATGCTATTAAAATATATGCACATTTCTGTAAACTGATTAGTTTATTTGACATGTTTTCATGGATCATTCAACTTTCTTTTCCAACAAAGCACACCATAAGGCTGCGTTATTGTCTTATGGCGCTGTTCAATGGCACGAGACCATACCAGACCCCAAGTTATATGGCTTGACGTCAACTTCACCGGCCAAGCCATTGGATTTTTTTATTATTATTATTTTTTTTTAATTTTAAAATATGCGAGGTCCGAATGTATCTTATATAGCACCAGTTGGATAACACCGACAGTACCTAATGCTCTAACAGAAAAATAACCAGTATAACACTTGACTGATATCTTATTTATGTTTTGGAATACAATAATATTATGTTTTTGAAAAATGACCTATTCAACTCATACATAAATAGAAAGAAAATCAGCCATTAAAATAAGTGGACTAACATATCCGACTTTTCAAAAGCAAAAAATGTCAAATATCAGTCACCAGTCCCAGCCATTTTAGCCATTGTCACAATATCACAAGTCGTTTTCTGGTCGACCCATAGGCGCATTACGTGGACCAACCTGCCTAGGTTACAACCGATCCCAGCCCAACCTGTTGCATCACACTCACATCAACCATACGCACGCGTGTTTGAATATCTGCCCTTCAAACATAAAATTAACACAACCAAACTAACTAAAACCGAATACATTTCCAAATTACGAAACTACCCTTTTGGATTCGACAACAACGTGCCTACTTTATAACACGGAATCCTACTCCAAAATGCATAGAGGGGTTTGAAATAACACTTGGATATAAACTTCAAAGACCAGTGGATGGTATCCTGCAGAAAAGAACACGAACAGATGGTATCAGCAAAAGAAGAGATTAAAAGATAATAACAAATTCGTACAATTTCGTTGGCCATAAAAAATGAAATGTTACTTGCGAGGTTACAATTTGAATAGTCCGGTTGGTCATGTTGGTTTTTACAGGCCAGAAGGCAGAAATAGGATTGGTAATTTATAAGCGTATAGTTAACAACAAAGATTGTGAATTAGAACACTGATTACATACCTAAGGCTCGGTTGACATGTCATCATCATCGTCTGAATCTTGAAGCTTAAAAGGCCCTTTAACGGAACTTTTATTGTCACCAAGAAGCTCACGACTTGCTTTTTCAAGAAATTCCTCAGCAGCGGTTTTTACAGATTTTTTGTTTGATGAAAGATACTTCCTCCGCTTGCTAACATTTCCCTCTCGATTTACTACCTCTCGTCTACTGATTGCCCTCATGCTCTTCTTTTGATCTGTTTAATTATACATATTATACTCCGGTAAAACTAATAAAAGAGAAAATAAAAGAAGTTAGATGGGATATCAGATTGATAACGGGCTACTTACCACGGGTAAGATCAGGCAATGAATGCTCAATGAAACGGGTTGCTGCTTGGTAGTTCAGTGTAGTTGAAGGTCGCAAGGGGGCTGCATGCAGTCATTTTAACATAATGTAACAAAACATAAGTTCGTATATAATTCTAAAAGTTGGAACAAGACAACATAGGCAACTTAAGGGTGTGTTTGGATGTGCATTCAGAATGTGAATTGTGTAATTTTTGCAACTTCAACTCATAATAAAACAAGCTACAACAATACTATTACCAAAAGATAAAAGTGTAAAACCAAAAAACTTGGGAGATCGTAGAAATTAGCGTGATAATACTTTTGTTACTGTTTTTGCTTATGATCTTTTAACTTTAAGGGATCAAATAATCAGTTTCACGACTCTTTAAAGTGATTGTTACAACTTCCAGTACTATCTTACACCCTTTAAAAGACACATCAAAACACCCTTTAAGATTGGCATGAAAGTTGATTCCATTTTCCAACACCATAATCTAAAAAGTTCCAGTCTTTCTATTTCGTGTGGTTTCAAACTTGAAACTCAAATAAAACTATTCGGAAGATAACTTACCGTTGCTCAAATTTACGCACTTATCTAGCTTTTCCTGATACAATCTCAATCTTTCCTGCATTACCAAAACATAATATATAAAACAAAACAACTAAATAATCAACAATCAAGCAATTTTATTAGGCCAAAAGCATATGACTTCCTAAAAAGTCAATTAGTTGACCAAAATCCAATAAGGTGGTGTCTGGATTGCTTTTTTATAAACAGCTTATCCTCTTCGCAATAAGCGCAAGCATATAAGCGTAACCAAACAAAGCATGAGAGAGTGCATGGGATTTTCTGTAAGAAACACGATACACAGACAAGTAGTTGTCTGGGATCACATTATTTGAATAGCTTATGCTTTTTTACATAACATTAGTGCTAATTAGTTTGTAGCTGTATCAAAACACAATGCTAGATAGGGGTTAAATTTTCTTATGCTCTATCAATAATGCAATAAGCTGACAAGCTGTTCTCAAGTGATTGGCACATTCTGATTGTGGAGGAAAATAGTGTTCGGATTGGCTGATCACCTAATGTCTAGCTGTTTAGTTCTACCCAAAAACACAAAAGTGCTTATTAGATCAAAACATAATAACCTATTTAATTATTTATATAAGTGGAACAAGCAACTATGTTTCTTCAAATACGCTAATTTCACCATAACAATTGGCTTTAAAAACTTTTTTTTTTTTTAATCTCCCGTATCAAAAACATAATAACCATTTTATATAAGCTGGTCCTATACAACCTCTAGAACAACCAACTCTCAAAAAGTCTTTGGCTAAGCTTATTTAGATGCTTATAGGCTTATAGCGTTATTTAAACACAATAAAGCTATCCTAAAAAAAGTGCTTATTGGCTCTTTTGAAGGGTTAAAAAGTGTGTTTCCAAAACACAACAAGCCCTTTTCCTCAAAAATGCTAGTTTCGCCCTAAAATAGCCAATAACCATAAACAGTTTGCCTCTATTCAAGCTACTCTTTCAGTATCAGAACCTAATAAAGTAACACTTCCAATAACCACTCCCAAACACCCCCCTAAACAAACAAAACACGAAAAACAAACAAGTGCCGGATAAATGAGCTTATGAAACATAAGGCAAAACCACATAAGCTCATAATCCCAAAAATAAGCTTAAATAAACAACCCCATAAATCCATAATCAACTACTTGTATATCAAAACCTAGAAGGTGTTTCGATTAGCGTATTTCCTCGGCTTAAGGGTTTATTTGAGTTTAGAAAAAGCCGATAAGCTAACATTTTATAGCTTACGAGCTTCATCTTATGGACTTAAGTCCATAAGCTCAAATAAATAAGCTCATAAGCCCTAAAATGTGAACTTATGGGCTTTTCCAAATTCAAATAAACTCATAAGCCGGGCGTACAGGTTTATTTGAGTTGATAAGCTAACATTTTAAGGCTTACGAGCTTACCAGCTTATGGACTTACTTAAGTCCATAAACTCAAATTAATAAGCTTTCATAAGCCCTAAAATGTTAACTAATGGGCTTTTCCAAATTCAAATAAGCTCGTAAGCCGGGGTAATAAGCTAATCGAACCCTTCCAATATCCATTCCAAAACACCCCTAAACAAACAAGTGCCGGATAAATGAGCTTATGAAACATAAGCTGAAACCGCATAAGCTCATAATCCCAAAAATAAGCTTAAATAAACAACCCCATAATCAACTACTCATATATCAAAACCTAGAGGGTATTTGGATTAGCTTATTTCCTCGGCTTACGAGCTTATTTGAGTTTTGAAAAGCCAATAAGCCAACATTTTACGGCTTACGAGCTTACCACCTTCAGCTTATGGACTTGCTCAAGTCCATAAACTCAAATAAATAAGCTCATAAGCCCTAAAATGTAGTAACTTATGGGCTTTTCCAAATTCAAATAAGCTCATAAGCCGGGGTAATAAGCTAATCGAAACATCCCCCTAATAAAGTACTCCGTAACACTTGCAATAACCATTCCCATACACCCCTTAAAAATTAGCCAATAACCATAAACAGTTTGCCTCTACTCAAACACTATAAACTACTTTTTCAGTATCAAAACCTAATAAAGTAACACTTCCAATAACCATTCCCAAACAACCCCTAAACAATCAAAAAACAAAAAACAAACAAGTGCTGGAAAAATGAGCTTATGAAACATAAGCCAAAACCACATAAGCTCATAATCCCAAAAACAAGCTTAAATAAACAGCCCCATAATCAACTACTCGTATATCAAAACCTAAAGGGTGTTTGGATTAGCATATTACCCCGGCTAATGAGCTTATTTGAGTTTGGAAAAGCCGATAAGCTAACATTTTACGGCTTACGAGCTTACCACCTTCAGCTTATGGACTTACTCAAGTCCATAAACTCAAATAAATAAGCTCATAAGCCCTAAAATGTTAGCTTATAGGCTTTTCCAAATTCAAATAAGCTCATAAGCCGGGGTAATAAGCTAATAATCCAAACAAACTCTAAACACAAAAAAACACTCAAAAGAAACACATATAAGCTAATATTTCGGTTTATATTTCATAAGCCCCATTTTTTTTTTTTTTTGCTTATTTTGAGACTATCATATCATAATAAACTTATATAAGCACACAAGTCTCAAAATAAGCCGTAAAATTGGGGCTTACGAAACATAAGCCGAAAAACAAATAAGCTCATAAACCACATATACGCTTAAACAAACACCCCCCAAACACTCAAAACTACTTTTTCAGTATCAAAACCTAATAAAGTAACACTTCCAATAACCATTCCCAAACACCCCCTAAACAAAAAAACACTCAAAAGAAAGAAAAATAAATAAGCTCATAAACCACATATAAGCCCTAAAATGTTAGCTTATAGGCTTTTCCAAATTCAAATAAGCTCATAAGCCGGGGTAATAATAAGCTAATCCAAACCACCCACCCCCCTAATAAAGTAACACCTACAATAACCATTCCCAAACACCTCATAAACAAACAAAAAACACATACAAGCTCATAATCCCAAAAACAAGCTTAAATAAACAACCCCATAAACAACTATATCAAAACCTAATAAAGTAACACTTCCAATAAGCATTCCCAAACACCCCCTAAACAAAAAAACAGTAAAAAGAAAGACATACAAGCTCTGATCTAACAGGATGATCATCTGGGTCAACTCCATTACACCTCAACTTCACTACAAAACAACAAAAAACACATCAAAATCACATCTTTATCAAAATCAAAAAAATCAAGAAAATCAAGAAAATGGTACTACTTGTGAACAGTGTAGTGGCTGCTTTAGCTAACATCATAAAGAAGTGGGCTTTTTGAAGTGGGTCTAGTCCATTAAGAAAATCTTGGTCGTTTAGAAGGGGTAGAAGGTTGTCATTGAACTGTGTTTGGAATTGTTTCAGGTTTGAGGATGTTCTGTTTATGGATTCGAGGACTGATTCTGGGACTGCTGATGATGATTCTGTCATGTTTCTTTCTTGGTTTTTTGTTGTGTCAGCCGCCAAAAAAGATGGTGATTGACAGGGGTTTTGTGTTGTGGAACCTTGGTGGTTTGGGTGAAGATACCTAGAATGGAACCTGGTTTGGTTCGAATATGTGATGAGGTGAAGTGGTGTTGGTTTGGGTTTTGGGTTTGGGTTATTAAAGGTAAGTTCATTTGGGCTTATTTTTTAGGGGAAATTACATCTATATCCTTGTTAAAGTTCAATATTACATCAATGTCCTTCTCACTTTCGTAATTACGTTAATATCCTTCTCAAACTTTTTGAATTACATCCATATCCTTCTCATTTTTGTAATTACGTCAATATCATTCTCAAACTCCTTTAATTACATCAATATCCTTCTCAAACTTTTAAATCCCCGTATATATCTCAAAATCAATATGTTCTTTCATCACTCGAGGCTAAAAATATTATATATGAACAAATAAATCAATACGACCAATAAGTTATTTCATATATTTATACAAACTTTTGTAATTACGTCATCATATTCTTTCATTAGTCAAGGCCAAAAAATATATATATAAACATTATAATTATGATGAATATCATAGATAAATAATAGTTTTTGAATTTAAAATCTATATAATTATAATTTAATTGATTTCTAGATATATATGAGAATTTTAAGCTCGAAAAAAATATTAGTGTAATTACAAAAGTTTGAGAAGGACATTGATGTAATTATAATAGTGGGAAAGATATTTATGTAAATGAGAAGGATATTTACGTAATATTGAACTTTAAGAAAGATATATATATATATATATAATTCTCCCTATTTTTTATAAGCTTCAAATTTACAGCTTATTTTGAGACTTGTCAGCTTATCATCATAAATTTACAGTTTATCATATCATAATAAATTTATATAAGCTGACAAATTTCAAAATAAGCTATAAATTTAAAGCTTATAAAATATAAGCCCATATGAGTTTACGTTTAATAAGCTTAGCTAAACACCCCTTAGGGTGGTGGCAGTCATGATCCGATGCCTCTCCCATGTCTCACCACCCACCAATAATATTCTGTCATCTCATCTCATGCCTCACCATACCTTTTTAGTGGCAACCATGATTCATGCCAAATCTCATCCCATGCCTCGTTCAACGGCTATTTTTTTTAAACAATGCCTCATGCCAATTCGATAAAGATTTCTGAATTGCTCGCATGCCATGCCATACCGAAACAGTGGCAGCGGTATTACCGCTCGGCATCGAGGCATGCCGAAGGCATATCGAGACCACTGCCACTACCCTTATAGTCGCCATCAAACAAAAAAAATAAAGAATACCATACTTTATACAAACATACTACACAATATACTTCATAGTCCATACATACTCACAAACCAAAAATAATAATAAAAGTGATGCAGACCACCACCATGTGCAAGAGTGATGCAAAAATAAAAATAACGGTGAAGGTCTTTTATCAGGAATCACTCGTGATAAGTAATGTGAAGGTAATGCTTCACCTCAATAAAAACCAACCTAATAAGAAGCGACAAGTCACGTAACCTCCATCAAAGAAGTTAGTTTGTATGTTTGCAAAAACATTCATCATTAACATACATTGGTGTGTAGGTTTCTTCATACGTAGCAAATAACGTTCTTCGAGCACCTGACACAGATGAAAGAAACGTGTTGGCCTAGCTTTTGCTTTGATCTCAAGACCAAGTTTCGACGTGAGAGTAAGTATGGGTGTGAGCCGCAAGGCTGGATACTAAATATCAGTGTAAATGCGTAATAAATGAGTTACTTAAAACTGAATAAGGTTGGTGTATTTATACTACCCCAATTTATTCTACCTTATAACATAAAGAAGCGGTGAGTCGAGCTATGCCTAGCCTAAGTGCTAGGCAGCATGTCAACGTGAGGGACAATATCCCGTAACATGCAGGTTAGGCGGCTCACACTCGGTCTTTGGTACGGAACACTGAATAAAAAGAGCTTATGGATAAAAGAGTGCTTACCTTCAACACATGGCTCTTGTCCGGACAATGGTCTTTCGAACATGTGTCTTCCGGACACTTGGGGTACTTGTTGTCCGCCACGTGTCTTTCGGACAGATACATCGTATCTCTTTCCAGTTAGGGTGTACATTTTCTAACTCTTTCCAAGTAACTTTAATATAGAAAACGACTCATCCAGATAACCATAGAATTTGAAACTCGTAATCTCGTATAGTATGATTTTTATAGATTGAAGAGGTTCAGGTAACATCAAAATTTGTTTGTGCAAAAATTTAGCATTTAAGTTCGATAGGCGGGATATAACTATCTTACAATATATACGGCACAAATATATCTCACATGTCTTAATATAATTTAAGCTCACAATCACTTACGGAGTACTTTAGAATCTTCTCACATAACATGAGTTTAATACAACTCACCGAAACCAGGCCAACCCGAACCAACTATACTATATTGTCTAGGTCTCGTCTCCACAGTATGTAAAAGTTTATTTCTTTGTACCATAACGAAACAACACATACAATAGTCATATATTGGCGGTATAAGTAGCGAAAAATAATAAAATTCTATCAAATCTATAAAGGCGAAAATGCTGCAACAAATCACGTTACATAGACCACCAAATCATCGGTCACTAACAACAAACAGAGAAGGAAAAAATAATAATAATAATAACTTTCTTTACATTTAACCGAAGCAAAAAATAATATTGAAAAAAAAAATCCAAAGGCAAACAACTATAAAGTCAGAATACTTTTTGGCGATACAACTCCTACCAACAATATGTACGAGATATGCGCATGCAAAACACTAGGATTGACTTGATTCATCAGTAGCGGTGTTCACTTTACTGTCATCATCCACTTGTTCTTCTACAGCGGTTTTCAGTTTACCATTGTCTTCTTGTTCTTCTGCAGGAGAAGCACCTTCGATGGGCTTCTTGAACTGAACCAAGATCATGGTCATATTGTCACATCCCTCCCCTGTCGATGTTGAAGGTGCCAAACATTTATCAAACACTCTTTCGCATATTGTTGAAAGTTTATTTTCCTGTAAACGTCAAGAGTTAAAGAACAATGTTCATGAATAGCATGAGAAGTCATTCAAAAACGCAAATTCAAACGCCCATGTAATACATAATTTTGCAGGAACATAACTCACACTTACCGATTTCAATTGTTCATGAATGAAATCCACTAACTGTTGACTTGACATGCAATCCCTATGAAAATGAAAGTAAATAATTCAGCAATGATCCAAGAGTCGAATATATAACAACCATATGACATATGGACACGGCTTCGGTTTTTGGGTACCAAAAAGAAAATAAAAACACTACAATATTGAACTACTTACCATATACCGTCACATGCCAGCACCATAAACTCATCGTCATCACATAGCTCGACCTAAGGGTAAAAAACGCATATCAAAAAACAAACGAATAAAACAAGACGAAGTAATAGAGCAATGTAGTATTGCTATCACTCAATAACTTCAACACGTATACGATGAAGCAGGGGACTTACGGTGTTGACATCAGGATTAGCGGTTACTATTTGCTTTTCAGCAGACAAAAATTTGTTCTGCTTAAACTCCATATCGCCTGCACAATTTTACCACCATAATATAAGAATAAATAAAAAAATTGAACTCTCAGGCACGATATTCTGCAGGGACCAGGAATAAACTGAAAATGAGAAGGTTTGTCATTCGAGTAATGACTTAATATGATTTATGATCAAACGAAGAGGATAGTGAATACCTATAGCTCTTGTAAGATTCAGGCTGCCATTAACTCTCCCGGCATGAATAAAACCACCCGCTTTTAGTATCCTGTCCCTCTCTACCTCCAGCATTGGCTTGTGATCTCGAGATAGATTATATGCCTGTATAATATAAACCACGATTTGCTTTCAGGCCATCTTAGCCCATATAGTGGTAAACGATATTACATGTGTCCACGTTAAGTCAATATTAACAGTTGATTTAATCACAAGACAGGCCAATATGGTGATATTACCTCGCCCTTCCTGGAAATTACGCAACGAGAGTCACCAGCATTCGCAACAATTAATTGATTGCCCCTCATAATGGCAACACACGAAGTACATCCAGATGTTGGCCCACTGAAATCAGAATGAGGCCCCTGCGAAGAAATCAAAGAAGCCAAAATGAAAGGGTTATTTATTTACATAAAATACCAATGTATCTAATCACTTGAAATTCAGACCATATATAAAATTATCGGTTTTAAAAGTCAGTTTTAACGGAACCCTGGTTACAAAATAACCCAAAGGTACACTAAACGGACTACCATGCAGCCATAGAATACATCATATCAATTTTTCTTACTATTCTTAGCTTTTGGTAAAATATTATACAAAGTTTGACATTATTTTATAGTTACGTGCAATAAAAGTACCTCCTCGAAAGCCCACTCATCCACCTTTTGACTTCCTTCTCCTCCTCTCGGGGACCATATCAGACCTTCTATCACACCGGTGAATTTGTTAATTTTATCTCCCAAAGCCGATAACTCCCTCCACCCTCTTTGTCCGCGCATCATTTCGTCCATTCTGCATCAGAAAACAAAACTAACTGTTAATACATGAACGAAAATAAACTAAGAGAATGATAACTTAAGCCACATTTAGAAAGAACCTGAGAAATGACTTCTGTACAGAAGTTTCTATATCCCCGGTAGAATATGCTTCTTGCTTGAGCACTTGTTGATGTAGAAACTTGGCACAAAATTTAGCAACAACTTTACCTGCGGTGAGTATAGTGATAACAGCAACAACAAAAAGATAAACATAAGTATAAACTCATGACCAACCACAGAACTCTAAAATCAGCAAGTGAGGTAGAATCGTCCAGAACAGGATGCGCAGCAACAACAAAAAGATAAATGTAAGTATAAACGTAAGTACACACCTCCATGACCGTCATATACACCAAAGAAAGAGGTAGAATAGTCCAGATCAGGATGCGCAGCATGCTAATAAAACACACCAAAAAGCGGATAAGAATACCTTAAATGACAGCTCAAAATGTGTGATCAAATCAACTTCTAGGCAAACCTGGGTACCAGATAAACCATCAATATAAAACTCCTAAAAAGCAATTTTTTTTTTTTTCAATTTCACTGATGTAATCTAGCCCGTTGCAATTACTTAAAAAGATTCCTAGTCGCATGCCTCAAAGTACCAAAATGTAATATATAATCTGAACTCGAATGCAAGCTCTTATAAAGCTAAAGGCATTATAAACATGTTCCTCATCCCCCTGTTCACTATATATATTTATTAATCGTATTCTTGCATATTATTTGTTTATTATCATACTCTGAAAAATTGGATGTCTCTAATAGACTCGTAGAGAAGCCCGTTTCAATGTAATACACATAGATATATAGCAAAACATATTCAAAGTAAGCATAACTACTGATAAAGCGTGAAATGATCGACTCACAGCATCTTCCATTGTAGCACGCCACCCTTGCATTGAAGATAAACCATATCTGACCCTCCCATTCTCACCGTCTTCTGAGGTCTTTTCTGTTTTAGGAGTACTGAGATATGTACCCATGTTTTAACTGAAATTTACAATAAAACGACCAATGAACTCTTGAAAGGAGAATAAAAATTGTTCACATGTGGACTATTCCAATCTCGGTGCAAAAGTCATTTAGTGCATGCATTGCATTAATTAGGTATCAAAAACAAGTTAACATTGAACCAAACCTAAGTACCAAACTTTGTGTTCGCTAATTTGTTTTATAGTCTGCCTAAATAATACTAGGTTACTATGTTGACAACTTTTCTCATATAGTTGCATAGTTCAAATGACTAATATGTAATACACTCAAGACACGACCTAGATCAAATAACACAAATACGGTTTATCCGAGCCTTTAATCCACTAAGCATTTTTTAGCATACTGACGAGTTCCATAACTTGTTGGACTTCCAATTTATAAAAAGTAAGCAACTTTTCATATTGCAAATTATCAATAACTATTTTCGGGTCATTAAAAATTACTCTTATTATTCCAAAAAACATAATTTTATTTCAAAATGCAACCACTTATGGCAACATTAAAAAAAGCAAACATGGTCAAAATAAAACCACATTTCAATAAACAAAAATATCCCATCTTAAAAATTTAATGATAAAAAATGAGCCTAACCATAGTGCCAAACGAAAATATCTGTTTGCTAATTTGTTTTATACTCCTTTTCCTAATTAATTACTCCGTATTATAGTTGACGATTTCATTTGATTTCATTTCTCATATAGTTGCACCGTTTAAGAGATATTACTACTTTATACTAGTATGAACCAATATCAAAAACACCAAGACTCGATAATAACTCTTTTGCACAAGATAAATAACACAAACACGTCTATTCACGCCTTTGATCCATTAAAATCTGTTCCGCTCGTAAAGCAAATGATCATTTTCATTTAGCATATATTAATCAGTTCCATAACTTCCTGGACTTCAATTAAAAGCCAGTTTATAGAATTGCTTAAAAAAAATAATCCACAATTACTGACAAACATTTTTCTTTCCATTTATAGAAAGCAAAGCAACTTTCTTCACTGAATTCACAAACTATCAATAACTTATTGGACTTCGATTAAAAGCCAGTTTATAAAATTGCTTAAAAACAAATAATCCACAATTACTAACAAACATTTTTCTTTCCATTTATAGAAAGCAAGCAACTTTCTTCACTGAATTCACAAACTATCAATAACTTCTTGGACTTCGATTAAAAGCCAGTTTATAAAATTGCTTAAAAACAAAGGATCCACAATTACTAACAAACATTTTTCTTTCCATTTATAGAAAGCAAGCAACTTTCTTCACTGAATTAGTGAATTAGCAAACTATCAGTAACTATTTTTGGGATTAAACTAATTACTACCATCATTCCAAAACACATAACTTATTCCTAAATGCAAAAAAGTCAAACATGGTCAAAACAAGCCCACATTTCAAGAAACATAAAAAAATCCAATCTTTCAATAAAATTAACCAAATTTCTTGATCAAATCAAGAAAACTAAAAAAACAAATCACAAATCATTCAAATAATCAAATAAACAACAAATCAACATCAAATTCAAATCAAGAACCTTAACAAGATTCATTAATCATATCTAAAAACAATACCATACAACAAGAATCCAATCAAATTATATAAAATTATACAAAATTATACAAAACAGTGAAAATTCAAAGATTTGAACATTACTCACTTGTTACTGAATCTTTTTGAAAAATAAAAAGTACCCAATTCAATTTGAATCAAATCTTGATGATTTAACAAATACCCACAATTTGAAATGATTGTTTTGATGAATCTTGAAAAAAAAAATTGTGTGTGGGTTTTTAGTGTGTGTGTGTGTGATTTTATGAGTGAAGAAAGGTGTTTTGAGTACATGTGATGGCAGATTTGAAGTTATCCATTAAAATATAAAAAGTATTAAAAAAGATATTTTAAAATGAGATTAAAAAAGTGAAATTAAAACCATTTTATTGTTTATAATATATCCATTATTGTTTTAATAAAAAAAAAAAAAAACCATTTGATAGTTTTGTTTGTTGGTTTTTTCTTGACTAGTTTAGTTAGAATCAAAAAAGATTTTTCAATGATAAGAAAAAAAAGAATAATTTTAGAACTAGATGCTATAATGGCGAGAGATATTCAATTTAGGGCGGAGCATAATAGACTGCCGACAGGATCGAATTGAAAAATCGGGCCGAATTAGAATGATCAAATCTTATCGAATGTATCTCAGTCCGGTCTAGACATGTTTGGTCTTACGTTAAACTGGCCATTAAGCTTTGTTGGATCGAACCGACACGGATATGAACCGAACATTTTAGTCCGGTCCTCGGTCCAGTGTTTAAGGTCCAATCGGTTTCTGTCCGGTTTGGTTTTGATTGATTCGGTCCGGTCTTTAAACCATGCTCAGCCCACTCAAGTTATACGATGAAGAAAAACATTTGTGGATTCAGACTAACTGACATTTCTGTGATTGTTTTGAGAGTTTTTTTTTTTTTTTTTTTTTTTTTTTTTTTTTTTATGTCAATTCTAATATGTTTATCTATGATGCTCCAACTTTCACACTTTTAAGTTGTTCAATAAGCCTTAGCACTTAGTCACTTTAAAGATGATTGAATTTACATGTTTCTAATGTCAGTTAGTTACAGGTTTTAGTTAGTTACTGAATGTTGTGTTCCAATTATTGTGTTTAACAAATCGTTGCATGTTTATATAATGTAAAGGATTAATTTAATGAGAAAAGTTCAATATAGAACTCATATTTTTTATAGAACCAATGAACCAATCCTAGTCACTCATTTCTTTTATTAAAATATAAGAAATAAATTTTTACCCTTTTTTTAAAAATTAAATATCTCACAAACCGTTACTCGTTACGTCAAAAATATCATACCATCTCGACGAAAATTAAATTATCTTTCTATAGATATGCATTATTATATACTTTCGACGAACTTTAAAAAAAAAAATTCGTCCAAAAAAATCACATGTGATTCATAAAAATCACATGTGATTCGTAAAAATCACATGTGATTTGTTAAAATCATATGTGATTTTTTTACGAATCACATGTGATTTTTAAAAATCACATTTAAAAATCACATGTGGTTTTTCTGGGCGAAATTTAAAATAAAAAAACTTCGTCGAAAGTATATAACAATGCATATCTATGAAAAGATAATTTAATTCTCGTCAGGGTAGTATTTTTTGTAGCTTGAAGATTTACCGTTTGCAAGATATGTTGTTTTAAAAAAAGGGTAGAAAATAATTTTTTTTATTAATTTAGATAAAAAATGGATGGCTATGATTGGTTCATTGGTTCTATGACAAATATGAGTTCTATATGGATCTCAACTCTTAATTTCATATATTACTCTACTTTCAAGATTAATTTCATATATACTTAAAATACAAGTATTGAATGCATAATATATCTATATATTACTTATAATGCACGAAGGCACCTCACTCTTAATTTTAAAACGTACAAGAAATTAAGCATGGTTTACAACACTTTAATGCACCTAATTTTCAGAATTACAACAAAGTAAGCATATTATACAACAAAATAAAGCGTGATATCATTTTAAAACCAAAATTCTATCAAACAACATTAATGCTATTAAAAACACTCATTCACCAAAAATTACAAACATTTAAGCACAATGTACAATAGCTGCAACCAATTTTCAGATTCACAACAAAATAAGCATAGTGTACAATAAAATAAGCATGATGTAATTTTCAGACTTACAGTACAACATTAATATTATTAAAGTGGTCAATGTTAATAATGACTATAATGACTACTACTTACAAGAAAAGAAACATAATGTACAACACTTTAATGCACATAATTTTCAAATGTACAAGACAAGAAGCATAGTGTACAACAAAACACCATATTAATGCTATTTAATACAGTCAATTATTTAACTGGTCAATAAATACAATTAATACAGTTATTAAAACACCCCTTACATAAAAAATACAAATTATCAAGAATATTGTACAACCAAATAAAACATAATTCTTGCATTAAATTGCACTACTACAAATAATAATTCACACTATACAAATATTCGAGCCCGAACGGGCAACGGGCCAAATGGGCTTGAGCCCGAACAGGCGCGGACCAAACGGGCTCGAGCCAGAGCAGACACGGGCCAACGGGTTCGAGCCCGAACAGGCACGGACTATACGAAATTTTTGATATCTGTAAATTTATTGTTAAAAAGAACATAATAAACTAAAATATATTATTCATCGAAAAATTTTATTTCAGGGTAACAGCCGCCGCAACGCGCGGGTACCCTGCTAGTAATATTTTAATGCATGTTTAGATATATATGAAATTTGTAACTAAAATAAAGAGAGATATTTAAAAACCACAACTTTGTAAGTATTTTATATGTAAATATGAGTAAAGTGAAAGTTGTTAATAGTTTAATTAGAGTAATACATTTCATTCTTAGAGCATAATGTATCGTTTGGTGTCATAAGGTGGTGCCGTAGAAAAAGTGGTGACACTTCAACATCTTTTTCCATAACACTAAAATCTACTATAACACCAAAAACACCTCTCCCTCATATCACACCAGAATCTAGTGCCATGTTACACATCTGACCCCACAATTTTTTTTTTATCATTTATTTAAATAAAACAAACACATTAAATTAAAAATTAATTTCTTTTAATAAAAAATACATAAAAATGTTGAAAAAAATACAACCAAAATATATCAATATATCGGCCCAATTTTATTTCTCAAAACTTAGCCTACTTGCCCACAATCTTATTATTTTTTGGTTCATTTAATGTGAAAATATAATCTACCTAAAAATAAGTACTCCGTATATTTAATAGTCAATTTAATATAACTCAACTTTTTGAGAAAAAAATAAATAAGAAAATAAAAAACAGTATTTTATGTCTTGGAAGTTGTATAGGCTATAATAGCCTATTATTTTAAGTTACTTTTCATCATTCAAGGCACTAATTTACTATTTATCTTCTTCAAAGTCATCTTCTTCCTTTTTCCTTTGGTAGCTAGGCAGAAAGAAAAAACAAAAAAATACAAACAAAACACAAACACGACCACAAACCACAAAGAACAGAAAGACACAGGCAAATCACATAAAAAAAAAAAAAAAAAAAAAAAAAAAAAAAAAAAGGTCTTTCGCGTGAGCTGGTGGCTACGGCGCGACAGCCCACCAGCCGAGCTCCGGTATGGTTCCTCGCGCCATCGACTCGTGCCATCGCTAATGGCTTGAGCCATCAGCCACCGTACCCTGCTCTCTTAGGGAGGAGGGAGTGGTACCCTAGTACCCTAATACCCTGGGAGTGCCACCTCACCTCTATCAAATAAAAACCTTCCAACTCAAAACTACCCCAATTCTACCCTAACTAGACGGAGTGTTACCCTAGTACCTGATTTTTTTATTATTTTTTTTATTTTGTACCTGCACTGTACCCTTCTTCTTCCTTGGTACCCTTCTTCTTCCTTTTTCGTTCCTGTACCTTCAAAAAAAAAAAAAAAAAAAAAAAAAAAAAAAAAAAAAAAAAAAAAAAAAAACATGAATCACGGGTAGCCCCGAACTCGATTTACATAGCCAAACCAAGTACCCGAGCTAGGCGGGGCGGTGTACCCGCTCGGGTACTTGGTACCCGGACCCCTACCCGAGCTCCACTCCGTCCACCCTTAGTTATAACCGAGTGTCCAAAGTTAGTTTGTTGTTTTGTGCTTTTTGGTGTTATATGTTTTGGGTACTTATTCCACTTTGAGGACTATATAGGAGATAAAATTGACCATGTACCATAATCAAACATACTATGTACGAGTGATGAACATACTACATTGAGACCAAATAAGATAAACATATTAGGTATCAGTCATATAAAAAAGCATCAAATTAGTGGAAATCTCTTTTGAATTAAAATTGACTATTAGAGTACACGGTGCATGTATGAACAACACGCTATTGGGTGTTTTCGTGCACCAATGGTGACGCCATACTGCACCAACGTTGGCGTCGTTGGTTCATCCGTGATTTTTTTTTTCCTCGTTTTTTTTTTTTTTTTTTTTGAGTGAGAGGAGTATTTTTTTAAAGAAATGATAGAGGGACCTAAAGTTAGGCCTAAACTTAAACCTAAAACCAAGTGGCATTATCCTGATGGGTTGTAATATAAGTTGGTCCCTGTCTGTAGTCATCAGGATGATGCCACTTAGTTTTATGTATATGTTTAGGCCTAAGTTTAGGTCTCTCTATCATTTCCTATTTTTTTTATTGTGTGTTATGGACTCATATATACCAATAACAGTTATAGTTGAGAATAGTATTTTAGTTATTAACTTATTACGATGTTATTGAATGTATGCTAAAGTGACACATCAATAACAATTGCTGATATTCACCGCTCTCTTACCACATAATAAAAAAGTAGCATTTTTAAAGTATTAAAGAAAGTGTATGGTGCAATTGAAGAAGTTTTAGCTATCCTAGTTATAAGTTTTGTTTTCATGTTTTATATTTTTAGATTTTGTTAATAACAATTTTTCTAAAAATAGTTTTATTCGTTGATGGTAGTACAGTAGACGATTATCCGCGTATAGTGGCGAAGATGTATATTAGTATATATACTAAAAGGCAGGACCAAAACTTTTGCAAAAGCACGCATTAATTGCAAACTTTCCTAATTTGGCAACAATAGTCCCTGAAGTTCAAGTAGCGCTGCAAAATAAGTTCTGCATCATTAATTGTTATCTATAGCAATCTGGCAAAAATAGTCCCTAAGGTTTAAGCGACGTTGCAAAGTAAGTCCTTTGAAGCCAATCCCGCTGCATCGCGCGGGTTTCGACACTCGTTAACATCCATTTATGTGTGTTATTTTTTATGTATATATAGGTGTCGAGTAAATGCGAGTGAAAGAAATTTACTAATTTACTGATTTAAATTATAATTAAATAATTAAATATTTACTACAATAGATAGCATTGTCTTTTATAAATAAGACTATTTTAGTCTAACAACATTACTTAATTTTTTAAAATTTTAAGTTTTCTATTACAAAAGATAACTTTGCACAATTTATTTATACATTTGACAGAAGAATTTGAATAAACTGATTGTAATCGTCAAATGTATAAATAAATTGATTGTAATCGTCATTACCATTTTCTTAACAAAATGATTGAATTGCATCACCTATGAAAGCAACGTGATACAGTATTTTGAGACGTTTAATTTCATATCTTTATTATTGTATTTATAATTTAGATAAAAAAAAAAAAAAAAAAAAAAAAAAAAAAAAAAAAAAGCATTCACATGTCGTTATCATTAGGGAACATGTTAATTTACAAACATTGAATCTAAACTTGGAGACACATTAAATCTTATCTCAAATACACTTCCAATAAACTAACTTCAATTTGTTTTTTACTCTTATGATGAACATCATTTCATTTCGTTTGTCAAGCTGGCGAGCATGACAAAGAAAAAGTTTCACGTGTTTGTCAAGCTGCTAATATTGTTAATCTTCATTTCGGATACGGATTAATTTTCTTACGTAAAACCAAAAGACATTGCATTTATATTCATTCCTAACAATAGATACAACAATAGATACAATTATGAAACAATTATTCATAACTATTTAAATTTTCTTATACTTTTGGTAGAGTTTGGCAACAAAAGGATAGTTTGAAGTTAGGTTAGGCAGGAGTTGGCAGGATTTGCATATTTGGTTTGTCATTTCAATTATGAAAGGATTCAATACATAAGCCATCAAACACTACAATATTTGTGTTAAGTCCCAAATTGCAACTTGTCCCTAATGATGCATTTATACATTTGTGGTCACATGAGAATGTGGTGGTTGGTAATTTTAATCTCTTATAAACGGATCAATTATGAAATTGAAATAGTTAATGTTCTACTAATGTTAGGGCGGGCTAGGGGAGCATATTGTGTCAAGCCTGCGGTAAAACCTTTACCGAGTGGCAAGGCACAAAACACCGCCCCCTCATGCGTCATCCCCTCTTTTGTTTCCTTTGCGGCATGTGCATGCCAATGCATTTAAAGAAAGAGAAAAAGTTTAGGACGAGATAATGTGCTTAATAATTTAAGAAGTATAAATAAAAAGCGTTAAATTATAACGTAAGGCTAGGCACAATGGCATCGATCGAGGATTGGTCGGACAGGGTCACATGCGGTCGTCCTTGCTGCGGAGGTCTCAGTCATTGAGGGTCGAGAGAGAAGTGGGTCAAGATCTCGACCTGGGTCGAGTAGTGTGTTGTGTGTGTTTTAATTTAATTAAAATGTATTTTTGTGGAGTATGATTTTTGTATTGTAGGTCGTCTTGCTATACCTAAAAAGTCAGCTGATTGCAGAAAAAAGAAATCTGAAGTAACAAAAAAAAATTAGTCATCAAGAGTTTGCTACTGTGAATAGCCTAAAAAACTATATGTCAAGAAGAAAAGACTTTTAATTGTATTATTCATATCTTTATATTCGCTTTGTTTCTTTTCTTTACTTTTTGTTGTCTAGCCTTCTTTTGTCCCATTGATTCCACACTAACTAAAGAATATTAGGTAAGTGTCACTCATACGAATGCATAAACATAGTATCTATTTATCATACGGTGATTTGACTGATTTCTGTAAAAGCCACAGCTTTGAAATATTCAATTGATATAATTTATAATCCTTATTGGCACTGAGCGGACTCAAGAACAAGAGTTATCAGGTTCATTTTATAAAAAGTACCGAAAATCATAACCCAAAGTTTAAAGACCATAATCATTTTGACATAATTTTACACCATGCAAAAAGAAAATTAATGGGGTTCTCGTGCACCTCTGAGAACCCCTCAGTTAGCCACTGCTTATTGGTTATTGCTTTGCTATAAAGACTATGCACTTGCCACCCTCAATTACGAATGCATTTTTACATAACTTGTGGTCAGTCATTCTGATGCCATCGAAAGAAATCTCATGTTCGAAACTAACTATGTAGACGTCGTGGTAGTGACTATTGAAAGGGTTTGAAAACACTCACGGAGATACCTAGGTAGGAGCGTGTACATCAATGTAAAAAGACTCGTTCTCCTAACATACCCTGAACTCAAAACCTCGTCCGTATATACAGCTTGTAACATTTTTGAGTGGCATTATCGACTACACTAGCTAAATCGACTTAGATTCAACAAAAACGTCGTTCATATGATTGTCATCAACAAATATGCAACCAATCAATCTGGACTTGCAACTCTCAAATGATGAAAGTAACAAAACCCGTGAAGGTTAAACTTCTGCAGTTTGACTTCCAAAATAACAATCCGACATGTTAAATCTCCTAGAAAAACAATACGATGCTTGAAAAACACGGTCCAGTTTTGCTCTGGTAGCTTGCTTGAAAGCGAAATTCGAGTACAATGATTACAATATATTCAGATTAAATTAATAATCTGAACAACAAAAAAACAACCCAATTTAAAAACTTGTCAAACTGAAGATGTAATATGAAAGACATTGCTTGCAAATAGCATCTCATGAGTTTGAATACAACGACAGTCTCAGATAATGTGTCTTGTTTGGCAAACTGACCAGAATTATTACGAGTGATTGTGAAATACAACAATTTCCCCTGTTAGTTTAATGGGCAAGCTTTCTCAAACTCTTTCTGCTCTGGGCGGCATCGTTCAAATTCATCAGTATTGTAGTACATGCAGCCGGCATACGAATCCATCTCCTTTGTGCACTGCTGATGAAGATCTCTCAGTCTGCATAGGAACCGGGATTTTAGTTTTATTAATCATCTATTCAAAGTTCGCAAAAAAAGTATTATGTATACATAAACAGATGGAGGCGGAGTATACATCTGTGTATCTATACGAAAAATTACAACTGTCTCTATAATCCTAATTAATGCATCAACTATATACAGGTGCTTTAATAGTGGACAAAGTGTTTATAGGTCAACCGCCCCGGCCCGTTCCAACTGTACTAAAACATGACACCTTTTCAAACGGAGTCTATTTTGACCCATTAACCAATCATTCCATTTATAGATGGGGCCCTTCGACGAATAAGTCATAACAGTGATCGCCTTAAGATTTAATTCATTGTCTGAAAAAGCG
This sequence comes from Chrysanthemum seticuspe, assembly GCA_019973895.1. Taxonomy (NCBI): domain Eukaryota; kingdom Viridiplantae; phylum Streptophyta; class Magnoliopsida; order Asterales; family Asteraceae; genus Chrysanthemum; species Chrysanthemum seticuspe. The sequence continues at coordinate 6,226,687 of BPTQ01000001.1, read as the reverse complement.
GTGGCATTATGTGCTCAAACTCTTTCGAAAAAACTATGATGCAAATACGGTCCACCTAAAGAGAATGATCCTAACAACTATGATACCAATTAACAAAGATAGATCCTTGTATTATTCTGAACTGATAACAAATATCCTAAGTCCTAACATGCTAATTACGAGATAAAGGTGATACTAATAAACCATAAAATACCATACATAAACAGAGAAATTTTGTAACTATCCTACCGTGCCTTCACAATATGATGCTACTACCAAAAACTTGATGAAATTGTGATGGTTGCACTCGCCTTAAAATTGTGATCCTGGGTCAGGGTATGAATTGTGATCTCTTTCCTGTATCAAAATGCAATCTTAACAATAAATTTCTGGACGCCCTAGGGGTCCTTTTGGACACCGTTGTGGATGACATGCAGAAGATTTCTGCATTACTTTCTATGGGACGAATCCTAGAATTCCTGTTTGATGTCATCTTCTAGCTACATATGCGAATGGCTGTATTTGATTTCTAGACAATGACATAAAGTTGTTGAGGAAAGGAGTTAATCCAACAAACATGTAACATTTTAAAGGCTCTAGGCTGCGTACGATAATCGACATAAGCTCTAAGTTCAAATATGCCCTTTTGACACTAAGATCAACATATTATCCAGAGAAAGACCCATGCCGTGTGTTGTCTATAGAAGACAGTGCATATAATTAGCTACGAGCCGCAGATTTAGTGTACGTTTGAGCCATATATACATCATGCACAGTTATACATGTCACCTATTGCCCAGTCCGAGTAAACAGCCTAGCAAGAGATCACTGTATCCAACCATAGAATGTAGAAGCAACAGTACGCATATACTTCAAAAGTATAATCCAACTACATCCAGAAGAACAGCTAGGCCTCACATCCGCTACATTCCTAATCGAGACTATGATTACGCTCCAAATAGCAAAACCACTTTTGTTCCTCCAAAACACACTTAGTGCGGTCCAGTAATTGCAAATTCACATTCAAAACAACTTCTACCATATAACAAATAACAGCTTATGTTACTCCCTACATCATAGAATAACTTTTACTATATCAAAACAAGCTATACTATAGCATAGAATAACATCAGCTTCAGAACACTGCATTTACTATTGTGTAGATATCGCCAATGTGTAACCTGATTGCATATGATTCAGAACATATCATTTATTAGCGTCTGCAAATTATAATAAGCCATAAATTTACATATACAAAACAGCTTATATGATATCATAGAATAATAACTAACATAAAGACATAAACTAATTGCATACGATTTAGATCATATCAATTAGACATTTAGTAATCTGTGCAATTTGTACTATATCAAAACAACACATAATAACAGATTGGCAAATCTCGTTTATTTGTATATGCAAATCAATAAGTGACACCAAGGCGTAACTTAACTGCATACAATTCAGCGCGTATCATATATCAGCGTGTGCAGCGTATACTATTTCTAAACAGCTTAAAACTAGAGCGGCTCTAGAACACCTCAATTAGCAGTATGTGCACATTTCGATACCTGACACGACGCAACCGAACTGCAGCTTATAGTCTTATACAATATCACAGAAATTCTTCATCTACATTTGTATGTGCTTATCCGTTACGTGACACGAACGCCTAACTTAACTGCATATAACTAAGTATATATAGGAAAAAACCATCACCATACGGCCTAGTGGTAAGGCACCTGACATCATAGGTACACGGTTCAAAGCTCACTAGGTACATATTTAGGGGTGGCCAGGTAAAGGGTGGAAACGGCCGAATAGGGAAAACCACATCCGTTTACCAGGCAAGTGTCACTCATATGAATGGATAATGGTTTTCCCTCTTCACTCTTCAGGTTATCCGGGGAGGGCAAGTTTTTGACTCAAATGTACACGGCCTAACCGGGGTAACCTAAACACAGAAAACCACATCCCTTTACCCTTTTCGTATCACTTATTAGTGTGTGGTGCAACTTATACTATGGGGATGTTTGTATAAGCTTATTTGAGAGCTTAGGGGGGTTTTTGCCTAAGCTTATATGAGTGGGCTTATGAGCTTAAATATAAGGATATTATATAATATGACTTTTATACCCTCATTCAATAATTACACCCATTTAATGTTCATATACGTTTTTGTCATTTTACCTTTTTAATGATGATAAGCTAAGCCAAACACTTAGCAAGGGCTTATGACCTCATGACATATAAGCCATAAGCCGCTTATATAACATAAGCATAAGCCCAATTTATAACACCCCCTTATGTGATTTCAGCTTATATTTCATAAGCACAGATATTCCGGCTTACTTCGACACTTATGGGCTTATATAAGATTGTCATGATATAAAATAAGCCAAAATCAAATAAGCTCATAAGCCCGCATATAAGCCTAAAAAAGCACCCCTTATATCTTACAGCTATAGCAAATTCACAACATCTCATTAACCGCACATATCAAACGCCTAACATAACAAGATACAATTCACCGGTCAGTAAAAACGCACTTACAATGACAAAACGCAACGCGTAACCATCCGTCCCTTCTCCAAACACTTCTCCGGATTCGGATCATCCTTCTTACACTTCAAAAACGCCACATTCTCACCTCTACACCTAGTCGCAATATGTTTCGAAGCCGACATTAACACCGCGGATGTCGGTATCGGTTCGCTGCCAGCATCTATCGAACTCGCCATCACGATCTATCCAATATCTCAAAACCCTAACCCTAAACCTAACAAAAAAAATCAACAAATTCATAATCAGATCAACAATAGCAATAGTTCACACAGTAGATTAAAAGTATAACAGACGGTAAATGCGTATGTTAGCGGCGTAGGATAGCGGCGTAAGTTAGCAAATGTGTTTAACAGATGTGTGATTAGATTAAAATTGGGGAAATTATATGGAGGTGACTTGAGTTTAATTGACAGTGGGTGCGTACGTTAGCGGTGCAAGATAGCGGTGTAAGATAGCGGCGTAAGATAGTTGGTTACCTGATTTTTGTTGATGATGATGAAGATGAGAGAAATGAAATGAAATGAATTTGAGGGGAAGTGTGATGACTATGGATGGGTTTTGGTGAAGTTACCAAAAGGACCCTGGACTATTTGTCTTTGGCAGTTTTGGTCCATATTTGTGATGACCGCGGACCGAACCGAACCGACAAACCGGACTGAATGGACGGATCGAACATATTTAGGTTCGGTCCCGGATCCGCCAACTCATCAATTTCAGTGTTCAGTTCGATTCGGTCCGGTCCTGTTTTACACAAAACCCGTCAATATTGTTGGACCGGACCGAACACATTTCGGTCTGGTGTTTTGGGCTAAATTGGTTTTCGGTCCGGTCCGGTTTTTGAACCGTCCTCAGGCTTATTTGTCAACGTTGGCCAAACTTTGTAAACATGGGGTGTTGTTAGTTTGATCAAACTAACAGTAACACGAACCAGTAGAAGGAAGTTTTTATTCTAACGCTACTTTTTTTTAGTAGCCAGAGGCGGACAAAGGGGTTTCTTGGAATTCACGAGAACCTGATGGATTTTTAACATTTTTTTTTTTGTCTAAAATCCTGATTTTTCTGAAATGAGCATAATTCACAAAATTTGTGTGATATGTTTTGTTTAGTTAGTCTATTGTATTATCGTAAGAAAATATTATGAATCTTCTCACTTGTAGACATGGGTTCACCCCACGGAGTAGCATTTGTAAAACTAGCGTTTAAACGAAATGCAAAACGCAACATGTTAGTACTTGTTAAACAAACTTTACAATGTATACGCTAAACACTAGTTGCAGCATTTGAAATAAAGTTTATAATGTACAAGTCTGTAGGTCTCATTTTCATGCCAAATAACTTCAAACCCATTAGTCACACATTGACTTTACAAAATGAACCATTTTGACACAATATACAAAAATGTGCAATGAGATTGTATTTACATTCACACAAATAATGCGGCTTAATCACACATAATCACAAACGGTTTTACAAATGTCGTCGTTTCAATTGAAGTTGCGAGTAATTAGCCTCTCGAATATAGCATACAGATCCTTGTTATCAGGTCCAAGAATTTCATCCGCTTTACGTAAAGTATCCTACAATAGCCACAGATAATTAGACAACAAAAGACGCAAAAAATGAAAACATGTAAAAAAAAACACTTGCCTCTTTGGATTGCTTTTGAGAGTTTAGTTCCTTCACATTTGCTAAAAATGCAGCAAATTGTTCGTATGCCAATCGACTCCTGACAAAGCAAACAAAAACGAGCAAAGTTAATTTTCACCTAGCTGGTATTTTTATGAATTATCTCGAAAAAACAATGTCGATCTATCGCATTGATGATTTGAAAAGTTAATAACTACTACTACGTATTATGTTGATAATGTCGTCTTCTCTAGAATAACGAGGGAAATGTATCTTTACCTGACTTGTCTAAAAAATTCCTTGCTATTGATGCGAGTCCCACCTGAAATAAACACAAAGAAGGAAATTGCATACCGTTACATATATACTGATAGGCCTTTGGGCAACCCAGCCCAACCCAACCCAACCCAAGAAATGTAAAAAATTACCCGTTTTGACCTTGACCCGCCCATTTTGTCACGTGAATATTTCATTTAAAAAAGTAAACCCTTGTCTAGTTTTAGTACCTGTCATTGAGGCATACGGACTTGAATTTGCAGATGAATAGACAGAAGATCTATCATCAAATGTGCCTCCTGTGGGTGCAGCAGAAAACGAGTGTCGTCTTGGAGAAACAGGAGGAGGTGTCCTCGTTGGCGATGCAGATGGTGATAAAGTTGGCGGGGTTTCAGGAGGTGTAATCCAAGGTGTGCTTGATTGTGATGATAACAAAAGACTTTGTGATATACGAGGTCTTGATGCTGATAAGACAGACAAAAAGACTCGCTTAGTCAAAAGAAAAAAAGCTTTGTTAAATGGGAGTAAAAATGTAAAATATCTCAGCTTAGAAACACGTTAACTTTATATGACGGTGACCCTTGTGTAACTTTGACCCTTTATGTGGCTTACCATCCGTCACATGCTCGTCATGGTATGAAATTCCTACATTTGAGTAGTGGCTCTGTATCCATGAAGTGCTTTCCTCGTATTCAGGTGGACCCCTTGCCAAATTTTCCTCTTCATCTTGAAGTGACATCATGAGTGTCTTTCTGAAGGTCTCCAACTAAAAGAAATACGCCATGATTAAGTTAATGGCTAAGAAAGGGATATAACCAAACTACATATCGGATTAAGGTTTCCATATTACCTTTGCAACATCAAGCTTGAGCTTATTAACTGTTTCCAACAGCGATGCGTTTTCTGTCAACAGATTTTCCTAACATCACAGCCTTAATGTTAGAACTTAAACTAATACTCGTATATTAATGTAAACTAAACTACAGAATAATACATGTATAGAGAGTTAGAGACATTAAGCAGTTGAACAGTTTCTGATTATATAAAACAGCTTATTAACTTTGCTATGTCAAAACACAATACAAGATATACTAATAAGCTACAGCACTGAAATAGCTTAGGGAGTGTTTGAAATTGTTCATTTCTTCTGCTTAGCAGATAAGCAGTTAGGAGCGTTTGGATAAATTAAACTTGTTTCTTGGGAGTAAAATAAAAGGTTACAGCAGCTTAATTCAAAGTACTTATATAAGGTATGACTATAAATCTATAATAATTGTCTTAACCTCATATCTACCCTAAAAAACCTTAGTCATATGACGTGAGTTGTTTATCTAATACTCCGTAAAAGGTTAAACAAACAGCCCCCTTATTGTATAACTGGGCGTTTAGGCCATAAAATAGCAATGTACTTTACTTTATGTCCTAGCTGATTAAGTGAACTAAAAAGTGTCTCAATTAGGGTGTGTCTGGCACAAGATTTTTGCACCGTTTATTATACAAAGCTTGTTTGGCAACAAGCCGTTAGCGTTGGCACGTATTCTAAACGCCAATTTTTCTATTGCTGCTAAAAGAAGCGATCAAATTTACTTCATTTTACACATTATAATTGTAGCTACGGTACCAAACAATTTTATACAGCAAACCGCTAAGTGCTAGTTCACCAAACATAGCCTTAATGTTACAAAATTTTAAAAAGTGTTTAAATTTGTATAACTTTTTGACGTACCATGCCCCATGGTGACATGTGTCAATATTTTCAATTTTTCATGTGACACGTCACAAAAATATACGAGTTAGAACAGGTTTTGAAAGTTTGTAACATTAAATGGCACACTTTCTAATTCACGCAGTGTGTTTGACAAAATTAGCAGTAGCAATAAGCTCTAATAAGCTATAGCAGTGAGCAATATACTTTTTTCTATAAAAACGTTTGGTAATGTAACTATAGTTGTAATTATCATGTGTAAAACAACTCCTAAATGCTTAACGCTCATAAATGCTAATTTAGAGAGCGTTGGAAAAGGAGCATTCCTAATAAATAGTTAAAGCTACTTGTTTGCCAAACGAGCATTAAAAATCACGACGCTCAACGCTCACCGCTCCTAAATGCTCTAAACGCTTTGCGCCAAACACACACTAAAAGAGCTTTTTTACTCATTATGATTACACTTACAAGTACGTTACCAAAACATTTATAAAAAAAGCTAACAGCTACCTCTCACTGCTACGACTGCCCTAAAAGCACCCTAAACTCTATGCATACATTAACCCAAAAGATAAAAAAAATCTATATATACAAACCCCACTTTTTGATGATCAGCGAGAGACAAGGTATGCAAGTCCTGAGACAAAGAAAAGTCAAGGGAGCCAAGCTTAGACTGAAGGTCAACGATGACATCATCACGACCAGCTATATCTTGCCGGAGAATGGACGACTCAGATTCAAGGGAAGAGACACGTGTCGAGAGAGCAATGGATGTGATCTTACGAGCTATATCAAGCTGTTCGAATGGATCCGATGGTAACACATCCAACACTTGTTTTGGAACATTCATGCCCGACATGTTCTTTTTTTACTTTTGTTTTTGTAACATATGAAAGGGTTTTTTTTTTTTTTTTTTTTTTTTTTTTTTTTTTTTTTTTTTAAGTTTTTGGTTTTGTTGATATGCTAAAAAGAATGGGCATATGTGACAACTAAGAGTGGTTATTGCTAGTGGGTTGTCCTAACTTGGAATGTGAGTTGTAAGGGAGGAGGGAGTGGTACCCTAATACTTTGGGTGTCACATCACCTCTATTCAATAAAATCCTTGCAACTCAAAACTACCCAATTCTACCCTAACACTACCCTAAGTGGAGGGAGTGGTACCCGATCCTATCCAATTTTACCCTAACCCCATAAAAAACACATACACTCACACACACAACCCTTGTTTCACACACAACCCGTTCGGTTTGTGAACTCGAATTTGGTAGCCGATTGCCCTACCCGATGTGGAAGGATTGGTGTACCCGCTCGGGTACATGCTACTCGATGCCCTACCCGAGCTCCACTCCCTCCTCTCTTAATTGGGTTTAAGTTGGAGCTTAGTTTTAGGTATGGTTTTGGATAACTTGGCTTGAAAGAGTTTGGACTTAAGTCTAGGGCGACACAAAAGTCGTAACCATGTTTGAACTAGTTCGATTCGTAGGGGACGGAATCAAAATCAAATATAATCGGGTGCATAAATTTTGGAACCGTAATATAAAAAACATTTTGATGGATCGGGTGCATTTTAGATATATTTAAGAAAAATTGATGTTCTTTTCAAAAATTAACGTTACATCGGAAGACAATGAAGGCCTCAAAATATAAAATTTGTCTAGCGGAGAGCCTATGGCACGGAGTGTACTAAACATACTCCTTGGTAAATTCATGGTCTTGTTTTTAGATGAGCTATGAGGCTTTATTTATTAAAGCCTTAACAATACGAAAGGTATTAAATCAATTGACGAAAATATTAGTTTCTTAGGTGAGGCAAAAAAAAAAGACATTTTCCATCAATAATAGCAATAATAGAAAGTTTTTCTAAGACTAATAAGAATGAAACCATTCGTTTACTTCGTATTGGAAATGCTTTAATGCTCAAAGGACTATAAAACTATCCACAGTGGGCTCGAGATGAGCTCGCGGTCGGTGGTCGTCATCATAATTGCAAACGATGTCAACAAGGTCTCGGGTGGGCAAGCTCGTTGCTCGTGGTTGCTATGTCAAGCATGACTTGATCTATGAGTTGTAACTAGAAGAAATGCATGATTAGGGTTGACCTAAGAGTCTGGTTTTAGGTATGGTTTAAGTAGCTTGGCTCGTAAGGCTAGATCTAAGAAAGATATCTTATGACCGTATTTATCATCGTCATCTCAGCCCCACGTGAGTTTCTCTCTTTACAATCAACCTTACCACAAATTTAGTGTAATACGACAACCAACTTCACCATCAAAACATACCCCACTAAAACACAAACATTCCTCACCAAAACACACACACTACACGACTCGGTCTAGGCATTGACCGAGTATTCATTTTTGTTGATTGAAGACACATGCTTAAGATGGCCATAATAAAGCCGATGCGTGTTGGGTGGTCCAAGACTCGGTTGTGGCACCCTTATTACCCATGATTTAAGTGGTTGGTTTTAAGGTTTGCTTGACCTCAAAGTTGTAAGAAGCTAGATATTATCTATGGAAAACATGTGAAGCCTAAGCAATATCATTAAATTGTTTGTTTATAAACGTGTATGGTAAAATAGTTGTGACTAAAAGATGATGCGTAAATTTCGTAAATTGTTAGAATTTCCATTTTTATTTTAGTAACTTTAAAATTTTAATGTCTGTTTTTACTGCTTATTGTCAAATAAGCTTTTTATAAACACTAAATGTTAAACACTAATTGCTTCAAAATGCTATGCTCTAAACAAGCTATAAAAAAAAAAGACCAGTGAACCTAAATTCAAACTTTATAACTTTCTATATATCCCCATAAGCATTTCTCATCCAATTCACATTTTTTTCCAACACTCTAACCCATACACAAACAGATTTTGTTTAGACTACCACCAAACCTTATTGCATACACAACGAAAAACCAACAACACATACACACCTAGCTCGCTGTCACTATGCACGAATAATATGCTACTCCCTCCGTCTCATATTTATTGTCCATATTTCTTTTTATGGATGTCTCAAATTAGTTGTTCATTTTCCATTTTCAGTAAGAAAAAGAGAATTTAGTGGAGTAATATTCTATTTGAGCGTTTGGGAATTATAGTGGTCGCACTTTTAATAAACTTTGTGATTCTTGTCTCCTGACAATAATTTTAAGATGAAGGGAGTAATATACTTAAACAAACAAACTTCTTTCGCTGCTTGATGGTCTTGTTTTTAAATGAGTGATGTGACTAACTACTAGACAAGGAAGCATTTAAACTCAATTGTTTGAAAATGGTCTTGTTTTTAAACTACGTGGTCGTGGGTTCGGGTCCTACGGATGACGCCAACTTGTTAGTACAATTTGTGCGATAGGTTATAGAAAGCCTAGACGTAGCTTACTGGACTGGGCCGGCAAGCCCTTGGTGGATTGATCTTGTACTAATTCAAGTAGTTTGGATGAGACCCCTGCACAAGAAAGGTAAACCGTTAGTCTTACCGTGGGGACGGACCCTACGATTAGACTCCGGCGTGAGAGTAAGTATGCATTTTGAGAGGGAAATTAGAAGTATGTGTGTGATTATGAGAGAGAAAGTTGTTCTACCTTGTATGGGAATTAGAGCCCCTTTATAGGCGAGGTTTGCCACTGGGGCTTCTTGGATTATCGCATATAGTGGTTAGTTGCCGGAGCCGGACCCTTGACGGACAAGGGTTCCGTGTTATTCGCGGATGCGGACGTGAGAGGCCTAACGGTTGAAGGTTCAGCCCATTATGCCCCTTGCGCGCATCCCAAGGCCTGGGCCAAGGTCTGTGGTTATTGGACCTGAGTTCAGGATTTGCAGTCATTGGGCCTGAGCCTAGAGTGGGCGTAGAGTATGTTTTGGGCTTAGTGGGCTTGTTATACATACTATACGTCATCATTCTTGATTAATCTTGAGTTAATTATACTAGAACATTGACTACAAAGTCTTCTTTTTCATTTATTAAATTGGCCAACTAGCGATGAAATACATTCATTGAATAGTTATGACATGTGTCATTTGCTAATCTCGAGTTGTTGAACAACAATAACATCATTGCTACTTGAGTTGAGTAGAAAACATATTAGCAAATGACCTATGATGACTATTCAATGAATACGTAGTATATTCTATTGCTAGCTGGCCAATATAATAAATGAAAAGAAGACTTTTTAGCCAATGTGTCACACCCCCAAAATATCGCAGCGGAACGATAGTGTCATTGGGGTATGACGTCATAGCACAAAGTATGGATAAAGAAAACGACCTCTATAATGAGACGTTTTAAAGAGTTTACCATTCGATTAAATAAGTTAAAGTTTACAACACATGAGATCCCAAAGTTTGACAATACATAAAGGTTTACAAAACATGTCGAATGGTAATAGATAAAAACACTAGACTCTAATGTATGCCATGAGACCCAAAAGCTCCATGAAATGCTATCGCCTTACAACCTGAGATAAATATGCTAAAAAGTGTCAACACAAAGGTTGGTGAGTTCATAAGTTTGTGTTAAAATGATTTGAAATACTTAGAGAAATGTTCACACAGCAAAGGCATTGTAAATCCACTCAGTTCCAAGTTCCGCCCATACAAAACTTGCAACCTGTGTGTTCACAACCCATTGCCTAAAATAGAATGACAATCATGAATATGCGCATTAAGGTAGTTAAAAGTATAAATGTCACCACAAGAGTCTTCCAACATATAAATGATGGGATGTTTGTAAATTAATAGCCTTCCAACAACTTAATTTGGAGCCACTAATTCTTGTATGTTTGTAAATTAATAGCCTTCCAACAACTTAATTTGGAGCCACTAATTCTTGTATGTTTGTAAATTAATAGCCTTCCAACAACTTAATTTGGAGCCACTAATTCTTGTATGTTTGTTCCAAATATGCATATGAAATCAAGTATAACCCAATCAAGTATATAACGCAATCAAGTGTAAAGTATAAGTAATGATGTTTGACAAAGGAGTTTAAATGTTTGGATAAATAAGCATATATCTCGCCCCAAATAGTTTATAGGAATTTAAATGAGTAAAAGCGGGGTATGAACTCACCTGGTATGATTGATATGCTAACAAAATGAAGTGCACTAAAATGAGGCTCGGAAACTATCCGCGACCTAGAATGAATGTTATGACTTGAGTTATGATATGTTGTTGTGAATGCGTGATACAATGTCGTGCATGCAACTCCATATGATATCCATACCACTTGTACGTTTTGGAAATAATGTTTATCGTCAAAATATGTTTATGACAACCCGTCATATTATAAAATACTTTACAAGTATTTACGTTGAAATGATATCCCACGATAGTCATTTAATGATTTATTGTGAAATTATAACTTTTCGTCGTAAAATAATGTCGTTGAAATTTTCATGAAAGTGACTAAAATGGCCTTGAAAAGTTAGTCGCAAAATGGTGCACGTCGAGTGTTAGGAAATGAACTCAACGGTTTTGGGAAGCTTGTATCATTATCTCAAAGTTTTAGTGTTTAAGTTTACATCCTAGAGGTCTCGATCACCAAGAAAAATATAGGTTAAGTATTGCACTTTAGGCCAAAAATATAGTTTAAAGGATGGTTTTCGGCAAAGTTTGAGTGACTATATGTTATTCGTTACAACTCCGCTCAACAAACGGTTGGACATTTTGGAAAATATGCTAGGCGAACTTACTTTTACTAGAAGACATTACGTTATAAAAAGTTCTACACCATTGTTAAAAACGTCTGCCAACATGGTCCTTTTGTTGCCGTATTATGTGTTTAATAGAGAATATATTAGTTTTTGCTAATAGAATAAAATTACGGCAACTTGGTTTATCTTGTGTAATTTAATCGTTACAAGTCCGTTTTTTACGTTTTCTACATCCTTAGATTCGTGTCAAAGTATACTAATATATTTTTGATAAGTCGACACAATTTATAAAGCTTAAGACTCATTTTTGACTCGTAAGGAGTAACATTTTCAATGCTGAAATTTCTGAAATTAATAGTTTTCCTCGTCAAACTTGAAAAATCCATAACTTCTTCGTTATAGCTCCGTTTTAATCCGTTCAAGCGGCCACGTTTTCGTTTTAAAGTGTATTTTCTAAATATCTAGCCAAAAAATATTCACCTACTGTCGGATTTTCCCAGAATTCAAAATACGGACAGACCCTATTTTATACGTGTCGAAATGAGTTTTTCTTGCGCCAAACCTATTCTAACCCATTCAAAACAACTCCGGAGCTATTCTAATCCTACCATACACCTTCTTAGGGTGTCATGGTTTCCTAGACATCACCAAAAATAATATATAACAAGGAGTAATTATAGGATGAATTATATATTTTTAGCACATAAAAACCTTAAAAACCTTAAAAATGGTATAAATATCATGAGACTTGCATGTTTCACCAATAAAATGATATGACCATAAAAATGAATATGAAATAAAAATATGACCATGAATGCTTACTAGTGATATGATGAGGTTTAATGGACAAAAGGTTTTCCTAATCACTTGAGGTTTATATTACAAAATCTTGCAACAAATGATACTAGTGTTAAAATAAACTTGACTTGTAAACTTGGAATGCTTCTTTTCTTAGTCCCTTGGCTGCCGAAATTTTGAGAAAAAGGAAGAGGGAAAATGATTTTCACTTTGTAAAGATAAGTTGTATGTGTAAATGAATGTATAATATATGATATACATGAAGATATTTAGCCAAGTTGTAGATGACTAACCCCCCTTGTGTCGACAAGGGGGTGTATTAGTTTAAGAATATAATTTTTTTTTTTTTTTTTTTTTACTAGTTAGTTAGATGTAAGTAAGTAAGGTAAATGTAAGTTTAGTTAAGTAATAGTAGTAACGTGTGTACACATTTGGGTATTTAGGGTAGCGTTGAATAAAAATAAATTTTCACGGGTCAAGATAAAATATATTGAGGTCATAAAAATTATAAAAATACATTTCTTGAAAGATTTGAGTGAATAAATATTTATCGGGTTGAATTTAAGAAAACCGTCATAATTTACATAAACATAACAATTTATATACGAAATAAATTTAAAACACCGGGTAAACTAATAATAATATTTTTATAAACTTAATATGAGTATAAAAATATATTGTGATTTATTTTTGGAAGTATCGTATCAATTGTTCAAAATAATGTTTACGCGATAACGTTTATTTAATATAAAATTGTGCGTTTAATGTGAAATGCAAAACCCATGCATGACTAGTATGATGAATGTAGAGTTTGAGAAATGACCAAAAATTGAGAATTATGACACAATGCTGCTGTAACAAACTCAAAATTAACCAAGAAACGATCACTTGATGAACAAGTGAACATGTGTTCATCTTTTCAAGCTCGAAACACAAGTCACGCAACAACATAATACTAATAAGAATCGATGTCCTTTCACTCAGATATTATAAGTTCCAGTTTGACATGATATGAAAAGTTTGGTTGGGGCCTTAAATGGGCCAGATGACAGGTTACCCTCATATATATTTATACTTTAAAAATTAGTACTACAAGAATACATAAATAAATGCATGCAACTCCATTTTTTCTTTCTTTTCACTAGTCTTTATAAATAAAAGTCAAAACCATCTCTTTCTCTTGTGTGTTACTCTATAATTTTTTCATTCCCACAATAGTAATAAATAAACCCATCATATTGTCTTTGTTTTTGGGTTTGTTGCGAGCGATTACCAGACCAAAGAAACAAGGTATGTTTTGCATGTTTTCAGTCAATATGTTAAGTTGTTAACAACCAATCTTTCTTTCTTTTTATGTTTTACAACTGGTGTTTGTTTGTTGTTGTTGTTGTTGTTGTTGGGTTTCAGTTTGTAACATCACATTGTAAGATTTTGATGATGTTATTTGACTGACTGTTTGTAGACAATAATAATAATACAGGGCCGTCACGTGGATTTCAGTGGCCCCGTGCCATTACCACAAAGAGGCCCTCAAACACATACATAGTATACATATATATAAGTAGTGTATGAATTAATTAAGCTCGAGTTTCATATTGTGTTCATATGAATTAATAGAAGTGCATAAAATTTGGTGGCCCTCGTCAAGTGGTGGCCCTCTTGCACTCCCCTAAAGCCGGCCCTGATCATGGGTTTTTTCATTCCAAAGAGGGGTAGCAGATGTGGATGCTTTTGAAAGTTTTGCTTGTTTGGTTTGTTTGACAATTTGTACCATGGGAAGTAATACTCACACCACATTTTTTATTAATGCACCACAATCTGTGCATTACAGTTTGTATCGTACAACACTGTAATGCACATATTGTGGTGCATTAATCAAAAAATGTGATATGATACTGGCTGCTTATTTGTTCTAAAATAAACAAGGTTATAAATCACTTGAGGCAAGGCGTGGTAGCATGGCTAAGGATCAAGTGTTACGTGTCAAGGCGAAGCCTTAACATTTTTTAAAGCCTTCAAGCGGCTCAAAAATATAAAAATATTTATAGGTTTTTATATCATATCATATTTGAAGGGGGTTGAATTTAAAAATGTGTCACGCTTTGCGTCTTAGCGCGCCTCATCTCATGTAAAAAAAATTAACACCGGCATGACACGATCCTGACAAAAGCAGTTTACTTTTACTATTTGCCAAAGTAGTATAACTTTTTTTTTTTTTTTTTTTTTTTTTTTTTTTTTTTTTTTTTTGAGCAAAGGTTGAATTTTGTTAGAGTACAAGGTATTGTGCATACCAATAACATGTTATTGGTATGACATATCATGTTATTGGTATGACATATTATTCTTTCTCAATAACACATCAATAACTAAAACACATATTCTTCCTTACACATCACTAACATGTCATTGAGTCTCACCAAATACCCCACTAAAAATACCCACTCACTCACAATTAAAAAAAAAATAATAATAAAAAAATAAAAGGCGTGAGCCATTCAAGTGGCTTGGTTTCATTTGGCATGCATTTGGCGTCATGGCCGGTATGCATGTTGGCGAGCCATCGGGCAAAGCATGGTGCTTTTGGCGCGTTCTTCCCTTGCGTACGATGTGCTCTTATAAGTTGTAGGTTTGACCGTTTGAGTACTCGAATAATAAAGATTGGTTATTGAGTCCATTCATAATTCATTCATTGAGGGGCCGTTTGTTAGAGGGTTATAGAATGAAAGATCGGGAATTATCTCGAAAGCGATTGTTTGGTTTACAAAAATTTGTGATCATTGAAATTAATTATTGTTAGGAAACCCATAGACCTATACCAGGCCAAATGGGTTGGTTTTATGATTTCATCTTCTTTCTCCAATTAATGAGGCTCATATTTATTCTCTTTCTTTCTTTTTATTCATTTCCACAAAATCTGCAACACACATATGATTAGACAATGCACATTTTATAAACCAAACAAAGTTTTTGAAATTGTGATACCTATTTTCATTCCACCTCATACCAAATCCGACACCCATTGTGATTCATGACAACAAACCAAACACCTCCTAAAGATGTGGTTGTTGTTATGTAATGGTTAATTGGGCCATGAATGACCCAAACACTATGTTACCCTAAATAACATACATTACCGGTTAAAATATTATCAAAATTATATCCAAATCGATCGAAGGGATAGCTAATAGATGACGTTAAGAGGTCCGGGTACAGTAGCTGGTGGCTCAAGCCATCAGCGATGGCACGACCCCGATGGCGCGAGGACCACACCGGTGGCTGGCTGGTAGCGGCTAGCGCAGTGGCCACCGGTCCACGCGGTCGGTTTTTTTTTTTTCACTTTAAACCCCTATTGTAATATAAGTTTACATTATTAGCTTTTGTTAGTGTTTTTCTTGCATCGTTAGTCCTTATTTTGTTTACATTGTTAGTCCTTATTTATATAATGTCTTTTTTTATTTGATGTATTTTTTTAGTTATATATTGTTTATAGGGAAAATTCTCTAAATGCCCCAGTTGCCCAAGTAATTTACCTCAAATGCCTTACTTTTTTTTCATTTCCCTTAATGCCCCATGGGCAACTCTCCCACAAAGTTGACAAGTGTCCTTATTTTTGAGCCCACCTTGTACTTACATAGTACAAGTGTCATAGGTGAGTTTTTCGGCAACTTTGACCCACTTTCTTGGGCAACTGACTTTTTTTTATCTTTTAGTACAAAAGTATATTGCCACTGTTTAGATTAAGTTGAATGTGATTGGGGTTGCTAGTGCTAGAAATGAATTTGGAAATGAATTTATAAGTTGTATATGTATTTCGTCTATACATAAAGCTCTATATTGTATATGCATTCTGGTTGTTAAAAGAGAATTGATAACTACTCTGTCTGTAGACACATCAGTAGGTTGGATATTTTCTACGTTCAGAATGAGTTAGAATCATTAGTTAAAATTTTATTAAATATAGCGAACGGGGAGATATCTGACCTTCTTATTGTTTAATCGACAATCTCCAGCTTTGATCGTGACTGGAAAAAAAGGGCAATGGTTATGCGTACAAGGGTTTTTTTTGTTACCACTGCTACTTTATTTCATTCCACTGCTAGTGTTACTAAACCACTGCTAGTATATTTTGGTAACCACTGCTAGTGTTACTAGAAACCACTGCTAGTGTTACTAGAAACCACTGCTAGTGTTACGAGAAACCACTCCTAGTGTTATTTCATTCCACTGCTAGTGTTACGAGAAACCACTGCTAGTGAACACCGGCCTGGACCCTAATGTGGTAGCGATTTTCTTGAATTTATACATAGGAGGGTCTTGTTAAATTTAAAGAATTCAACGTTTGAAACGATAGTTGTTCTTGCATTCTCTTGCAGATGACGTCCTGGCACCATATTTTAAAGGCTACATACACAACTGAAGCATCTGTGCTTGTATCATCAAAGTTACATGACAAACCTCTGCACTTTTCATGTGGACTGAATGCCGTTTCCAAGGGTAAACTTGTCCAGATTCTAAGGGGGAGTAAACAACCGCTTCCATTGACCTTTATTGTATCTGCTACAAGAAATGAAAACGATGAACATGAAAGCACCGTAGGTGCTTACTCTGATGATCAATCACTTACAATTCCAAACACTAGTAGCAAAACTTATGATCCCGAGAAGGAAATTGTCGCTTCGTCGTTATACCCCAGGGAAGACTACTCGCAACATACTCAAATCCTGGGAAACCATGGAAACCTTCTTGATAAGTTAAAGGCTGTTCACATGCATGCTTTAGCAGTGGAACAGTGGAATGCTTCCCTACTAAAGTTGTGTCACAGGTAAATTTATATGTTAAAGATTATAATTGATTAGCGGTTAGTCTGCATATTCCACCTATAACACGTGTCATGTGTTCTTGTATGTGCAGACGGCATGTCTTGAGTGCTGCAAATCTGATACACTATTTGGCTCTCAGAAGCCTTGATGTTGAACAGCTGAAAGATGACCTCTCTTCTGTGGGCCTTTTGAACTTGGAAACAATCAATCCATATGTCATTGCAAGCCTTTCTGCTGGAATCCAGAGGTTGGAAAACCTAAATTCTAACACGTTAGACGGTGATGAGATCGTTAAAGCTATAGCCACTGGCAAAAGTTTTAACAAGTATGCAAACAGAAGTGTAATGATAAAGACAGCAAATTTAAATCGGGACTTTCTCATTGGTCCACTTCAGGATGAAAGAAGTCATATCATGGTCACAGTTGGTGAAGAAGCCATAGCTAATGAAACCTTTATTCATGACGTACTTAGAAAAGGCGCCACTATTATCCGTATCAACTGTGCTCATGGTGATCCAACTGTTTGGAGTGAGATTATCAGAAAAGTGAAAATAAACTCTCAGAAGCTGAAAAAACCATGTCGGGTTCTCATGGACTTGGCTGGACCAAAGCTAAGAACCGGTGGGATGAAAGCGGGTCCATGTGTCATGAAGATAACTCCAAAGAGGAACGCATATGGATATGTGATCAATCCGGCTCAGGTTTGGGTTGCTCAAGAAGGATCAGGTCCACCACCTGCTCATGTATCTCCTGATGCGGTCATATATGTGGACGGTCAAGAATTTCTCGAAAACCTAGTCGTTGGTGATACCGTTAGATTCAGTGATGCCAGAGGTAAACAACGGTCTCTAAAGATTTCAAAGAAATTCCCTGTTTTTATTGGCGTTGGATTCATGGCTGACTGTACAAAGACCTGTTATGTTCAAAATGGGACAGAATTGTATATCAAGGGAAACAAGATAAGGTCCTCGTGCGGATGTGTGGTGGATGTTCCTCATGTGGAGTCATTTGTTAGATTGAAAGTTGGAGACTTGTTGGTGATAACACGAGATAGCTCAGAGGAACAACATGAATCAGCTTCTAACATGGTTGGTAGTCCTAGAGTGACTTGTTCCTCTGGGTATCTATTTGACTCGGTCAAACCTGGAGAGACTATTGCTTTCGATGATGGAAAAATATGGGGTATTATCAAAGGTACTAGTATTACAGAGATAGTTGTTTCCATTACTCGTGCCGGCCCACGAAGTACTAAACTTGGTCCTGAGAAATCCATCAACATCCCCGATAGCAAAATTATGTATGAAGGGTTGACTTCAAAAGATATTATTGACCTTGACTTTGTTGGTACACATGCTGACATTGCTGGGATTTCATTTGTTCAGAATGTTCATGATATTGTTGTGCTTAGGCAAGAACTTGAGAAGAGGAAACTTGAGCACTTGGGAATTGTTCTAAAGATCGAAACTAAAGATGGGATTAAAAACCTGCCTATCATGATTTTAGAGGCAATGAAGCTACCAAATCCGTTGGGGGTTATGATTGCTAGAGGAGATCTTGCAGTTGAGTGTGGATGGGAGATGATGGCAGATATTCAAGAACAAATTTTATCGATATGTAGTGCAGCTCATGTCCCAGTAATTTGGGCAACGCAAGTACTTGAGTCACTTGTAAAAACTGGTGTGCCTACTAGAGCAGAGATAACGGATGTGGCGTGTGGAAGAAGGTCAGTCTTTAAATATTTTTTATACGTTTTATTGAATGTAAGGCTGTTGCAATTTTGAACAGAAACTAACCCATGTTGTATGATTGTTACAGGGCAAGTTGCATAATGTTGAACAAGGGAAAGCATATATTGGAAGCTATCGACACATTAGATACCATACTAAAAAGCAGCTCTACCAATATGAAGGCGGAAGCCTGTTAAAATTGTTAATCCAATATTCCTAACTCTAACCTTCAATTTAGTTGTTGTTTTGTCTTTCATTATATGTACAGGGGGCTTGCAGTCATTCTCCTCATTCTTACATAATTGTTTATGCTGTTACTTGGAGACAAGAAGACATGAGATTCTTTGCTTTGTTCTTTATTTATTCCTCACCCCATGCTTGTCTAGTAACGTTGGATGATGGGGTCCTTTTCCAGCTCATGTCAAGAGGCTAAAAGGAATGGTTATCTTCTCATTTAAAAGACACAAAACATTGAAGATGGAAGAAGGGTGACTGAAGTCAAGATGTTAGCATGGGCTGTCCCTCATGTCCATACTTATTTGTTTAATGTCTCTCTCCATCTGGCATTTAGACCGTTATACCATTTCCTGCTGCATCTAATATAAAAGGGTAGCTATCTCTTCTTCGAAGGTGGGCTGGTTGATTCTCAAGCCAATAACAACATATCTCTCTACATCAGAAAAGAAAGAGAGTCTGTTGATACAGGAGCCGCTCCTCAAGTATTTCTCTCAAGACAGATCCTGAGTGGTCATCTTGAATCATCTATCACCCTGTATTAGTTCTCATACACCTTGTAAGTCTATCATCAAGACAGAAAAGTTGTTCCTGGTATTTGTTGTTAAACTTTGTTATTCCGATACTGAACTTTGTATCATTCAAGTTATATGAAAGTGTCTGTTGCTATGGTTTTATGAATTTCTACAAAGCCAAACCTCTTGTATTGTCCAACCACCTCTCTTGATCTTCTTTGATTGTATTCTAGTACTTGTGCATATGCTTTTGATGAAACAAAATATGGATGATCGAGTTAGTCCACTTCTATCTGGTCTTTCTACTTTTTGTTGTTTGGAATTTACGTTAGAAGGTAAATGTCATGGCTGCCGACAGCAAGTTTCTTGGTGTGGAGGTTGACAATGACCACAATAGCAATGCTAAATAGATTTGTTGTTCTTGCATTTGAAGAACTATGAAGATTCATTTTGGAAGCTTAACATACTTGTAATCACAAAATCACAATGATATTAGCATTCGTTAGTCTTGTAAATCAATTCGGAATATGCAAAACAAACTTGTCGGGATTTTCGTTTTGAGGCTGCGTTTTCAAAGTAACTATTCAGTTTGCAAAATGCAAATGTTAAGCAAATTACCTGATTGTTCTTTAGAGAGAAAACAGTTTGGGAAAAAAACAAGTTTAGACTTCTTTTTGAAAGTGTAGTTTTGCAAAAGCAATCCCAAACACCCCTTTTAATCAGTTTGCAACATTATTTGAAGAATAAAAGTTCAACAAAAGTGTTTTAATGATTACACCATGTCAATATGTTTTTGAAATGCTTGACAACCTTTTCGGCATAATATTTGCAGCTACACATTCGGTTTAAAACGGAAATTTGCATTTCGAGTAAACATATTAACTTGTGAAACAACCAGAATGCATTTCTCAAGCTATATTATTGCTGTAGTACATAGCAAAGATTCACGACACATAGACAAATAACCAAACTCCAATAGATGACATTAGTTTTACCCGAAAATCCATATCAGTAAAGTCTAACATAACTACACCTCAACATAATAATTGGTGCTCACGCAAAATAATTAATAATCTTCAAAGAAAGTTCACTTCCCTCTTGACAAATGAAGGCAACTCAAAGGCAGCTCTGTGCATCTGTTTGATTCATGAAAACAACAAAGGAAATATATCAATGTATCAGTTTGTTAACTATTAATGATAAATTACTAAAAAAAAAGAGTGGATATCGAGTTAAAAAAAATGACATATTACCTGAGAGTTGTAGAATTTTAATTCTCTCCTATGCTCAAGTGCTCCCTCAACCTTTTCGATTGGGTTTATAGGAATCTTGAAGTCTACGGGCGGTCCTTCCGTTGAGCACAATATGAACCCAATAACACCACTGCATTGCAAATACAAACAGTGAGCAAGTTTTCTATATCTTTTTTTTGGTTTTGTTTGATTATATGCATGTTTTTTCAAAAAAATATTCCATCTCTCAACTGATTTTAATATATCAAATAAACAGACTTGAATATGAATTCCATCACACCTGGGATACGTGGGTACACTTGTCCATGAATAATGAACAGATCCCTTGAATATCTCACGGCAAACATTGATCATATCCTGAATAAGATGAGTATGAAGCCACATACTCTCTGCCATGTTACAAAGAACACCCCCAGGCCTTAATGCCCTTGCTAACATCTCAAAGAAAGGTTTTTCCACGAGCTCCTGTGCAGGACCTACACCCGATAGAAAGACCCAAGTCAGACTTAACTCGATACATACATATCTTACTATGAAGTAGAGATATAATATCATTCAATACTACAAGCTTACAAGCATACCCACAGGATCAGATGAATCCACAATAATAGCATCATACTTTCCTGGTGGCGTTTTGCGGATAAACTCAACAGCTGTCAAAATAAGTAAAAGATGATTCAGAAAAACAAGTGTTGAATAAAAATGCTAAACAAGAGAATGCAAGAACAACTATCGTTTCAAACATTGAATTCTTTAAATTTAACAAGACCCTCCTATGTATAAATTCAAGAAAATCGCTACCACATTAGGGTCCAGGCAGGTGTTCACTAGCAGTGGTTTCTCGTAACACTAGCAGTGGAATGAAATAACACTAGGAGTGGTTTCTCGTAACACTAGCAGTGGTTTCTCGTAACACTAGCAGTGGTTTCTAGTAACGCTAGCAGTGGTTACCAAAATATACTAGCAGTGGTTTAGTAACACTAGCAGTGGAATGAAATAAAGTAGCAGTGGTAACAAAAAAACCCTTGTACGCATAACCATTGCCCTTTTTTTCCAGTCACGATCAAAGCTGGAGATTGTCGATTAAACAATAAGAAGGTCAGATATCTCCCCGTTCTCTATATTTAATAAAATTTTAACTAATGATTCTAACTCATTCTGAACGTAGAAAATATCCAACCTACTGACAGACAGAGTAGTTATCAATTCTCTTTTAACAACCAGAATGCATATACAATATAGAGCTTTATGTATAGACGAAATACATATACAACTTATAAATTCATTTCTAGCACTAGCAACCCCAATCACATTCAACTTAATCTAAACAGTGGCAATATGTACCATATTAATTTTATCTGAGAATTTGACATATTTGCTACTAACTAGGATTGTTTCTAATGACGTATTTTGTTTTCACGATTTCTTTCTTTATCTATGGATTTTGCTAACCATAGCTCCAAGGGTTATTGCTAAGCATGCGTTACTCATTAAAATACACAAATCAGAACAAATCATACCCATTAATATACAATCTTAACATTCTTTTCCTCTAAAAAAATTCGATATCTAACTTAACATAATAAGTTGCCCAAGAATACATATGTGTGGGACCAAGTTACCCAAGAAATATGTATTTTTTTATAATAAAAAAACTATACTTTTGTACTAAAAGATAAAAAAAAGTCAGTTGTTCAAGAAAGTGGGTCAAAGTTGCCGAAAAACTCACCTATGACACTTGTACTATGTAAGTACAAGGTGGGCTAAAAAATAAGGACACTTGTCAACTTTGTAGGAGAGTTGCCTATGGGAGAGTTGCTCATGTGTCATTAAGGAAGTGAAAAAAAAGTGAGGCATTTGGGGTAAATTACTTGGGCAACTGGGGCATTTAGAGAATTTTCCCTTGTTTATAACAAGTAGTCGTCTTTAATATTTTTGGGTTCAACACCAGGTATGTATTTATGGTTTGCATGTTTACCCTCAACATATATGTTAACAACCCATCTTTCTTTTTCATCTTTATTTATTTATTTTTTATATTTCAACAAGTGTGAGTTGTTCATTTTCTAACTGGGTGGGTTTTTGTGTGTTTGTACGGAGCACCAACGGATGTGTTTAGTTTTTCAATAACATCACATTCTTCTTCTTTATAACTTTTGTTGTTGTAATGTTGTATATACAAGGTGAGGTTGTTGTTTGACTGTTTGTGTAGGCGGAGCTAGAAAATTTTTTATGGGAGGGCCGAAACAAATTTTTTTCGAGAAATACATTAAATGGGAGGGCCGATTTTTTTTTCCCGAAAATATACATGAACTCGCCAAAAAATACACTAACGGGCTTAGGCCTCGGGGCCGGGACCCTTCCCGGTCCCTTAATAGCTTCGCCCATGATAACAAATAAATGATGGATGGGTTTTGTTTCAAACACGGAATATATGGAGCCGTAGATGAAGACAGAGTAGGAGATTATAAAAACTTAAAAGATTAGTTTTATAAGCTACATGAAGTAAATCTCTTATAAGTTATGTCTGCCAAAATAGTCTCAAATAAGCACAAAAGCACTTTACTTTTACTACTGTATACTAAAGATGGAAAATTCGGCCTTTCGCGGGGTTGTGAAAGAGGGGTTGTTTGTTTGTTTGTTATTATTATGTGGTTCTTCATGTTTCAAAATGGGAATACTGCTTTTTCTAACTCTTTACCGGATTGTGTTACTTGTGCTCTGATTGGGATTGCTTGTGTTAAAGTTATTACTATCTGGTTTGGAAAAAAAACGGGTAGTTAACTAAGTGCTTATTTGTACTAAACTAAGCATATTATTGTATAGTGTTTGGGGTTGTTTAATTACTCTAGTTTAAAACAATGCTATAAGCGGATAGTCAGATACACATTTTTCTGTTAGCGTTTTAGTACCAGGTTCAGGATATGCTTATATAATAGCTTAGATGCTTATTGAAATGTGTTAAACCATATAGATAATCCCAACCTCTCTACTGCTTATCTACTTATTTTACAAATAATAAACTTTTAAAAGGTAAGAAAGTTGATACTTGCTTATTTTGGAAGGAGATACACACTTCAAAATAAACAATTCCAAACACTCCTTAACTTAGAAGTGCTTATTTACTTCAATATATACAGACAAGAAGTTTCATCCAAACACTTAAACTGCATTTTCAGTCCTAAAGGGTGTTTGGAATTCCTAATTAAGCACTTATAAATCAGCAGGAACCACATAAGCACGATAAAATAAGCAGTCCCCAAAACCCCTGTAGTTTTGGCTATATATCAGTGTGTAATCTTTATTCTTATCTTTTGACACACCGACACGAAAATAAACAGGTTAACATGTTAAAGACCTGTTAAGAACCTGTTAACACTTAACATGCATAGAAAGAACTATCACTCTATCAGCAGACCCACAGAAACATACACTAGGAACTCTATACGACAAACCATATAAGAAAAGACAGTTAATCGCCCAAGTATCATACCAAATCCAAACACGCCTTATATCTTCAGTTTAATTACAACAAATAACCAACAAGAGTAGCATTTTAATTAAGAAATCAAACAATCGATATAATTGTTGAACGAAATCGATATATGTAATTATGTATAGAAGCTAATTTTACCTGGGTGTGGGTCTTCAGTTCTGGACATGAGAGTCGAGAGATGAGATTGAGAGGGAAGGGGGAGGCGGATTTTTAAGTGAGTGGGTAAATGAGTAGGGTTTGTTGTAATTTCAAGGCTTATATATATATTTTTAATTTTAACAGGCCCTAACAGGTCTTAACAGGTCAGACCTGTTAAGACACGAAACCTGTTAAAGGTCAAACACGAACCTGTTAAGACCAGGTCGTGTCGTGTCGTGTTAACAGGTTTCGTGTCAAAATTGCCAGCCTTGCCTCAAAATACGGTTTAGCGGAAGAACTACTAGCATTGGGGTGCTACGGGAAGTGGCACACGAGAACAAGTATAGCTAAGTAGAATAGCTCATCCATAATATAAAAACAATTGTCAAAGATAGTAATTAGGTTTACAATTATTCAAAGTATGAGAGTAAGCCCATAAAAAGGAATTCATAAAAAGCTGTCCAAATTAAACATCAAAGTCGAACTAATCCATGACCATGAAAATGCCTTCAAGCTCCTCCCAAAACAACTGCCCAAGCCTAAACACATCAAATACCTGAGAAAAACATGCTAAAGAGGTCAGCAAAAAGCTGGTGAGTTCATAGGTTTAAGTAAATAACATAGAATATGGACCAAATAGTGAAAAATGTCTTATTACGCAAGTAAGTCATAGCATAAGCAATCATCATATCCAAAACCCAAACCAAACAAAGATGTTATACGTCATGGCAAATTTTGCAACCACAAATCCAGGTGCCACCCTGGCAAGTCGGGCAAACAAGTCCAAGACGGGGCGGCCAACCACGATAGATCTACCTACAACATGAATAAAAGACCTAATAATTGGCAAGATTTAGTGAGGCTAAACCTTAGCCTAGACTTCGTAATAAGCGCAAACAAAGCATAGTTTTATAAAAAGGTCCAGTCGAACAAGAGCATGCTTCTCACCCCAAGATTTAATAAAGCAAAGTACGAATAAAAGTGGGGCTATGAAACTCACCTTAGTCCAGCAAAATGCACAAGAATCAACAGGAACAAGAAGAATATCGACTATCAGAAATCAACAACTACTAACTCGGCACGACCTAAAACCATAGACTTGATTAGATCACGACTCCAATCAATAGTTCCCAATCCCGAATATAATCCAGTTTTTATTCCCAAAAACTCTTTCTCAAAATAGTTTTCTAGTGTTTTGTATCCGCGTGTCTGTGGTGTCGACTCAACAAGATTCATGTGTACTCACGCTACTCAAGTACGCAACAAAGAAAGATCACAACAAATCTATGTGTTAAGTCGTAGTCTAATAAGTCTCTTGAACATATCGTTAAAACTTTGAATTCGTCAATTCGATAAACCTTACGATATATTCGCCTTGCTTATTATTCCGAAACTATACCATGTCCTAGGGCTTCGTATGATAAGTGGTCATTACTAAACTCTCCTGACATAACTAACGAGGTCTCACTTGGTTCATCAACCCAATAAGTTCGTTAGTTAGGTAAGTTAAGTTTATTAACTCCAAATATCCGTGACTAGCAATTAATGATATTCAATTAATGTTCAAAGCATCTCTAGTTTTGCGTGCCCTTGAAACATTAAGTAACTCCTTCGTTATTAATTATATTCCTCTTTTTCCGTCTTATTATAAAAAGGTTTATAACAAGTATTATATACTTGTTTCTATTAGGAAAACTATTTATTATATATAGTTTACGTTATCGTCATGTTTATTGTTATTCAAGTTACTATTTGTTTCGAGTCACAAGTCTGAGTCATAACTTCTCGACTTATCAATTTGTATCAAGTCCAATAGTCAAATAAAGTCCATGTCACGGCCTTGTCGGGGTCAAAGAAGACTAAAAAGTCAACATGACACCAACTTGGCGCAAAGTTCATAACTAAAATATAAGTCAATAGCGTCAAGTCCCAACATCACAACTTCAACTTCACGTGGTCGTCTACGACTCATGTCTAACCTATCCTCCGTCATATCTAACAAATCCCATTTCAAGTCCAAAAACATCCAACCAAGTTAGTCGCGACCTTTCGGTCTCGACTCCCATTCTCACGTCCAAAACAACAACAACAACTACAATATATCAATCCTCCAACAAAAGTTGTCGAGACCTCGGGAGTCTCGACCCACAACTCTCGACAGCTAAATGAACCAAACGCCCTTCGAGGGCTTGTCCCCATTCGATATACATCAAAATCAACCTCCAATATACCAAGTTATCACCAAATGGGTTTTCATCCAAAACCCCGCAACAAAAACAATAATAACAAGAAAAGTAACATCAAAATGTAGGAAATAAATAACCAAACAACCCTCACCGAGAGCCAAAGCCCTCGGCTTGCCTGTCTTGACACACACGACACACAAACACGACACAACTCGGATACCAACAAGATTAGAAACGTTTTTATTTATCAAGAATCGTTTCCCAATGTTTTTATTCCTCAAACCCAACGAGTTAGTGAGTCAACTCGTGACTCACCACGAGTTACAAACAAAAATGAGCCAAACTCGTTAGTTTTCGAACCTACCTTCGATTTAACACGATAAAATGAATGGTGGTGGTGTTGTGGTGGTACAAGGTGGCGCGTGTACGAATTTCGAGAGGGGAAGGGAGGGTTTTTGAGCGCGTAGCCTTGGGGATCGGATAGAGGAGGATGAGGGGAGTGTTTTGAGGGTGGTGGTGTGGTTGTGGAGGTGGTGGTGTGGTTGTGGAGGTGGCGGTGTGGCAGTAGTGGCGACGCAAAGGTGGCCAGCGGCTAGGGTTGCTTAAGATAGAGAAAGATGAAAATGAGGAGGGTAATGATGTGTGTTTTTATGTTGTATGTGTGGTGAGGTGGGTGAGATACCATCCAGGACGATTTTTATGTAATTTACCCTTCCAATTTGACACATTTTCAAAATGGTGTGTAAGTGGGGCGCGGCCAACATAAAACCACGAGGGTCAAACTGTAATTTTTCTAAAGTTCCCCGATCCCTCTAATCCCGAGCTCAATTATTTCAATAAAAAGTCTAACGAGTTCCTCTCGAGTTCACCAATAGATTTGATTACGTTTTTCCAATAAAACCGGTTAAGAATATGCTTATGGAACTAAACGAGTGGTTTTCTCAAGTTTTCTCAATTAATTGGTTTTTCTTAGTGCCGAGGTCTAGTAGTGCCTAGTCTAAAGTCACAAACAAGGTCTAACACAGAAAGTTTTCGTAAAATATCAAGAGTTTATAGTCGATAGTTTAACTTGCTAAAATTTGAAATAATGTGGTATTAAAAATAGTTTTCGAAATTTACCAGTTGTCACGGTGTTTTCTTAAACCAAACACTATCTAAGATTATGATAATCTCCGTTCCATTCATTTGCATTCGCTTTGCCTTTCCCTTTCCCATTCCTTATTTTGAACCAAGCGCACCTTAATCTAAGTTCTAGCAATAAAATAACTACGAGTAACAGTTATAATAAAGGTAAACAAGCTATAGCAAGGAATAATCCAAAAGAGTAGCAAACAGTTATGTAATTAGATTGAAACAGAACTCACAAATTGTCCAGCTTATATGCAGCTTAAACCAGAACCAAACTACCCTATTTTTAACCAAATCCAACCCAAAACCAGCTCTGCATCAACCCAAATCCATTTCCATAACTGCTTAACCCAAAATTCCCCACAGTTTGACTTTCGTTGACCAGGTACCCAATTTACTTGAACTTGAGTTATAAGCTTACCAAAAGCTATCAGTAGCTTAAGTAAGCTTATTTGAATTAGAAATAAGCTAATTGAAGCTTGAATTTAAGAACACGTAAACTGATTTTATAACAGGAAACATAAAAACATGAAACTTTGATAAAACCTTGAATTAATACTTGAAAGTAAATGACAATGACTAAATGGCTTTAGTTTAATACAGGAAAACTTAAGATTACAGTTTTAGAAACTAATTAAGACAATTAAATTAAAAACGACATACAAGAAAATTAAAACTAAAAACTACCCCTCATCTCTCCTTTTCTTCCCTCTATTTATCAACAAAAGTCTTCCACTTGCCACTATGAGCATTTCCCATCAAGAATCTGAGCCATTGGATGATTGGAGTGGATTTAAGCCGTTGATGGCATTTTTGGTGCCAAAAAGATATAGCAACTGGGGGTGGATTGAGTGCACGGTAAGAGGAAGCATTAAATGCTTTTGGATGTTTGGTGAGGTGGAGTGATAAGGGTGGTGGTATGTGAGCTGGAGGTAAGGGGTGGTGAGTGGTTTTGCAGAGGGTGGGTGAAGAAGGTGAAGTGGAGGGAAAAAGGGTGAGGTGGGTTTGACCGAGTGTTTGACCGGGTGTTTATTAATAGGGAGGGTTCACAAAAAGGGGGGTCACGGGTATATTGGCAGGGGTTCAAGGTTGGGCTTGTTTATTAATAACACAAGGACCAAAATTGCAATTCCACCAAACTTGAGGGACCAAATCTGTAATTTTCCAAAGTTTATTATAGGGACCAATTATGACAAGTTTAATTTTCCCAAGGACCAAAAATAATAATTTTCAAATTAAAAATGTCCAGGGGTAATTTCTGTCAATCTTTAAAATTGCAGGGACCAAAGTTGCCATTTTGCAAAACTGAACTTTATAAGGGTAATTTTGACAACTTGAAAATCCCTGAGGGCCTTTTATGAAAAATTAACTTGTTTTGAATAACCAGGGACTAGATTTTGACAATTATTGCATAAAATACAGTCTCAATATTTTTTCTGTCTTTTTGAGACTTTTCAAAGTGTTTTTGACTGTTTTTGCAGTGTAGAAGGAACAAAAATGATGAGTATTTAGACACTCATCAATCCCCCACACTAAAATATTGCAGGGACCAAAGTTGCCATTTTGCAAAACTGAACTTTATAAGGGTAATTTTGACAACTTGAAAATCCCTGAGGGCCTTTTATGAAAAATTAACTTGTTTTGAATAACCAGGGACTAGATTTTGACAATTATTGCATAAAATACAGTCTCAATATTTTTTCTGTCTTTTTGAGACTTTTCAAAGTGTTTTTGACTGTTTTTGCAGTGTAGAAGGAACAAAAATGATGAGTATTTAGACACTCATCAATCCCCCACACTAAACTATTGCTAGTCCCTAGCAATCTTTTGAGAAAACTTAATGGATTTGAATCTCTTTACCAAAAGCCATTACTTCTGGAGTAGCCAAATGTTTCAGTTCAAGTAAGAACCTTGGTACAATGATAACCAAATGATTTTGAGCAAATCACCAGCTTTCAATGGTTTTGATTTGTCTTTACCAGAAGCCGTTTGCTTCTGGACTAGCCAACTCTTAGATAAAATATCTTTGGTGAGTCGATTACCAATTATGGTTTTCCAACTGCCTTTACCACAAGCCATAAACTTGCGGGCTAGCCAACTCTTCACTAATTAAAGATATGGTGAGCTGAACACCATACAATTTTGGGCAAATTGCAAGCCGTCAACGGATTTGAGATATCTTTACCAAGAGCCGTTTGCTCCTGGATTAGCCAATCCTTTTGTTTATTAGACATGGCGGACTGATAACCGTAAGCTGAGTAAGTGCAAAACACTTACTCCAAAAAAAAATTTTGGCAAAAAATGGGGGAATTGGGTGGTATAATTACATGATAAAATTCGTGAGAATTCCCCCCCACACTAGAAATGAATATTGCCCTCAATATTCAAAGTACCGGCGGTTATGCCGAAACATAGAACGTAAAAGGGAAATACTACGGCCATTTTTTTTTTTTGATGAAAACTTATATACAACAGCGGGGGGCAACTCCCCCACACTAGGGTGGTAGAAAGTAGAAAGAAGTCAGAAATATGGGTGAAACCCCATATGGTATGCTACTGTTTTTGATTCCCGAGTCGCTAGCTTGACTCGATCCCCGCATTCATTTGTTCATGGGGAAAGTTTGTAGATCCGGGACAACCACAGGTGGAATGTCCTCTCCAAAATAGTGCTTCAATCGATGACCATTCACTTTAAAATTTGGACCATCGGGTTGAGATAACTCAATGGTTCCATAAGGAAATACTTTAGTGATGGTGAATGGTCCAGACCAGCGGGATTTTAGTTTTCCTGAGAAAATCTTCAATCTTGAATTGAAAAGAAGGACTCGATCACCGACGTTGAAAACGCCGTTCTTGATTTTGGAGTCATGAATCTTCTTTGTCTTTTCTTTGTAGATCAGAGAGTTCTCGTATGCTTGATCACGGAGTTCATTTAATTCATTCATTTGAACTTTCCGGTGATCACCAGCTGTCTGTGTAACACCCCAACCCGACAAGGGTAAAGATATCACAAATACGGTTTCAAATCAGAACCTTAAGTACTATACAATAGCGGAAGCCTTTACAAAAACTTACAAAAGAAAATATAAATAACTTAATATTCAAAATAAATCTAAGATCCCTATTTTCAAATCTTGCTCTCGCCTCTACTCTCAACCCAAATCAGCTATCCCATAAGCTCATCTTGAATGCTTAATACCTGCCGCAGGAAAAGAAAATGCGGCTGAGCTTACAAAGCCCAGTGAACAGATATAACGAAACAAAAGCTAAACAAAAACAAAGGTACGGATAACGACATCACAACGGAATGGAAATCATGAATCATTGAAGATTTTGCGGAAGCACAATTATACAGAAATCCAGAAAACACATCACAGTTAACAACACCTCAGAGCACGTTATTGACACAAACGCAAACACATCAGAATAACCAAACACTTAACATATCAAAAATAATAGATCACATATAAACCAAACGAAGAGTCTAAAGACTAACGGAAACCATTTCCATAAAGTAAACATGACATTCATACAAATCAATTAATCTACAATTAACAACTTAATCCAATATTGTAGCAGCGGAACAATAACAGTCAAATCATGGCAGTCACACATACAGATAGAAAACACAGTAGACAAACTATAACTAAATAGACAAAGACATAACATAGCCATTAGCAATTATCAGAACAGATATCATAAGCTAAACCGGTTCTCAGATCGAATCTTAACATCAGCAGAGTTTTAACATAGCAGATCAAACATAAGCAGATAGATACCCTAACGTATAGGCAGAGTTCACCAGATTAACTGAACAATCATACTTACTAAACTTTCAGGATACTTACCTTCACACTAGCACATTCATCTCACAGATCAACAAATTCACATAACGATAAACTAACATAACATCAGATGACAACATACGAATCATATTTAAACATATTATCATATCCTAGCATAATAGACAGTAGTCACATAATCATACAAAAGCATAAACACATATAAAAACATATAATAAGCCTAACACATAATTATAAACACTCGAACATACCGAATCATAATCAGAATACTTAACATAGAAATAACAGATAAAGATTTTGTTAACTACCACGAGCCCAGAACTTATCATATCAGAAACATCATACTTATACAGAAATAATCTCAGAAAATAATTTGGAGTAGCTAGCTCCCAGAATTTTGTGAAGACGCGTATTGCACACGACATCATTCACCAGACAAATCATATCGGATAACAGATCAGATCTAGGATGCATCCATACGCCCTAACAGACAGATAGTGGCCATACTATCAATAAACAGATAACAGAAAGGGACGTGGCAGAACATCACTCTACTGCCCTAGAGTCATGTCAGAGGTGCATCACTGACACGGACATGGAACCCCCATGACTAGTGAAATATTGGCTCGGGTGTCAAACTAACTTAGGTCAAACAGATTGTCATAAATGACACAGATCATAATTCATCATAAAGGTCAAACAGATTTACAAATCGGAGTTTTCATATCATAAGTTCAAATCAGATGTTTCATGGTTCAATAAACAGAGATTTCAGATAAGCAACAGATCAAACAAATCAGAAAGGGTTCATATCAAATGTTCAGAAATCAAAGGTTCATATCACAGTCACATATCATACGTTCATAATCAGAGGTTCATAATCAGAGGTTCATAATCAGAAGTTCATAATCAAATATTCATGATCAAAAGATCGCAAGTTCAACAAACATGAGATTCAGACAAACAGAGATTCACATAAACAGAAGGGAATCATAGCAATGGCATAGGAAATCCTAATAAGCATAAGAGAAATGACGAAGAAAGGAAATCATGAGAAACCTTTACTGAAAAGGTCAGAATATCTGTACCTTAAAGCAAATGAGAGAAAAGCAAACGAATGAGTGAATCATGAAGATATAACGTCGCGTCTCCTTCAACGAATCTACACGGATTGATATCATATATTACTTATATACTCATTTTATAAGCTTCTTATGCATTTGTAAGTGTGTTACTTATTGATATCATATTTTATCTTTCAGTTTCTTAAACTTATATTTGGACCAGACTTTAGCGATTTTTATAAAATACTTACTTAGTTCAAATGAAATCAAGAAAAATCCCAGAGGTTCCCACATGATTTAAAAGACTCTCCAAAAATTGGTGGGTTCTATTTCCATGCTAAATGGCCTACGGAAAATCATAAGTCCAGACCTGTCCAGAAAGTAATCAGAAAATACACCTTAAAAGTTTACACCTATTGGACCTGTTTAGACACCTTGGAAAAATTTCCAAAACTCCCAGAAATTCATTTATATCCTAAATGTCAATCTTGTAAAAGGAGAGCTCCCAATTCCTTATGGTTTGAAAATGAAAAATCAAACTATCCAACCAAATTTCAGACCCGTTTTCTCAGCTTTGACACTTGATCTTGTGAAATTCAAAAATACGACTTAGACAACTCCAAATTCGACCAAACCATTTGGAAAACTTAACTAAGACATAAAATAAACTTTTCTCACAAAAACCCAGATTATTGCACTTATAAAATTCGATCTATGACACACACAAATTCGACATATGATGCTGTCCAGTTTTAGGGTTTATTAAAACCAATATAAGCACATGTTTAACCTTCCCAAACGCACCCATGACCCATTTAAGCCACACAACCTGTTTTTATATCATTTTAGCATGCCTGAAAATTTCATATTTCAATTACAGTTTATGCTTTTACTATTAAAACTCGATTAGCCCAAGATTATATGATCCCTCGTTTTATTCTCAATAGGTCGTGACATACCTTAACCTAACCCAAAATCCATTCGACAAAACAATGAACCAAAGCTTGACAAAATAAAAGCAAGCATATGACGTGTGTTAACATCAGATTCCAAAAATCAATTCCATGTGCTCCTTATTCGACTTATACAAATCGTGATTTCATGCGGCAAACTACCAATTCATTTAACGTGCATGCCTTCAAAAAGGGAGGTCCAAA
The DNA here is from genome assembly GCA_019973895.1 of Chrysanthemum seticuspe. NCBI lineage: Eukaryota > Viridiplantae > Streptophyta > Magnoliopsida > Asterales > Asteraceae > Chrysanthemum > Chrysanthemum seticuspe. Next base: position 6,192,562 of record BPTQ01000001.1, on the reverse strand, counting down.
ACGTTTTCAAATACAAGACATATGGGTCGACATGTGGGACATCCCATTCATTATTATATGTGTCAAGTTTCATGGCTTTAGGGTACATAATATTATGCGTGTATAAGATGGTCTAAAACAGATTTTTGTCGCGAGTTTAATGTCCATTTTCATTCAACAAAACAAGGCCAATCTCATGATTTATGTGTCTTATCTTTATTATTTATGTGATGTTTAGATTGCATGAGAAAAAGGGTGCGCATGGAGGACCAAACTCACGACCAAATCAGAATCAAAAGGAGAAAGATGAGATGGTGGTGATACCTTGTCGTGAAGGGAGGAAAGGAAACAAGAACTCGAAACAACTCAGCCTTTTGCGTGCCTTAGAACATCACGACCAGCAGCACCCTAAAACCCACGACTAAAACTCCCTGAATCAGCCTCGATGGCAGCAACTTCATGGTGTTTACGAACCTTCCTTGGACTCCTTGTTGGCGACGGAATAATGGAGAAGAAGGGAGTGTTTGCCATCACTTTTGGTGGCTAGGGTTTAGGTGTGTTTCAATGTTGTGGAACGAAAAAAAAAATAAAGAAGGGGGAAAAGGGATATGTGGGTTTCGGATTTGATAAGCTAGGGAAGGACATGGGCCTAAGCCAAAATCAAATGGGCCCTAAGTTACGTTATAATGTATTTGTGTCTTAGGTATTTTCGGTTTACGCAAGTTTTTAACGAAAGGTGCATTGATTTCTTTTTGCTAATATTAAACATTAAGCTTTAAAATGATTCTTAAGTTAGATGAGATTCATACTTAATAAGCATAGACATACTTTACGCATTTTATAAGTTTTAATTTAGAGGGCAAAACAGTCTTTTAACGTGTTTTAGATTTTCGGGTTTTACAGTCTGAATATCGAAGTTGGCATGTTTCAAGGCCCAGTATGCTTTGTGCTCAAGCTCAATCGGCAGATGACACGCCTTTCCGTACACTAGCTTGTATGGAGTACACCCGATGGGTGTTTTATAAGCTGTACGGAAGGCCCAGAGTGCGTCATCTAGCTTATCCGACCAAGAGGCACGGTTTTCGCCTACTGTCCTTTCCAGAATTCTTTTAATCCCTCGGTTGGAAACTTCCACTTGCCCACTTGTTTGGGGATGGTACGCAGTAGAGAGACGGTGAGTTACACCATACTTTTGCATGACTCTATCAAACTGGTCATTGCAGAAATGCGTACCACGATCACTGATTATAGCTCGTGGAGTTCCAAACCTAGCAAAAAGAGATTTTAAGAATTTCACAACAACTCGGGCATCGTTGGTAGGCAAAGCTTTCGCTTCAACCCATTTTGACAAATAGTCAACGGCCACGAGTATGTATTTATTTCCTCGAGATGAAGGAAATGGCCCCATAAAATCAATGCCCCAGATGTCAAAAATCTCACACACTTGAATGGCATTTTGCGGCATTTCATTTCTTTGTGAGATATTTCCGTGACGTTGACAAGCGTCACAGGTTTTGACAAATTCGTGGGCATCTTTGTAAATCGTGGGCCAATAAAATCCGGAATCAAACACCTTCTTGGCAGTGTAGTTGGGGCTATGATGTCCCCCAGTAGGTCCAGAATGGCAAGCCTTGAGAATGTCATTGGCTTCCTGACCATACACACATCGCCTGATGACTTGATCCGCGCAAATTTTGAATAAGTAGGGGTCGTCCCAGAAGTAATGTTTTACATCTTTAAAGAATTTGTTTTTCTGTTGGGATGACATCCCTTTCACCACAAAGTTACCCGCATGGTAATTTGCAAAGTCAGCAAACCATGGGGTAGAAGAGTCTCCACGAAAAGAAACCACATTGAGTGTTTCGAGAGGAAATGTTTCGTTTATTTCCTTTTTCTCGAACACATCCTGGTGAGGGTTTTCTAGACGGGACAGATGATCAGCAGCCAGGTTCTCAGCTCCTTTTTTATCACATATAATGATATCAAATTCTTGCAGGAGGAGAACCCAACGGAGCAATCTCGGCTTTGCATCTTGTTTTGCAAAGAGATATTTGAGAGCCGAGTGATCCGTATACACCACGCATTTGGTCAAGATTAGGTATGGCCGAAACTTCTCAAACGCATACACCACGGCTAGTAATTCTTTTTCTGTAGTGGTGTAATGGGTTTGAGCTTCAGTCATAGTCTTACTCGCGTAGTGGATAGGCTGAAAATGCTTGGTTTTACGTTGCCCCAGGACTGCACCGATAGCAAAATCACTTGCATCGCACATAAGTTCAAAGGGTAAATCCCAGTCGGGGGCAACGAGAATGGGTGCTTCCGTAAGCTTTTTCTTTAATGTTTCAAAAGCTTCGATGCACTCAGGTGAGAAGATAAAAGGAGCATCCTTCTCAAGGAGATGAGTCATAGGCCGAGCGATTTTAGAAAAATCTTGTATGAATCTGCGATAAAAACCGGCATGACCTAAAAAACTCCTAATACCTTTGACGGTAGTAGGATGAGAGCAGTCTTCTCATCTTTACTCAAATCTCGAGCAATAATGACGGGTAATTTATCATCACCCTCAAGAAATGCATACTCGAGATGAGGTGGTAAGTCCTTAAGTTCAACCTCAGGAAATTCTTCAGTTTTCTCAACTGACTTAACTTCCTTATTATGAAGCTTAATGGGAGGGAGTGGAGGATAAGTGTCCTCATTTAACAACTTCTCAAGGAGAAGAATGTCCCCCTCAAGGTCAATTGGAGCGTGATCAATTTCCCATGAAACCGAATCACTAGACAAGTATGCTTCAATCTCTTCCAAGATGAAGTCACTTCCCTCAAACGGAGTGAGAGAAGGAGTAGAATTGGCAATGATGGGTTGAGATGAATGAGTGAGATTATCACTCGAAGAATTATTAACATAACCGAGAACTTCTTGAGAGTACTCGTCAGAAGCAACATCAATGATATCTATTCGGTTAACCGACTCAGAATCATAGTTTGCGGAGTACTTCGAAGTTTAATCAAGGTTAAAGGTAACAGCTTCATTACCCACACGTAATGTGATTTCTTGCTCAAATACATCAATGAGAGCACGACCCGTTCTCAGGAATCCTCGTCCAACAATGAGGGGAACCCGATGATCGACATCGAAGTCAACAACCACAAAGTCAGCTGGAAAATGGAACTTTCCTACTTTCACGAATACATCCTCGGCGATGCCACGAGGACGCGATATTGAATGATCTGCAAGCTCAAGAGTCATGCAGGTAGGAATAAGTTCTGGAAGAGAAAGTTTCTTCCATACTGAATAAGGCATCAGATTGATGCTTGCACCAAGATCGGCGAGGGCAAAGCATTCAATCATTCCTGGAAAAACACAAGGTAGAAGAAATTTTCCAGGATCTCCAAGCTTTTCGGGAAGCTTCTTTAACAGAACTGCTGAGCAGTTCTCGTTCAGAGGAGTTTTAGCCATTTCAAACAGTTTTTCCTTGTTGCTTAACATGTGTTTGAGAGTTGATGCAAACTTGGGCATCAACATGATAGCATCCGCAAAGCTTATGTCAAAATGTAGTTCTTGGAAAATTTGAAAAAATTTGTCCATTTGATGACTGGCTTTTTCGCGGAGCTTTTGCTCATTTAAACGTGATTGGTAAGGAATAGAAGTTTTGGATTTGGGGTTTTCAACTGGAGGTTCAAAAACAACTCCTGGTTTGGATTTGGGTTTTGGGACAACTTGAGGATGGACATGTGCTGTGCTCTGTGAGCTAGTGGGTTGCACTTGGTCCTTTGTCGCCTCAGGTTCACTTTCCACTACCTTCGGGAGAGAAGAAGAGGAGGTAGTAGGAATAGCGGGTCCATCATATGAAGCACCACTTCTGGTTGTGATCGCCTTTGCATCGCCCCTCGGATAAGCGATCGTGTTGCTAGGTAAAGTACCTGAGCCCGAGGGTCGATCATTTAAAGACTTCTTAATGTCAGAAATCTGGCTAACCAACAACCTATTCATTTCCTCTTGGGATTTCATGAATTGCTTCAACAACTCATCAGATGATGGTCCAGTTGGAACAATGGCTTGATTTTGTGTAGGAAAATTCTGGCCTCTATTGTTTGGATTAGGGCCTTGATTTTGGAAATTTCCTTGATTATTGCCATGAAAATACCCTGGGTTGAAATTTCCCTGACCTTGGTTTCTATTAAAATTTCCTTGGTTTTGGAAATTTTGACTTTGATTTTGAAAACCGTTATTCTGACTAAAATTACCTTGGTTTTGAAAACCTTGGTTCGTTCTATTCTGATTTTGATTACGGTTTTGGTTTTGGTTAAAACCGGGGGGTCCAGGGTAGTGGTTAGGACGGCGGTTCGGGTCCATAGGAGCACGGTATTGGTTGCCTCCTGAATTGGAAATCCCGCCCACAGCGTTTGCTTCAAAAGGGTTACCATCGGTGGCCATACAGTTGTAATAGGCATGGGGGCCACCGCAAGTAACACATACTTCCACTTTCTTAACTTCAGCAGGAGGTGAAGTTTGTGGAAAAGAAACTTTCTTTTGGTTGGAGAGAACCAAAGCTTGAATTGCTTCCGTGAGTTTGTCAATCTTAGCATCGGTGCTAGATTGACTCACGGGCAATGAAGCAGAAGGACCAACACTGACTTGGGAAACAACCGGTTTGCTTCGTGCAGTGCGGACTTTAGACTTGTTTTCAATTATCGCTAAAGCTTCTTTTACAGTTTTGCTCAAGAAATTTCCTCCAGCGGAGGAATTGAGAGAATCTTGATCAGATTGACTCACTCCATTATAGAAAGTATCGAGTTGCATCAACTCGGAGAAACCATGGTGAGGACATTTGCGGAGCAACTCCTTAAAACGATCCCACGATTCACTGAAGGATTCATCAAACTTTTGTGTGAACTTGATGATTTCGTTTTTAAGACTCGTGGTTTTAGAAGGGGGATAGAACTCGTTCACAAATTTCTTCACCAGGTCTTCCCATGTTTCGATCGATTTAGGGGGTTGTTTTTCAAGCCAAATCCGGGCTTGTCCCTCGAGGGAAAACGGGAAGAGAAGAAGTTTGACAGCATCGGTAGCGACATTCTTGTATTTGATGGTAGATGCAATCTTGTTAAACCATCGAATATGAGCATGAGGATCATCCCTCTCAAAACCATAGAATTGACTTGAGGTTACAACATTTAGTAACCCGGTTTTGAGTTCAAAATTTTCAGCCACAACGGCTGGAATAACAATAGCATCTCCATACCCATCGATGGGTGCCTGGAGAAGCTCGCACATAGGACGTTCTTCCGCCATGATAACGGAAGTAGTGCGAGCAGTCCGGATCTCAGATCCGACTGATGGGGCAGAACGTCTACGAATACGCCTTCTTGGAATCCTGACAAGCTCACGAAATGGGCTCACAGACCTAGAAGAGCGAGTGCGCATACACTAGAGTTAACTCTAAGAAATCTCAGAGTCAAGGGAATTATGAAAATGGGGAAAGAAGAATCTTTTTGGGTTTTATTTATTTATTTATTTATTTTTTTAAAAGTAGATATAACAACAAATCCAATTAAAACAAAATCGATGCAAAACGACAGAGAACTTAATCCAATAATCACAAGATGAATGACTTCTTTGAAAAAGGTACACCACTCACAAGGACACAAAGGCAAGTTTTAATCTTATGTTTTGGGAACTTATTATGGTCGTACCCCCAGTCAGGTAGTACTCTGTCTTGGGTCTCGATGGTAATTTTTTATGTTGTTTTTTTTAAACAAAGAAAACGGAAAATCTTTTTGTATTTTTATCTTTTATATATATGTAGAAACAAAAGAAAAAATATTTTTGTGTTTTATATGTTTTAAGATGTTTTTGGATTTTTGGATTTTTATAAGAAAATATAAATATATATAGATGGTATGGACAAGGAGTGAATATTCAAATCACTAATCTGCTAAACGTAAGATTATTAGCACAACTCCCCGGCAGCAGCGCCAAAATTTGATTGGTCCCAAACGGTCAGGTTTATTACACAAGTCAACCACTTGTGAATGGTCAATCGTAATAAAAGTCAAACAGTCTAAAACCAAAGCAATTAAGTCCAGGAGAGTTTAGTGTTTCCCCGGGTCGTTAAGTCCCAACGAGCTGTGCGATTGAATAGATAAACGCGTAGTGATCGGGTGATATTGAACAGGAAAGGGGTTAATGATAATACTAGATGACAAAGGAAAAATCTGAGAAAATTCCTAAAAATACTTTAATATGACAGAAACTTGAGAAAAATATAAAAAACATATAAGTGCTTAATAATAAGCTGAAAAGAAAATTAAAAAGCTAAATTATATTAAATAAACGCTATCACTATTTTTAAAGTTGGATTCTCTAGATTTTTCTTTTATAAATTTGAATTAAAAACTAATTTTAAACTTTTAAAACTAAATTAAAATACTAAAAATTATGAAAATTAATGGGAAAATTATAAAACTATTTTAAAAAAATCTAAAATGACTAAATAGAATTTTCAAAACTAATTTTGTATTTTTCTGATTTATATTCTAATTTCTATGAATTAAAAACTATTTAAAACTAATTAAATTGCTAAAAATTACTATTTAAACTAGGAAAATTATGGAAAAATATTTTTTTGGCTTTTTATATTTATCTTAATCTAGGAAAATTGAAAACTTATTTTTCTGAAGCTTTTCTGAATTATTTGTATTAAAAGCTATTTAAAAAGTCTTAAAAACTGATTTAAAATAAGAAAAATAGCAAACAGTGATGAAAAATTATGAAAAATTCAGGAAAAGTCTAAAATTATATTATAAATCTATTAAAAATATAAAATCCTATGCTAGTGTGCAAGAATTAGGTTCTGTAGTGTAAATGTCTTGCAAATAAGCTACTAATTTAAGCTAACAAGTGCAATAAGCTACCAAACTTTCTCAGAGGCTAATTTATACTAAATTAAGCTAATCCTAACTGATTTCAGCTAATTCTAACAAGCTAATGTGCAATCTACTTAAGATATAAGCTAACCACTATTTTAAGCTAAACAGTCCTAACCTTCTATTTTAAGCTACTGAAACAGCTTATCTACTAACCCAAACTGAAAATTAGAACTTAGGTACTCAAGACCACCAACTAGAGATTAACTATACCAAATTTCAGACCCTAGTGATAAAAAACAAGACCTGCACAAGGTCTGGAAGTTGCCTGATTCATACTCAGTATTAGCTAAGTGTGAACAGGGCAAATCAGCTCTAAAGGAGAGCTGATTAAGAGCTTAAGATTGTTCCCAAAAATTTGACAAAAATCAGTTTTATAACTTGACCAATTGAACTAGCAAATCCCAAAATCTCACTTAATTTGAACCAAAAATGAAGCTATGAAAAATCTATAAAGTTTGGTGAAACTATTTTTCCAACTTTTGACTTTTTAAGACAGATTTGAGAGTTTGACTAATTTGAGATTTGAAACCAATTTAAGAACTGAAAATGGTGAATTATGATGAAATGAAGCTAATGCAAGCTAACTAAACTATATTTAATCCTATATGCAAGATTTTGAAAACTTGATGCTAACTGAAATGAACTTAGGAGCAGATTCAATGCGATTTTGACTTTAAGTGTATGCAAATGAAATTTGATGACTGAAATGAGTTCAATTAACCTTTATAAGCCTCAAACAACAGACCTCAGCCAATGAACAAACCTCAAACTCAGATGTGAACACCTGATCCAAACACTACTTAGCAAACAGTTTCCACTACTTATTCTATAAAATTCCTAACTACAGATCAAATCAGCACTTAATCTAAGTTCTAGCAATAAAATAACTACGAGTAACAGTTCTAATAAAGGTAAACAAGCTATAGCAAGGAATAATCCAAAAGAGTAGCAAACAGTTATGTAATTAGATTGAAACATAACTCACAAATTGTCCAGCTTATATGCAGCTAAAACCAGAACCAAACTACCCTATTTTTAACCAAATCCAACCCAAAACCAGCTCTGCATCAACTCAAATCCATTTCCATAACTGCTTAACCCAAAATTCCCCACAGTTTGACTTTCGTTGACCAGGTACCCAATTTACTTGAACTTGAGTTATAAGCTTACCAAAAGCTATCAGTAGCTTAAGTAAGCTTATTTGAATTAGAAATAAGCTAATTGAAGCTTGAATTTAAGAACACGTAAACGGATTTTATAACAGGAAACATAAAAACATGAAACTTTGATAAAACCTTGAATTAATACTTGAAAGTAAATTACAATGACTAAATGGCTTTAGTTTAATACAGGAAAACTTAAGATTACAGTTTTAGAAACTAATTAAGACAATTAAATTAAAAACGACATACAAGAAAATTAAAACTAAAAACTACCCCTCATCTCTCCTTTTCTTCCCTCTATTTATCAACAAAAGTCTTCCACTTGCCACTCTGAGCATTTCCCATCAAGAATCTGAGCCATTGGATGATTGGAGTGGATTTAAGCCGTAAATGGCATTTTTGGCGCCAAAAAGATATAGCAACTGGGGGTGGATTGAGTGCACGGTAAGAGGAAGCATTAAATGCTTTTGGACGTTTGGTGAGGTGGAGTGATAAGGGTGCTGGTATGTGAGCTCTAGGTAAGGGGTGGTGAGTGGTTTTGCAGAGGGTGGGTGAAGAAGGTGAAGTGGAGGGAAAAAGGGTGAGGTGGGTTTGACCGAGTGTTTGACCGGGTGTTTATTAATAGGGAGGATTCACAAAAAGGGGGGTCACGGGTATATTGGCACGGGTTCAAGGTTGGGCTTGTTTATTAATAACACAAGGACCAAAATTGCAATTCCACCAAACTTGAGGGACCAAATCTGTAATTTTCCAAAGTTTATTATAGGGACCAATTATGACAAGTTTAATTTTCCCAAGGACTGTAACACCCCCAAAATTTCACAGCGGAAGCGTTCGGGTCACGGGGTGCTACTAAATCAATATACACAACACAAGGTAATAAAGAATGGAAATTCTATTCCATTTTTAAAAGATATATTAATTTAAGAAATAGTTTTACATCTTTGTTTCAAAGTGCGGAAGTAAAGCCCATAAAAATATATGTTGTCCCATTAAAAGTTGTATTAAAATGTTTGGAAACACTTCGGATGCCAGTCTTCAACGAATGCCTTTGCCATTGCCCACGCCAATAAGTAAACCTGAGAAAAACATGCTAAAATGTCAACACAACGGTTGGTGAGTTCATAGGTTTAAGTTTCGAAAATCAAGTTGGACCACAGTTGCACATATAGCATCTCTGTGAATGACACTATATGCAAAAAGGCTATTACGCTAGTACCAAGTTCATGCGACCGAAACTACGACAGTGTGCATGCATCTAGAAGCATGATAAATAAAAGCCCAGCAAGTGTATTTCCAGTACACTCAATCAATACGATATGATATACGCTCGACGTTTGCCTATCCGGTCAAACTCAAACGGGGGTGTCATCCCCAATAGATCTATTCATAACAATCGCGCCTCCCCAAAGGGAACTAACGGTAGCATAGTTGGGAGTCAAGGTTGTTTCACGTAATAGTGTTTTCAGTTTCAGGTCCGAAAAGAGTTTTGCATGTTTCTCACCCCATAGTTTTATAAAGCAAGTAAATAAGAGTAAAAGTGGGGCTATAAACTCACCTTAGCAGTTCGGTGAATAAAGCACAAAGAGATCAAGTATCAAGTGGCTCCAACATGCAACCTAAATATGTTATGGCAAGTCTCAGTTTGCAGTTTTGTGTACTCACGACTCGAAGTTTTTAAATGAATTTAAGAGTTTACGAGTGGTTGTGTTTAATGTTGCTTGTGTGGCAGAGTTTACGTTTAAAATCGTTTCAAAATATTTTGTAAGTATTGGCTCTTGGACAAACGTATAATTATATATAAAATTAGTCGTGACGGGTATGTTTCTGGTTCAGGAGTAATCGGCAAACTAAGTACGCAAAGTATTCACAAGTAAAGTTTTTATGAAAGATAATAATAAATACTTTACGCTAAGTATCTATATTATTAACGGTTACATGATATATAAATGTGTTTATATATACTTAGTTAGTGGATGTTAAGTTATAAAATATTTATTTTAATATCCGTTATATATATTTTCTTATTGTTTTTATTATTCGTCTTATACTTCCACTATTAATATTAATTACTTTCATTTCACGAAAGTAATAATAGACAATTGCGTCCAATAATAGTTTTTACATTTTTATTAGAGGTTATAAACATGTATAAGTTCAAGTACAAAATAGTTGTTAGAATAAAAATATTAGTAAAAAGAAATGTCAAGGTTTTTGAACTTAAAGGGTTGCAATTGTAAAGATTTATAAATGTTTCCAAGTCTTATAAGTGTTTTAAGAAAAGTGCCAATAGGTTCGAATTTTAGGGGCTGAAAGTGTCAAAATGTGAAAGTTGTAAAAATAGCAAAAATTACAAAAAAGATGTCCACCCAGATTCGAACCTGGGTGGGTTGTGTGAGAGTGGAGCGACTTTCCCAACTGAGCCAAGGACTCTTCTTGGGTTTAGTTTGCAGAACATGTATATTTAAAGTACTACTAACTGTTTTCTATTTTGCAATTTCTTTACAGATTCATGCATGCGTTTTTGGTTTTGTGTTTCTCATTTCATTTTCCTTCTCGAGTTAACAAAGCAGCAGTTGGGTAAATATTTGCTAACAAGTGAGCTTATGATAATAGCTTATCAATAAGCTCTTGAACAAGCATTTGGTGTTTGGCTCGATAAGGCTTGGGTTTGGTTTGATTTTCGACACAAAACATAAAATGAGTTTCAAAGTTTTTCAAACCATTTAATATTGTGGAAACAAGCTAGAACAAGGTTCGAACCTTCGATAAGCTCGTAAATAAACACGTAAGCTTTGAAAAGAAAAGTCGCGAATAATTATTTTTAGTCGAATGGTACTTGTCCAAACGAGAGCCAACACTTACGTTTTGTTTATATGTAGTTTTTGTTCATGTTTTAGGTTCCAAAAACTCATCAAGTTTAATATGATAAGTATGTATGATCCAAGTTCAAAAGGAGTTACCACACAAGGACTTTAGATACATCAAGTTTGTTTAGATTCAAGTTTATACGTGACGTGTGAGTATCGAAAACGAGTTTAAAAAGCTTAAGGTATTACGCGGAAAGTGGTGTTTTTCAAAGAAGCTAGATAATGAAACTAAATTACGTTAAGTATTGAAATAGGTTTCGAGGGACTTACGACACCCAAGGGGGTGGTGATGAGATCGAAAGAAAACGAATGAATGTAACCGAAAGGACCTTTGAACGTGACCAAGATAACTCCTCGTTCCTTATACCCAAGCTAAGCGACCAAGACCCTTTGCGTTTTTCCCTTGTACTCGACTAGAAAGACAACAAGCAGCCCAATAACATGATGTTTACCCAAGGTTTTCCAAGCACCCGCAAGGACCAAATTACACTTAGACTCAAGGAAGCAAATGCACTAGTTTTTGTTGAAAGTTGATTTGAAAAAAAAACATTGTGTGGAAGGAGCTGTGATGCTCGATCAGTTTAAAGGAAGAAAGGATAGAAAGCTTTGACCAAGGATCCAAAAGTGTAGCATGCTTGTGTGTATATTTTTAGCTAAGACATGTATAGTGTTATGGTAAAAGCAAATGCATGCATGTGAAAATTTGTCTGATTGCATGTGGTGTCTCGACAGACTCTTAAAGAACAAAAAGGAGTATATTTGACCAAGCTTTATGTAGTGATGATTAAAGCATGTTACCATAAAGAGTTTATGGTTAAAACATTACAAAGGTCACTATCTATTTCTAAAAATTTAGGCATTCTTGTGAGTTGGTGCGTTTGCTGGTTGGTCAAACCGAGGTCATAGAGGGGAATTATTATTTGGTTTTTGTCTTATTGTTAATACAGTATAACTTGTACTCCGTGTGTTGTCGGGTCTCCGCGTAAACGTACTCTCCGGGTGTCCGAAAAAATATAAAAATTATATTTTTGAAAGCGTCTTCGAAATACTGTTATAAAAATATTGTCGTCGGTTTTGCTAGTTTATTTTTATATTTTAACTGTAACTGGTCGCGATTATGGATTGAAAAGAAAAAGAGAAAAAAAAAATCTAGCCGCGAAAAATCAGTAGGGAAATTTACGAGTTGTTATAGTACCTACCCCTTAAAAGAAACCACGTCCTCGTGGTTTAAGATGCGAGAGTCGTCGAGGTTGATACGGTGACGAGATGTGAGTATTTGCACTAAAAATGTGATATGGGAAAAGAGGCTAGTCGTTCAAGGAAGATTTAGTAACATGAGGCAATAAGTAAATAAAAGATAAGGGATTCATTAAGCGGGATATTCGGAATACAACGCGGTTACATAAAAGAGTACAATAGACATGAAACTTAAAGGAATGCAATCTAAGAAGGCGGAGAATTTCTTTGTTGTCGTCAGTTTAAATAGTGTTGAAGTTGATCTTGGCTCTCTTCTTTTTCTCCAAGGAAATAAGCTCTTCCTCGGGCTGGTTCAATCTGGGTTTTTTCCATTCTGATCCCTTGGATTGGGACACTCACTCTTATAGTGTCCTCGTTCTCCACACCCGAAGCAAGTTATGTTAGCAAGATCCTTTGACTTGCAGTCTTTGGCCATGTGCCCAATCTTCTGGCAGTTGCGACATTTCACATTACACTGACCACTGTGGTGGAGTTTACAGTGGTTGCATAAAGGGTGCTTCCCTTCATAGCCCTTCTTCTCTTCTGTTCCAGCAGAGCGGACCTTAGCTACCTCTTGCTTCTTGTTTTGATTGTTGTTGTTGTCTTTGGGGTTATCACTCCACTTCCGCTTGTTGTTATCAGCTACTTCAGCGGCATCCTCAATCACTTGATCCATTAACTTGTTTGACACTTCAATAGTCTCGTGAAGGTCAACAGCCTTGGAGGTAGTTACATTTCCCTTAATAGATGGAGGTAGCCCTCCGATGTATCGCTCTATCAAGCGAGTTTCAGTTGGTACCATCTCCGGGCATAACAAGGCTAACTCTTGGAAACATTGGTTGTAGAATGCCATATCAGTGCCCTTCACCTTGAGATTCCAGAACTCATTCTCCAGCTTCTTGACCTCATTGCGAGGGCAATATTTCTTGAGCACCATATCCTTGAATTCTTCCCAAGGCATGGCATAAGCAGCATCAATGCCTGCAGACTTCAGGTAATTATTCCACCAAGTTAAGGCAACCTCTTGAAAAGTGAACGAAGCAAACTTCACCCTATCTTCATCTTCACAGCTGCAGATCCTAAACACAGTTTCCAGTTTTTCAAGCCATCGGGTCAAAACAACAGCTCCCTCCGTTCCATTATAACCGCCAGTCATACAGTTACGGAACTCCTTGTACGTGCAGCCACGTTTATTACCAGTAGGCCTAGAAGTTCCGGCATCAGTGGTTGAGTTGTTTGAATTGATCGCATCTAGCGCTGCTGCCACGCGCTCATTGACCAATTGGTCAATCATGGCTTGATCCATAGCAAGTGGGTTTGCAGCAGCCCAGGCAGGAGCAGGTGCAGGAGTGGGAGTAGGAGTAGTGGCGGGTCGGCCACGGGTGATTCTGGTTGACTTTCTCCTAGCCATCTTCTATGATACAAGAAAAGACGATAATTGAGTTTAGAATGGAAGGAATAATATCGTATGAGGGTATGAAAGATAGAACGTATGAGTGAAATAAAAGGATGTGACCAAGGACAGAGGTGGTTTAAATATGTGGGTGAAAATAATATAATCAAGTAGTTGTACGTTACATAAAGAAATAACGTATAAGCAATTAGAGGCATAGCATAGTGCGATATGGTAATAGTGGGCATGTTAAGCAGTTTAACATAGAGAGGTAACAAGTCTAAGCATTCGTAGTCTACTCTACACTCTCCTTAAGTTAGTTATTCCTTAATCTCATTAAGTTTGTTACATCAACATTATTCTCATTTAAACTTCGCGACCCAATCAAACAAGAACAGCCTTAAAGTGTAAATGTGAGTTAATTAAGAAACTTAATGACATTAAGAAATAATTAATTTAATTCAAATGAGAGCTTATACGAACCTAAAATATAGCAGTAACACATAGCACGACTACATCGTGTAACAGTAGGCAAGGCATGGCAGACATCGGCAGCTGTGCCGGCGTTGAAGTGTTTTTAGGAAAATTTGGTTATAGTTTAGGTTTTGAAAAAAATACCTAATTCTCTATAACCTTGGCTCTGAATACCAATCTGTAACACCCCCAAAATTTCACAGCGGAAGCGTTCGGGTCACGGGGTGCTACTAAATCAATATACACAACACAAGGTAATAAAGAATGGAAATTCTATTCCATTTTTAAAAGATATATTAATTTAAGAAATAGTTTTACATCTTTGTTTCAAAGTGCGGAAGTAAAGCCCATAAAAATATATGTTGTCCCATTAAAAGTTGTATTAAAATGTTTGGAAACACTTCGGATGCCAGTCTTCAACGAATGCCTTTGCCATTGCCCACGCCAATAAGTAAACCTGAGAAAAACATGCTAAAATGTCAACACAACGGTTGGTGAGTTCATAGGTTTAAGTTTCGAAAATCAAGTTGGACCACAGTTGCACATATAGCATCTCTGTGAATGACACTATATGCAAAAAGGCTATTACGCTAGTACCAAGTTCATGCGACCGAAACTACGACAGTGTGCATGCATCTAGAAGCATGATAAATAAAAGCCCAGCAAGTGTATTTCCAGTACACTCAATCAATACGATATGATATACGCTCGACGTTTGCCTATCCGGTCAAACTCGAACGGGGGTGTCATCCCCAATAGATCTATTCATAACAATCGCGCCTCCCCAAAGGGAACTAACGGTAGCATAGTTGGGAGTCAAGGTTGTTTCACGTAATAGTGTTTTCAGTTTCAGGTCCGAAAAGAGTTTTGCATGTTTCTCACCCCATAGTTTTATAAAGCAAGTAAATAAGAGTAAAAGTGGGGCTATAAACTCACCTTAGCAGTTCGGTGAATAAAGCACAAAGAGATCAAGTATCAAGTGGCTCCAACATGCAACCTAAATATGTTATGGCAAGTCTCAGTTTGCAGTTTTGTGTACTCACGACTCGAAGTTTTTAAATGAATTTAAGAGTTTACGAGTGGTTGTGTTTAATGTTGCTTGTGTGGCAGAGTTTACGTTTAAAATCGTTTCAAAATATTTTGTAAGTATTGGCTCTTGGACAAACGTATAATTATATATAAAATTAGTCGTGACGGGTATGTTTCTGGTTCAGGAGTAATCGGCAAACTAAGTACGCAAAGTATTCACAAGTAAAGTTTTTATGAAAGATAATAATAAATACTTTACGCTAAGTATCTATATTATTAACGGTTACATGATATATAAATGTGTTTATATATACTTAGTTAGTGGATGTTAAGTTATAAAATATTTATTTTAATATCCGTTATATATATTTTCTTATTGTTTTTATTATTCGTCTTATACTTCCACTATTAATATTAATTACTTTCATTTCACGAAAGTAATAATAGACAATTGCGTCCAATAATAGTTTTTACATTTTTATTAGAGGTTATAAACATGTATAAGTTCAAGTACAAAATAGTTGTTAGAATAAAAATATTAGTAAAAAGAAATGTCAAGGTTTTTGAACTTAAAGGGTTGCAATTGTAAAGATTTATAAATGTTTCCAAGTCTTATAAGTGTTTTAAGAAAAGTGCCAATAGGTTCGAATTTTAGGGGCTGAAAGTGTCAAAATGTGAAAGTTGTAAAAATAGCAAAAATTACAAAAAAGATGTCCACCCAGATTCGAACCTGGGTGGGTTGTGTGAGAGTGGAGCGACTTTCCCAACTGAGCCAAGGACTCTTCTTGGGTTTAGTTTGCAGAACATGTATATTAAAGTACTACTAACTGTTTTCTATTTTGCAATTTCTTTACAGATTCATGCATGCGTTTTTGGTTTTGTGTTTCTCATTTCATTTTCCTTCTCGAGTTAACAAAGCAGCAGTTGGGTAAATATTTGCTAACAAGTGAGCTTATGATAATAGCTTATCAATAAGCTCTTGAACAAGCATTTGGTGTTTGGCTCGATAAGGCTTGGGTTTGGTTTGATTTTCGACACAAAACATAAAATGAGTTTCAAAGTTTTTCAAACCATTTAATATTGTGGAAACAAGCTAGAACAAGGTTCGAACCTTCGATAAGCTCGTAAATAAACACGTAAGCTTTGAAAAGAAAAGTCGCGAATAATTATTTTTAGTCGAATGGTACTTGTCCAAACGAGAGCCAACACTTACGTTTTGTTTATATGTAGTTTTTGTTCATGTTTTAGGTTCCAAAAACTCATCAAGTTTAATATGATAAGTATGTATGATCCAAGTTCAAAAGGAGTTACCACACAAGGACTTTAGATACATCAAGTTTGTTTAGATTCAAGTTTATACGTGACGTGTGAGTATCGAAAACGAGTTTAAAAAGCTTAAGGTATTACGCGGAAAGTGGTGTTTTTCAAAGAAGCTAGATAATGAAACTAAATTACGTTAAGTATTGAAATAGGTTTCGAGGGACTTACGACACCCAAGGGGGTGGTGATGAGATCGAAAGAAAACGAATGAATGTAACCGAAAGGACCTTTGAACGTGACCAAGATAACTCCTCGTTCCTTATACCCAAGCTAAGCGACCAAGACCCTTTGCGTTTTTCCCTTGTACTCGACTAGAAAGACAACAAGCAGCCCAATAACATGATGTTTACCCAAGGTTTTCCAAGCACCCGCAAGGACCAAATTACACTTAGACTCAAGGAAGCAAATGCACTAGTTTTTGTTGAAAGTTGATTTGAAAAAAAAACATTGTGTGGAAGGAGCTGTGATGCTCGATCAGTTTAAAGGAAGAAAGGATAGAAAGCTTTGACCAAGGATCCAAAAGTGTAGCATGCTTGTGTGTATATTTTTAGCTAAGACATGTATAGTGTTATGGTAAAAGCAAATGCATGCATGTGAAAATTTGTCTGATTGCATGTGGTGTCTCGACAGACTCTTAAAGAACAAAAAGGAGTATATTTGACCAAGCTTTATGTAGTGATGATTAAAGCATGTTACCATAAAGAGTTTATGGTTAAAACATTACAAAGGTCACTATCTATTTCTAAAAATTTAGGCATTCTTGTGAGTTGGTGCGTTTGCTGGTTGGTCAAACCGAGGTCATAGAGGGGAATTATTATTTGGTTTTTGTCTTATTGTTAATACAGTATAACTTGTACTCCGTGTGTTGTCGGGTCTCCGCGTAAACGTACTCTCCGGGTGTCCGAAAAAATATAAAAATTATATTTTTGAAAGCGTCTTCGAAATACTGTTATAAAAATATTGTCGTCGGTTTTGCTAGTTTATTTTTATATTTTAACTGTAACTGGTCGCGATTATGGATTGAAAAGAAAAAGAGAAAAAAAAAATCTAGCCGCGAAAAATCAGTAGGGAAATTTACGAGTTGTTATAGTACCTACCCCTTAAAAGAAACCACGTCCTCGTGGTTTAAGATGCGAGAGTCGTCGAGGTTGATACGGTGACGAGATGTGAGTATTTGCACTAAAAATGTGATATGGGAAAAGAGGCTAGTCGTTCAAGGAAGATTTAGTAACATGAGGCAATAAGTAAATAAAAGATAAGGGATTCATTAAGCGGGATATTCGGAATACAACGCGGTTACATAAAAGAGTACAATAGACATGAAACTTAAAGGAATGCAATCTAAGAAGGCGGAGAATTTCTTTGTTGTCGTCAGTTTAAATAGTGTTGAAGTTGATCTTGGCTCTCTTCTTTTTCTCCAAGGAAATAAGCTCTTCCTCGGGCTGGTTCAATCTGGGTTTTTTCCATTCTGATCCCTTGGATTGGGACACTCACTCTTATAGTGTCCTCGTTCTCCACACCCGAAGCAAGTTATGTTAGCAAGATCCTTTGACTTGCAGTCTTTGGCCATGTGCCCAATCTTCTGGCAGTTGCGACATTTCACATTACACTGACCACTGTGGTGGAGTTTACAGTGGTTGCATAAAGGGTGCTTCCCTTCATAGCCCTTCTTCTCTTCTGTTCCAGCAGAGCGGACCTTAGCTACCTCTTGCTTCTTGTTTTGATTGTTGTTGTTGTCTTTGGGGTTATCACTCCACTTCCGCTTGTTGTTATCAGCTACTTCAGCGGCATCCTCAATCACTTGATCCATTAACTTGTTTGACACTTCAATAGTCTCGTGAAGGTCAACAGCCTTGGAGGTAGTTACATTTCCCTTAATAGATGGAGGTAGCCCTCCGATGTATCGCTCTATCAAGCGAGTTTCAGTTGGTACCATCTCCGGGCATAACAAGGCTAACTCTTGGAAACATTGGTTGTAGAATGCCATATCAGTGCCCTTCACCTTGAGATTCCAGAACTCATTCTCCAGCTTCTTGACCTCATTGCGAGGGCAATATTTCTTGAGCACCATATCCTTGAATTCTTCCCAAGGCATGGCATAAGCAGCATCAATGCCTGCAGACTTCAGGTAATTATTCCACCAAGTTAAGGCAACCTCTTGAAAAGTGAACGAAGCAAACTTCACCCTATCTTCATCTTCACAGCTGCAGATCCTAAACACAGTTTCCAGTTTTTCAAGCCATCGGGTCAAAACAACAGCTCCCTCCGTTCCATTATAACCGCCAGTCATACAGTTACGGAACTCCTTGTACGTGCAGCCACGTTTATTACCAGTAGGCCTAGAAGTTCCGGCATCAGTGGTTGAGTTGTTTGAATTGATCGCATCTAGCGCTGCTGCCACGCGCTCATTGACCAATTGGTCAATCATGGCTTGATCCATAGCAAGTGGGTTTGCAGCAGCCCAGGCAGGAGCAGGTGCAGGAGTGGGAGTAGGAGTAGTGGCGGGTCGGCCACGGGTGATTCTGGTTGACTTTCTCCTAGCCATCTTCTATGATACAAGAAAAGACGATAATTGAGTTTAGAATGGAAGGAATAATATCGTATGAGGGTATGAAAGATAGAACGTATGAGTGAAATAAAAGGATGTGACCAAGGACAGAGGTGGTTTAAATATGTGGGTGAAAATAATATAATCAAGTAGTTGTACGTTACATAAAGAAATAACGTATAAGCAATTAGAGGCATAGCATAGTGCGATATGGTAATAGTGGGCATGTTAAGCAGTTTAACATAGAGAGGTAACAAGTCTAAGCATTCGTAGTCTACTCTACACTCTCCTTAAGTTAGTTATTCCTTAATCTCATTAAGTTTGTTACATCAACATTATTCTCATTTAAACTTCGCGACCCAATCAAACAAGAACAGCCTTAAAGTGTAAATGTGAGTTAATTAAGAAACTTAATGACATTAAGAAATAATTAATTTAATTCAAATGAGAGCTTATACGAACCTAAAATATAGCAGTAACACATAGCACGACTACATCGTGTAACAGTAGGCAAGGCATGGCAGACATCGGCAGCTGTGCCGGCGTTGAAGTGTTTTTAGGAAAATTTGGTTATAGTTTAGGTTTTGAAAAAAATACCTAATTCTCTATAACCTTGGCTCTGAATACCAATCTGTAACACCCCCAAAATTTCACAGCGGAAACGTTCGGGTCACGGGGTGCTACTAAATCAATATACACAACACAAGGTAATAAAGAATGGAAATTCTATTCCATTTTTAAAAGATATATTAATTTAAGAAATAGTTTTACATCTTTGTTTCAAAGTGCGGAAGTAAAGCCCATAAAAATATATGTTGTCCCATTAAAAGTTGTATTAAAATGTTTGGAAACACTTCGGATGCCAGTCTTCAACGAATGCCTTTGCCATTGCCCACGCCAATAAGTAAACCTGAGAAAAACATGCTAAAATGTCAACACAACGGTTGGTGAGTTCATAGGTTTAAGTTTCGAAAATCAAGTTGGACCACAGTTGCACATATAGCATCTCCGTGAATGACACTATATGCAAAAAGGCTATTACGCTAGTACCAAGTTCATGCGACCGAAACTACGACAGTGTGCATGCATCTAGAAGCATGATAAATAAAAGCCCAGCAAGTGTATTTCCAGTACACTCAATCAATACGATATGATATACGCTCGACGTTTGCCTATCCGGTCAAACTCGAACGGGGGTGTCATCCCCAATAGATCTATTCATAACAATCGCGCCTCCCCAAAGGGAACTAACAGTAGCATAGTTGGGAGTCAAGGTTGTTTCACGTAATAGTGTTTTCAGTTTCAGGTCCGAAAAGAGTTTTGCATGTTTCTCACCCCATAGTTTTATAAAGCAAGTAAATAAGAGTAAAAGTGGGGCTATAAACTCACCTTAGCAGTTCGGTGAATAAAGCACAAAGAGATCAAGTATCAAGTGGCTCCAACATGCAACCTAAATATGTTATGGCAAGTCTCAGTTTGCAGTTTTGTGTACTCACGACTCGAAGTTTTTAAATAAATTTAAGAGTTTACGAGTGGTTGTGTTTAATGTTGCTTGTGTGGCAGAGTTTACGTTTAAAATCGTTTCAAAATATTTTGTAAGTATTGGCTCTTGGACAAACGTACAATTATATATAAAATTAGTCGTGACGGGTATGTTTCTGGTTCAGGAGTAATCGGCAAACTAAGTACGCAAAGTATTCACAAGTAAAGTTTTTATGAAAGATAATAATAAATACTTTACGCTAAGTATCTATATTATTAACGGTTACATGATATATAAATGTGTTTATATATACTTAGTTAGTGGATGTTAAGTTATAAAATATTTATTTTAATTTCCGTTATATATATTTTCTTATTGTTTTTATTATTCGTCTTATACTTCCACTATTAATATTAATTACTTTCATTTCACGAAAGTAATAATAGACAATTGCGTCCAATAATAGTTTTTACATTTTTATTAGAGGTTATAAACATGTATAAGTTCAAGTACAAAATAGTTGTTAGAATAAAAATATTAGTAAAAAGAAATGTCAAGGTATTTGAACTTAAAGGGTTGCAATTGTAAAGATTTATAAATGTTTCCAAGTCTTATAAGTGTTTTAAGAAAAGTGCCAATAGGTTCGAATTTTAGGGGCTGAAAGTGTCAAAATGTGAAAGTTGTAAAAATAGCAAAAATTACAAAAAAGATGTCCACCCAGATTCGAACCTGGGTGGGTTGTGTGAGAGTGGAGTGACTTTCCCAACTGAGCCAAGGACTCTTCTTGGGTTTAGTTTGCAGAACATGTATATTATACATATAACTAAAAGGCGGGGATTTGATGTGGACACGACACGTGTCCCCCGCATTTATTGCAAAGTTTTGAGACTTGGCAAGAATGGCCCCTCAGGTTTAGGTGTCGCTGCAAACTAAGTCCAAACATTAAATGCAAAGTTTCACAACTTGGCAAAAACAGTCCCTGAGGTTTAAGTATCGTTGCAAAGTAAGTCCGAAAATTAAATGCAAAGTTTCACAACTTGGCAAAAACAGCCCCTAAAGTTTAAGTGTCGCTACAAAATAAGTCCTTAGAAGCCAATCCCGCTGCATCGCGCGGGTTTCCACACTCGTTTAAAGTACTACTAAATGTTTTCTATTTTGCAATTTCTTTAAAGATTCATGCATGCGTTTTTGGTTTTGTGTTTCTCATTTCATTTTCCTTCTCGAGTTAACAAAGCAGCAGTTGGGTAAATATTTGCTAACAAGTGAGCTTATGATAATAGCTTATCAATAAGCTATTGAACAAGCATTTGGTGTTTGGCTCGATAAGGCTTGGGTTTGGTTTGATTTTTGACACAAAACATAAAATGAGTTTCAAAGTTTTTCAAACCATTTAATATTGTGGAAACAAGCTGGAACAAGGTTCGAACCTTCGATAAGCTCGTAAATAAACACGTAAGCTTTGAAAAGAAAAGTCGCGAATAATTATTTTTAGTCGAATGGTACTTGTCCAAACGAGAGCCAACACTTACGTTTTGTTTATATGTAGTTTTTGTTCATGTTTTAGGTTCCAAAAACTCATCAAGTTTAATATGATAAGTATGTATGATCCAAGTTCAAAAGGAGTTACCACACAAGGACTTTAGATACATCAAGTTTGTTTAGATTCAAGTTTATACGTGACGTGTGAGTATCGAAAACGAGTTTAAAAAGCTTAAGGTATTACGCGGAAAGTGGTGTTTTTCAAAGAAGCTAGATAATGAAACTAAATTACGTTAAGTATTGAAATAGGTTTCGAGGGACTTACGAAACCCAAGGGGGTGGTGATGAGATCGAAAGAAAACGAATGAATGTAACCGAAAGGACCTTTGAACGTGACCAAGATAACTCCTCGTTCCTTATACCCAAGCTAAGCGACCAAGACCCTTTGCGTTTTTCCCTTGTACACGACTAGAAAGACAACAAGCAGCCCAATAACATGATGTTTACCCAAGGTTTTCCAAGCACCCGCAAGGACCAAATTACACTTAGACTCAAGGAAGCAAATGCACTAGTTTTTGTTGAAAGTTGATTTGAAAAAAAAACATTGTGTGGAAGGAGCTGTGATGCTCGATCAGTTTAAAGGAAGAAAGGATAGAAAGCTTTGACCAAGGATCCAAAAGTGTAGCATGCTTGTGTGTATATTTTTAGCTAAGACATGTATAGTGTTATGGTAAAAGCAAATGCATGCATGTGAAAATTTGTCTGATTGCATGTGGTGTCTCGGCAGACTCTTAAAGAACAAAAAGGAGTATATTTGACCAAGCTTTATGTAGTGATGATTAAAGCATGTTACCATAAAGAGTTTATGGTTAAAACATTACAAAGGTCACTATCTATTTCTAAAAATTTAGGCATTCTTGTGAGTTGGTGCGTTTGCTGGTTGGTCAAATCGAGGTCATAGAGGGGAATTATTATTTGGTTTTTGTCTTATTGTTAATACAGTATAACTTGTACTCCGTGTGTTGTCGGGTCTTCGCGTAAACGTACTCTCCGGGTGTCCGAAAAAATATAAAAATTATATTTTTGAAAGCGTCTTCGAAATACTGTCATAAAAATATTGTCGTCGGCTTTGCTAGTTTATTTTTATATTTTAACTGTAACTGGTCGCGATTATGGATTGAAAAGAAAAAGAGAAAAAAAAAATCTAGCCGCGAAAAATCAGTAGGGAAATTTACGAGTTGTTATAAGGACCAAAAATAATAATTTTCAAATTAAAAATGTCCAGGGGCAATTTTTGTCAATCTTTAAAATTCCAAGGACCAAAGTTGCCCTTTTGCAAAACTGAACTTTATAAGGGTAATTTTGACAACTTGAAAATCCCTGAGGGCCTTTTATGAAAAATTAACTTGTTTTGAATAACCAGGGACTAGATTTTGACAATTATTGCATAAAATACAGTCTCAATATTTTTTCTGTCTTTTTGAGACTTTTCAAAGTGTTTTTGACTGTTTTTGCAGTGTAGAAGGAACAAAAATGATGAGTATTTAGACACTCATCAGGGACCTTTCCTCTACCTACGAAGTTGGAGGACCATCCAATACTTTTCCAAACTTCCCAAGGTACGAAATGGGATGCCCGAGACAAGATTTCACGGCACTTCAAAATCATGTCCACTTTCTGTCAAGGGCATCATCGTGAAATGGAGATCTCTTCAATAAGAGTTGAAACCGTTAATGCTCGAAAACGAACTGATCTGACAATCTTGGATATGAGTGATATCCGAGATGGCCTTACACGTGTGGAAGACATTGTCTTGGATCCTATAACCGGTTTTCCAGTGCTCAAGAACAAAGTCACCCGTATGGATAGAGCACAAAATGAAGACGGTGAGCAGATTAAAGAGTTGAAACGCCGCGTAGCTTCAGCGGAAAAAAATTAGAAATTGTTTAGACCGATCATTATAGGCTTGAGATCGATCTCTATAACGTACGGGCAGAAATGCGGGTCATGTTTCAAGAACTGAGGGGCTCTAGGGAGTTTCGCCCTAATGACGCCATTGATGTATTGGTTGCTCACGGGAATAACAATAAGCCCGAGCCGCATCAATCTCCGGACTATTGAAAGACTAGTGTTGTTATAATAGTTAAAAGACTTAGTAAGATATGTAATAGCTAGTAAACAATGTAATTGCTGACTGATAGTTTCGTCAGTAAATTTTGAAGAAACCTGCCATGGGTTTCGATTTTGTAACTCTGATATAATGGATTAACTATATATGAAGGTAACTTTTGTTGCAACTAATGTTGGAGCGGGAGGTTCTAAC
Source organism: Chrysanthemum seticuspe (assembly GCA_019973895.1). NCBI lineage: Eukaryota > Viridiplantae > Streptophyta > Magnoliopsida > Asterales > Asteraceae > Chrysanthemum > Chrysanthemum seticuspe. Next base: position 6,168,336 of record BPTQ01000001.1, on the reverse strand, counting down.
GCTATGGGACCAGCTATTGGTGCCGAAAGAATAAATGTCTAACCAATGCCAAATGGCTGCTCATACAGCGAATACATGAAATGCCAACCTACAAATTTTAAAGGCATTGAAGGAACTGTAGGGTTAACCCGATGGTTTGAGAGATCTGAATCTGTATTCCTAATCAACAACACCACTGAAGACTGCAAGGTCAAATACGCCACCAGTACTTTAATGGATGAAGCATTATCCTGGTGGAATTTTGTAGTTCAACCAATTGGCATTGCAAATGCCTACAAAATTTCCTGGGTCGAACTCAAAACAATGATGATCAAACAATATTGTCCTCGTAACGAGGTACGGAAGTTGGAAATTGAATTCTGGAACCTTATAGTTATGGGCATTGATATCACCACATACAATCGTCGATTCAATGAATTGGCAATCTTATGCCCAACAATGGTTCCAACCAATGAGAAGTTATTGGAGAGGTACATGTGGGGACTTCCACAACCTATACAGGGAAATGTGACCTCATTTGATCCAAAAACGATAGATGATGCAATGGGAATGGCTCGTAGACTGATGGATCAAGCGATTAGAGCAGGAACTATTCTGATTCATGACATTAACCTCAACCGCAACAACAACAACAACCATCCCAAAAACAATACCCACAACAGCAACAAGAGAAGGTGGAATGATAGCCGAAGGGGTAACAACAACAATCCCAACCAACAAAACCGAAACACAAACCACCACAACCAGCAAAACCGTAGGCAATAAAATGCCAGAGGTACTGTAGCTGTTGCTTTTGCACGAGTTGAAGGAGGAGGTTATAAAGGAAATGCTCCTTTGTTTTACAGATGCAAATTGCATCATGAAGGCCCTTGCACCGTTAGATGCAACAAAAGATAGGGCATCAAACCAAGGACTGCAAAGGGAAGGGGCCTGCTACTGGTGCCAACACCCAACCAGTATTGACTTGTTTTGGGTGTGGACAACTTGGACACATCAAGAGACAATGTCCCCGAAACAATGGTCAACAAGAAGGTGTAGCTCGTGGTAGGGCGTATGTATTGGGTGATAAAGATGCGCAGCAGGATCCGAATGTGGTTACGGGTACGTTTCTACTCAATAACCATTATGCAAAAATCTTATTTGATTCGGGGTGCTGATAAAAGTTTAATATCTACTGCATTTGCATCTTTTCTTAATATTGCACCCACTACGTTAGACACCGCCTTTACCATTGAGTTAGCAAATGGGAATCTTGTAACCACCAACATTGTAATTCAAAATTGTACACTAAACTTGTTAGGTCATCCATTCAAAATAGACCTCATGCCAATAGAACTTGGAAGTTTCGACGTTATAATTGGTATGGAATGGTTATCACAACAAAATGCAAATATCATCTGTGGCGAGAAAGTTGTACATATTCCTATCGATAATGAAACCTTGGTTATTCGAGGGGATCGAAGTGGAACTCGCCTGAACATCATTTCTTGCATTAAAACTCAAAAGTACATCAAGAAGGGATGTTATGTCTTCTTAGCCCATATAACGGAGAAAAATTTAGAGGAGAAACGACTCGAAGATGTACCTATTGTATGTGATTATCCTGAAGTCTTTCCTGAAGACTTACCCAGACTTCCACCACCTAGACAAGTGGAGTTCCAAATCGAATTGGTGCCAGGTGCCGCACCAGTTGCTCGAGTACCCTATCGCTTAGCCCCTTCAGAATTGCAAAAGTTATCTAACCAATTGCAAGAACTTACGGATAAAGGTTTTATTCGACCAAGTTCATCACCATGGGGAGCTCCAGTCCTATTCGTTAAAAAGAAGGATGGATCCTTCAGAATGTGCATTGATTACAGGGTGTGGAAAACTAGAAGGGGGGGGGGTTGAATAGTTTTACCAATTAAAACTTCCTTTTAATCTATTTGGATGTGTGTGTTGGATGTTGATAAACAAGCATATAAAGGTAAGTAATGAAAAGATAAGAGTAAGAAGCACAAAACCACAACACGAGTATTTATAGTGGTTCGGCTACAAGGACACCTTCCTTGCCGTACTCCACTCCCCGAGTCACCTACTCGAGAGTTCGTAATCACTACACCAATCTCCTTATGGCGGAGAAGCCTTCATAACGTCGGCTACCCTTTTTCCGGTGCTAGGCTAACCACCGGGTTCTTTCACTCCAAGGTGAACCACACCTAACACAACGTCGCCTACCCTTTATACGGTGCTAGGCTAACCACCGAGTTCTTTCACACCTTAGGAGAACTAATCCTATCACAACGTCGCCTACCCTTTATTAGGTACTAGGCTAAGCACCTAGTTCCATTGCAATGGAGGAACTACTACCACACTACACCAACGACTAATCCCAAAGGAGATCTACTCCTTTACAACATCATCAAGGATATCAATATCCTTGGATCCTATACTAGTCTATCTTGTACATTGAAACACACCATATCGAATGTACATCTAAGGCACCTTTCACTAATGCCTTTGACTAGATCTACAAGACACCTTTCATTAATGTCTTGTGTCTTCACTTCTAAGCACCTTTCACTAATGCTTCTTTTTCTTGACTTCTAAGCACCTTTCACTAATTCTCCTTTGTCTTGACTTCTAAGCACCTACCACAAGTTCTTATCCTATAGACGATAGATACCCTTCACTAATATCTTCGTCTTGACTCTTGTGAAATCTTTCACTAATGTCTTCAACACTACACTTCTTTGAAGAAAGAAAGGAATCATCAACAAGAAGACTTCAGTAGCCTTGATGATGAGGAAGCATGGCAACTCATGGACTTGAGCTTGCTCGACTTCAAAGGTGGTGATCTTTCCTTTAAGAGGAACCTAAAAGATCACACAAAAACAAAACTACAAACATAGATCTCTTGGATCTAAGGTTAGTGAGATTTAACTCAGGGGAGAAAGTATGTTAGAAAGGGGTGAGAAATAATGAAGAAATTTCTCACTATTTATAGAGGAAAAATCCTACTGTTCCTTGGATCCCACGGATCCCTTCCACTTGGGATCCGGCTAGCACAAAGCTAGGGATCCGTGGAACGCTCCTCTTTACCCATGGATATTTTTGGTTATGGGTCATGGGTCATGGGTTATGGGTTGATCCATGGTTTTCTTTCTAGATACAATGTATCTTAAGGATACAATAAACTTGGTTAAGTGGTATATATAAAACCATGGGTTATGGGTCAATACCATTTGCTAGTTATTACCAATTTTAGTATTTACATGTTTTTACCCATTTTAGTATTTACATGTTTTTACCCATTTTAGTATACTTAGTTTACGTATATGTTAACCCAATTTGTAAACACTAGTTGTTGTACATATGTATCTAAATCATAAAATCACTTATACTTGTTTTAGTGTTTTATGTGAAAATGTGAATATGTTAGAAACTATTAGTTCAAACCATTTATGTATTTTATTTGTTTCGTTAATATGATTTTACGTTTGTTATCGACAAAACATTAGAAGATCGTAAAATATAAATAAACGTTTTTACGGCTTATTTGTATTAACAATCTCCCCCTTTTTGTTGATGACAAAACATAAAATTATTTTAAAGAAAAGCTAAAATTCGTAAAAGTTTGAATTTGTAGTTTTTACTTTCTTCTCCCCCTTTTTGTCGAAACAAAAAGTGTTTGAAGGAAAGCAACACATCGTTTTTAAGAAAAACATGTGAAAGAAAATAAAAAATAAAAAGAGATAGAGAGCAAGTAACGGGAAAGGATCTCGTCTTTACTCCCCTTTGACGAGTCCATCCCTATGTAAGGGCGTCAAGTAAGTAATGCTACTAGTTTGTTTGCAAATAAGTTTGCAAAAGATTTCGTCTAAGAGACGAATTGGCTCCCCCTTGATGATTGCAATTATGCAAGGGGATGTCAAGAAATGTAAACCTAGTATTGCAAGTAATTTGCAATGTATTGCTTTGACATAAAGCTCCCCTAGTTTTGGGATGTCAAAGTCTTCATGTGTAAATTGAATAACTACAAAAAAAAGGTTAGAAAAACAAGTATAATTTACATTTTACTGCAAATGTGATCCAAGTTAGTAGAGAGAAAGCTTTCTGTCTCACGGATCCCGTAGTTCCCTCCTAGTAGGGATCCGTATTAGCTGATGAATAAAATCAGCAAAGGTGATATAGCAAGTAATGTTATCACATAAATGAGATATGAATACAAAGTAATCATATGCTTAACAAAATAACAAGTAGCATGTAATTCCATTTAATAAAACAAGAGTTATGATATACATGACTTTAAAAATTAGAAAATAGACAATACATGACTAGGAATTACTAGACCAACTAACGCTTGATGCTAGGACACCACTAAAATTCTTCTAGCTCAAGTTTTGTTTAGGTTTGATCTCGTCGAAACGTTCGAGGAGATGATAGAACATGAAACGTTGGTCTTCTCGTACTTCATGTATCAAACTTTCAACATGTTGACAATGATAGCAATCTTTGTCATGGCTAGGTAGTGGTGGTGGATGAAATGAAATGGCTTGATGCGAAGGATCAAATGAAGTGGCTTGTGGAGCTTCAAACGATGGAGGGATTGGTGGAGGTGCATTTGAGAATGGCTCGACCAAGAATGATGGTAGTGGTAAAGAAGTGTCGACTTCCATATGGTCGGGTGGTTGACTTTGATGATTTCTCATAATCCAAATAGGATTATATGATGGAGACGGCGAAAAGGAAGCCGGAGCAAGTGTTGACTCAACACCTTGATTTTGAATCATTATTCCTCCTAATGAGGAGAATGTTGACGACGAAAGCGGATGAGACGACCTAGGATGCAAGTCCTCTAAATTGTAGAGGTGTGGTGATGATAATGGAGATGTAAAAGAGATAGCTCTAGGAACCAATGGTGATGGTTTAGTGGAGATGATATTTTTTGGCCTAGGAGGTATGGTGGTGCTTGGCATACATGGACTGTTTAGTAGCTCCAAATATGATATCATCAGCATACACTTGAACCAACATGATATCCTTTTTGTCTCTCTTGATAAACAAAGTCTTGTCAATAGCTCCCCTCCTGTAACCATGTTGCAATAAGAAAGTAGAGAGCCTCTCATACCAAGCTCTAGGAGCCTGATGAAGGCTATAAAGAGCCTTAACCACCTTGTAGACTTTGTTTGGATGTGCAGGATCCTCAAAACCATGAGGCTGTTTGACATAAACTTCCTCTGTAATAGTGTCATAGAGAAAGGCACTCTTGACATCCATTTGATAAACCTGAAAGCCCATATAGGATGCAAAAGCAAGGAAAATTCAAATTGCTTCAATCCTTGCTACTGGAGAAAATACTTCATCATAATCTACTCCTTCTTCTTGTCTGTAGCCTTGAGCTACTAATCTTTCCTTGTTCTTGATGACATTCCCTCTTTCATCTCTCTTGACTCTAAACACCCATCTTGTACCAATTACCTTCTTTCCATCAGGTAGATCACATAGTACCCAAACTTCTTGAAGTTTAAACTGAAGAAGTTCTTCTTGCATAGCTTCAACCCAACTCTCCTTAGATAATGCCTGAGCTATATTCTTGGGTTCTTCTTGAGAGATAAAGCAAGTGAACAGGCATGTCTGATGATCCTTGTGATTCAATCTGTTTTGTTTATAAACAAAGCTAAGTAAAGCATTGTTAGGTGTAGAAAAACCTTTAGCTTTGTTTCTTGTAAACACACCATGAGAAAAAGGTCCAATGATTTGACCAGTAGGATGATCTTTATGAACCTTTAAGGTAGGAGTCTGTGGAACTTCATAGTCATCATCCAAGTTTGTGTAATCAGCACCTTCATTGGAATTTGTTAAAATACCTTCAGCACCATACTCATCATCCGTATCTTCCAAACCAGGCATGGTAGGATCATCTAAATCATCCAAAGTACTGTCAATAGGTGCAACAGTACTTTGATCGAAAGTACTATCACCCAAAGTACTGTAAGTGAACTCTGCAGTCTTGTTCTTTTTCTTTGCTTCTTCATAAGCTCTTCTTTGATCATCATTATAAGAATGTGCTAGTACATCTTGAAAAAGCATCAGATTGAGTTCTTCTTGAATAGCTTGATCCTCAGCAGATAGTGAGGATTTAGGTTCATCAGTACTTTGCTTTGGATCCACAGATTTGGGTTCTTCATCAGGAACAACTTCAGGTCTAATATGAACTCCATGAACAACATATTGTAAATCTTCTCCATTGTGCACAGGTTGATTTTCTTCTCTAACAGGTACATTGTTCATAGATGGAGTCAAAACTTCAAGATCAAACATCCAATCAGGACCTTTACCCTTCTCATTTTCTTGATCTTCTAAAAACTCAACATGAAGACAATCTTGAACCTTCTTAGTGACTCTATTGTACACTCTAAAGCCCTTACTGTAGGTACAATAACCCAATAAATATCCTTCTTCTGACTTGCCATCAAACTTACCCAGATTATCAATTGTATTTAAAATAGTAAGAGGGCATCCAAAAGGCTTCATAAATCGAATGTTGGGTTTGTTTCCCATCAGCAACTCATAAGGTGTCTTCATCTGTGGTTTAGTAACTGATACTCTGTTAAGTACATAGCAAGCAGTACTTACAGCTTCAGCCCAGAATTGAATAGGTAGTTGTGAATCTGCTAGCATTGTTCTGGCTGCTTCAATCAAAGTCCTATTCTTTCTCTCTGCAACACCATTCTGCTGTGGTGTTCTTGCAATACTGAACTCCCTCTTGATTCCTTTGTTTGCACAAAATTCATCCATAAGCTTGTTCTTGAATTCAGTTCCATTATCACATCTAATACCTCTAACCTTGAGTCTCAATTGGTTTTTAAGTGCTATTATGAGAGTTTGAATAACATCAAAAGTATCATATTTAAATCCCAAGAAAAATACCCAACTGAATCTACTGCAATCATCTGTCACAACTAAGCAGTACTTTTTCTTGTTTAAACTTGCCACAGATACAGGTCCAAACAAATCCATGTGTAACAGCTCCAAAGGATCTCTAATAGTCCTCTCCTCAAGCTTCTTGCATGAAGCTTTGTGTTGTTTACCCTTCTTGCACGCCAAACATGAGTGATCATTCTTGTAAGTCTTTGAAGGTAAACCTCTAACTAAATTTCCTTTGACCAGTTTGTTGATATTCTTGAAATTTACATGGCCCAATCTTCTATGCCACTGACGTGCTTCTTCAGATGTTGCTTTTGCCACTAAACATGTGGCTCTCCCAAAAGAGTGAAGACTCTTCATATCTAGACTGTACACATCATTGGTTCTTGGTACTCTAAGGACTACCAAGTTATCATCAACATGCTTAAATTCAGGGGAAAGGATGAGACATTATGTGTCAGTGAATAACACAGGATGCTTTTTATCACAGATTTGAGAGACTGACAATAAGTTGAATTTGAGCTCCTTCACGTATCTAACATTCTCAAAATCTATACGCCCTGCTTTGATGGTTCATTTTCCAGTAATTCTTCCTCCATTGGGATCATTCCCAAATGCAACTCTTCCTCCACTAATAGATCTAAAATCTGACAGAATTTCCTTGTCTCCTGTCATGCTTCCAGAGCAACCACTATCCACAATTAAATGATCTTTAAGCTCCTCTTCTGGGTTGCCCTGTACAAAGATAAAAAAGTTATTGTCTTTTAGGAACCCAAGCCATTACTGACTTGTGTTCCCCTTGTGGAGTAACAAACTTAAATTCTTTGAGTATGTATCCTTCACAATTTTTATAGACAGAATCAAGCATTATCTTTTGTTTTAAAACTTGTGGTAGATTTTCAACAAAATTTTCTTTTTCAATCAGAATCCCCTTTTCTTTTACCACAAAATCATCTTTAACAAAAAAACTCTGTTTCACTTTCAGTTGCTGAAAGTACTGTTTGTTCCCCATCAGTACTTTCCTTCTTAACCCATTTGGTTTTAACTTTTGGTGAAGAGTCCCTTGATCTATATACTCTTCTGGAGTTGTAACTCCTTCTAGATTGATACTAATTTGATCTCCTAGGCTTTCCATTCCAAGAAGTGTTTTCAGTACCTTGATTGTTTGAAAATCTAGCAGTACTTTGAGAAGGTACTACTTCAGTTCTTTGAAAACTATTTGAAGGTACTGGTGATTTTGAAAAAGATCTTCTCTTGTGAGGGTACCTATAGTCTTGTGAAAAGTTGGTATGGTTAACCCTATTTGAGTGAGTCCAGACTGGTTTATGCTCTCTAGGTTTTTGGTTGGTATTTCTGTTCTTTGGAAATTTGCTTAGATATTCTGAGTGAAAGTCACAGTGCTTGATCAGATGATTAGGACTATAACAAACAAAACACAATTTTTGACCCATGCTTCCAAAGTTTCTTCCTCTATGTCTGTGACCAAAATTATTTTGCCTTCTAGGTGAATGATTAAACCTGTTTTGACCAAAGTTATCCCAAAAAGGTTTAGCAGTACTGTTTTGAAAAGATTTTCCTAAAGGTACTGCTGTAGCAGTACTTTGAGTAGAAGGTACTGCTTGACTTTTAACATCATTATCCTTAGGGTTTTCAACAGTTTCTTTTGAGTTTTCAGACCTAGATTGTCCAATTAGCTTTTTCCTAAACTCTAGACTGTCTACTCCAAAACGAGAAACATCAAGCCTAGGGGGTTGATGAATTCCAGTGGGATGAGGGACTGAATGATAACCATTGTATTTCTTAAACTTAGGAGGTGTTTCACTAACTGAATCCTCATTACTAGATATGTCTACATAATTAATGAGTTCATCATCACTAGTGGTTATATCCTCTAGGTCATCACTAGATTGATTTTCTTCTATGTTATCAAAGTCCATACCAAAATCTAAGCCAGTTCTAATGTAAGATCTTCTCTATTTTTGAACATAAGTAACATGTGACAGACCAGATCCTTTCCAGGCATCAAACTTTGCTAACAAATCATCTATTTCCTTAGTCAGTTTCTCAATTTCATCAATTTTACAATTTAATTTCCATTCACTTAGTTTTAACTGATAATCCTGTTGTTCATACTGCCCAAGCCATTTCATTATTTTCATGTGTTAAGATTTTGGCTTCCATGGAATCTAAGGTTATTTGATAACCAGCTACCTCGGACCTAGCCCTAATACAGTTATCTCTTTCAATCACATAACTATTCAGAACTTTTTGATAAAAGTCATGACAATTGGAACATACCTCAGAGATAGGGGTGAACTTGGTGAAGTAGCCACTAATGCAAGTAGAACAGGATCATCTTCACTCTCCATGCTCCAATCAAAGCTTCCTAGACCATCTTTAGATTCCAAGGCAGGATGTTCAGGTTCCTCATCAAAAGTTGTGCTCCATTCAAATTCTTCCACTGAATCCTCCATTGACTCCTCCACATCTACCATACAATAGGTTACTGGTTCATCATCAAACTCAGCACTCCAGTCAACCTCTGATAAACTCTCTTGAGCAACCAAAGCTTTTGTTTCAGTAATAGGAATTTCTTTGAGCTCCAGCTTTGGTTTCTCAGTCATCCTGTTTGCTTGATACTTAGCAAACCTACACTCCCTTGCAAAGTGTCCAGTCTTTTGACAATTGAAGCATTCAATTTTGGATTTGTCAAAAGTGATTCCCTGTTTTGGTTTGAAGTCAATGTTCTTTCCTGTTTTCTTCATATACTTCTTGATCCTTGCAGTGATCATTGCTACTTGCCACCTGATATCAATTTCTTCTAAAGCATCCTCTTCAATCTGTGAGAGATCTTCTTCAAAAGTGACAGGTAAAGAAGCTTGTTGTGCAAAGAAAGAGCATACAACTTCATCTGAGTGCATGGTAGTAGTTGGTGGGGCTTGCTGAGCATAGGTGGGGGTAGTATAGGAAACAGTACTTTGAGTAGGAGAAGCAGTACTTTTGGTGGAAGTACTGCCCCTCTTTTCAGATGACAAAAAGGCAATATTGTGAGATTTGGAACTGGTTTGGCCATTCATCTCATGCTCATACACCTTTAGATGATTGTAGAGATCATCAAAGTCCATAAAATCCAAACCTTGTTGTCCTCTGATCATTGTAGCAATCACATGCCATGTCGATGACAAACTCCTTAAGAACTTAAGATTAGCATCCTCCACTGAAACCTCTGCTTTGTATAACTCCAGCATACTGAGAAGGTTTTGGAATCTGTCATAAGCAGAATCAAGGCCTTCTCTTTCTCCTATAGTGAACGTTTCAAATTGCTTCTTCAATAGATTTTTGTGCATCTTCTTGGAAGCATCATTACCTCCAAACCTTGTCTTGAGAGCAGCCCAGAGTTGCTTAGCATCTTTAGCATCATGTAACTTAAGTAGATGACCATCTGGAATGGCAGACAAGAGAATGTTGAGTGCCTTCTCTTGATTCCTAATTGTTGCTGCTGGTAGGAGTGCCTTAGGTGCTTTAGGTTGACCAGGAACTTCAATAGGCTCTGGAACTTCTTCATTACCATTGAAAATTACATTCCATAGTGCATGGTCTGTAATTGCAATGTACTGCCTCATCTTCATGCTCCATAGGTCGTACTCTCCTTTCTTGATGACAGGAATCCTTAGTGAGGTGATGGATGGTGGTGGAACAGCTTCAGTCGACATCTTTAGGTTTTGTTAACTAGGTTTTAGGGTTTCTTCTTAGTTAGAGTTTCCACACAAGCTCTGATACCACTTGTTGGATCGATGTACTCTAACCAAACTAACTTTAATAGCTTGTTAAGGTTTAATAACCTCGGATAAATCCTAAGTTATTAACAATGAAACACTGAGCAAACTCTATTAAGTATGCGAAATATACTTAACAAAGCTAAGAAGAATATAACTTTAACTTTGAACGATTTTATTAATAACTCTAAATCTGCTTATTATGCAGATACTTTAACAACTCTAATAATATCGAACTTCTCTAAAACTCTAATAATACACGTACATCTAATGCCAATCTAGGGGTCCTTTTATAGGCTCAAGGATAACCCAAGTCGGTTTACAATTTGTATCCTTGTACGACAAGTAATCTAATAAAGAATATTCTAGAATTACAAAGCTTTCCATAAACGAATATAACAGTTCTTTTAGCCTTGCAGTACTTTGACTTTAACAGCAGTACTTTGACTTATTCTTTAGCAGTACTTTGTCATTCTTTAGCACTTTCATATCCCAACATAGTTTCTAGACACGGTGTACCAATTTAGATTATCTTAGATAGAGATAGCAGATTTACTTCAAATTTTTGGCAGTCACTTCAGAAAGCTTTTGGAACTAAACTAGACATGAGTACTGCCTATCATCCGCAAACTGACGGTCAAAGCGAAAGAACCATACAAACCTTGGAAGATATGCTAAGAGCTTGTATTATCGATTTTGGTAAAAGCTGGGACTATCATTTACCATTAGTCGAATTCTCTTACACCAATAGCATTCCAGTCTTAAATCATCACCGTACGAAGCATTGTATGGTTGAAAGTGTCGATCTCCCGTATACTGGATGAGGTTGGCGATGTTCAACTCACCGGCCCAGAAATTGTACGGGACACAACTAAAGATATTATTCATATCAGAAGCAGACTACAAGCTGCTAGAGATCGCCAGAAAAGTTATGCTGACACTAGGCGAAAACCCTTGGAATTTCAAATTAGAGATAGGGTTCTGCTGAAATTATCGCCTTGGAAAGGCGTAATCGGTTTTGGAAAACGTGGGAAACTAAGTCCACGATATATTGGACCATTCAAAATCCTAGAAAGATTTGGTCCGGTAGCATACAAACTCAAGCTACCTCAAGAATTAAGTGGAATCCATAACACTTTCCACGTGTCAAATCTTAAGAAATGTCTATCCGATGAAAGCCTTGTCATTCCACTATACAAGATTAAGCTCAATGACAAGCTACATTTTATTGAGGAACCTATTGAAATAATGGACCGTGAGGTCAAACAATTGAAACAAAGCCGAATCCCCATCGTCAAAGTACGTTGTAATTCTCGCCGAGGGCCTGAATACACCTGGGAAAGAGAGGACCAAATGCGACAGAAATATCCGCATCTCTTCTCGGGTACATCAAACTAAATCATGAGGACATGATTTCCATAACGGGGGAAGGCTGTAGCACCTCGCATATTTTATGTCTATATTTTACTATTTTACGTTATATAAATTACTTTTAATTATTTATATAAGTAATCTCAAAAATTAAATAGTGTGAATTATCCTCACAACCAACACAAGACTAGGAAAAGTCTATATTCTCAAAAATACTTTAGTTTCACCACTAGTCATAATTCATATGAATTATTGCCACTTTGCCAATTTTATGTACACATTTTACCTTTAAGTAATACGCGTGTCCGAACCTACGTTATTAGGTTTTAACAACATAGAAACACCATATTAGACTTATCATACTTTTAATATACCTAGTTGAAGTATGTTGATAATTTTTAACAGTTTTGGAAGTATTACATTTTTACGTTACCCGGTTTTAAGTTTCGTGAATTAAAGGCTTAACATTAGTAATTGTCGGGACCAAACTATACCCTAAAAACTAGAGTTTATCACAAAACACATGCACTACCACCTCAAAAGTGAGGTGGCGTGCAAAGGGCTCTTCACAAAGCCATGTGGCTTTCTCTCATCCCATGCAAACTTACTCACCTCAATCTTGTCCGCCCACTTAAACCATACACCTCAATCACTTATCATTTACATGCAAAAATCACACACAACTCTCTCTTGGTCTCATCTCCTTGCCGTCCACTTTCAACCCTAAAATACCAATTCATACTTTGTTTTGTACTTCAAGAATTACTAAGAAGATGGAGCTAGAGTTGGTTCTTACATGACCCTAGGGTTATTTTTTTGATATCAAGGGTGAAATAAAAGCTACACAAGAAGGTTAGGGCTGAATTAAAGAAGGTTATTACAAGAGTAAAAAGGGTTTGTAAGCTTGGGATAAGAGGTTGTAGATAAGGGTTGAAGATTGAAAGGGGTTTAGGCTTGATTGTTCTTGTGACCATTCAACCTAATTCTTGTAAGAAGTTTGTTTAAATTTCTTGTCATTCAATATGGTTGTAATGATATTTATAATTATTTGATGTAATTTGATATAAGTAGTACATGTAATAAGGCTTGCTTGATGTTGTACTGATAACGCTACACGCGTCGTTCGGGGTCAAAGGAACTTCCTTTTCGTCGAGCAAGTTTTTCAACACCCTAGGCAGTGAACCTAATCGTTGTAGTGTAGTATTAGGGTAAGCCACGGGAATTGATATCGTTCTCTTGAGGAATAGGAATGCTAGTGAGAAGTTACTACGCTAAGGTTGGGGTTGAGGAAGATTATTTTTTTCTCTTTTTATGTTTTTTAGGAAATGGAAAGGTACGAATCTCGGGGTTTGGATTTGGGGGGTTTTGGTATTTCTACCGATTACTCTACTTATCTAATTATCTAATCTAGTGGTGAGGGTAGTCTATGTCTAATTATTGTGTGCTCATATGATGGTTTAAAGATTTGTTTACTTAGGTTTTATTACTCCTTAATTATCTCCTATTGATGGTTGAATTGTCACGTCCTTATTCTTAATTGCGTTGTGTGTCTAAGGTCGTAGGGTATGCGTTTATCCCTAACTCTTTGAAACTACCAAAGGTTATCGCCTACAAAGTCTCTAGGATTTATAAACTTTAACTCTAAGGTACTCTTCGAATGGTTTAGCCTACAACAACTCTAGGTGTTATAAACTAAGGTTCACAAAGATTAATCAAGCATTAACTACACAACGGACGACCTATCTCATTACTAAATCATTAACAATTAAGATAAGAGACAACCAATCAATATTCAATAATTAAGTTTCATATTCCCTAAGCAAACACACAAGTAAATTAGCCGGACATGGGGAACATGCAAGCATACACACAAGTAATGGAAGACATAATTAAATTAATGAAGTAAAACACTTATCTTGATGTAAGATAGGGTTTGGAACCCTAAAATATTGTACAAGACAGCCTTGGTTCGGTTTAGGTTTTTACTCCAAAAGACTACACACTGAAAACTAAAAAATTCGGATTCTATATATATGATTACATATGCGACGGCGTCACCCTTTGATTTGTGACGCCGTCGGGTCGCCGTCATTAGGGTTTTGTCTTGGCCACGTTAGTCTTGCGACGGCGTCACCTTATGCTTGTGACGCTGTCCCCTTCAGTCTCTGACGTCGTCTGGATCAAATCTAGGCCGTCTGAGTTGCGACGACCTACTCTTTTAAAGCCTGACACTGTCACTTGTAAATAAGCAATTTGGCTACTGAGCCGTCACAAAAGTTATGCGACGGCATCACAGATAACACCTGACGCCGTCCCCTTCAGTTCCAGCAGCCTGAGTGTCTCGATTCTTGACTTTGGCCATTTTTTTCGTATATTCGCGACTTTTCGTCCGAATAAGTGTCATTCCAGCATTTTGCCTTCAAGATACCTAAAAAGTGAAAAGGAATGATATTAAGTAATAACAGATACAAAAGTGATCAAATAAGGGCTTAAATGACCCCTCAAAAAGGTACATTTGAAAACCTTATCAAATATCCATACACTTGGTATTTGCTTGTCCTCAAGCAAATGTGCTTTTAGCCAATTAATTTATAAGTTAGGGGTCATGAAACATTGGTTTAAAACAATCCACAACACATATAAGCCCCGCAAAAGTCATAACAAGCACGGATATTACATACTAGCACCTCACATGGGGTGTTTGGATACTCACATCTCTCGGGTGTATATGAAATATAACAAGTTGGAAATGGAAGATAAACACTCATTAACCGGTCCTAGTACATAGATTACCATAGGCTTGAGACTAGATCAAACCTCCATCGCTTTGGCGTAAGCACCTAGGAAAGACTATCAAAGAGGTCTTTTAAAGGGTTGTAATATTAGGCTTACGGTAGGGAAACAAAGGGTTTGGTAGGATAGGCTATTTAGTGGTGGCAAGTCAAAAATCTTTATGTTACAAGCATGCGAAGAATGGCGTTGCTAAGCCAAGACTCGACACTCTAGACTCTAGATAACTGAAACAAACAAACATAAATTAAAGATAGATGTAGGATGGTAGCCCGTTTTTTTTTTTTTTTTTTTTTTTTTTTTTTTTTTTTTTTTGTTTTTTTTTTAACACTCTATTTTTTTCTTTTTCTCTTTTTCTATTTTTTTTTCGAATTTTTTTTAATACACTTTTACTCTACCATCCTCTACGGTAACATCAAAATGATAGGGATTTATAGGCACATCCTTACACTTGAGTTTTTATTACTCTAACACTAATTTGACCCGAATTGAAAAGATCAAAACACTTGGAGTACATTATTACACAAATAAAGGGAATTTGAATTTAAGGTTCCCTTCCCGTCATTTCATAAACTTTAACTTTTCTCATGAGTCCCAATCGTCCCAAAATTGTGTACAAAGGATATGACTCGACTTAGCAACTTATGCAACCAACTAGATAATTGAACTAAGGGTTTTAGGGTGATAACAATAATGCACTAAAAGTGAGTGCATACAAGGTAGGCTAAGGCGATTTGGGTGTACATTTGGGGGTGGGGTGTAAACAATGCTCTTCATTGATATTTCGGAAAACCGAAACATCACGAGAAGCGCGAAAAGGATAGACTCTGAGGGGTTAATTAGGGGTATCGTGTACTAAAGATGAGTACAACGCAAAGGTGTGGGGGAATTACTCAACCGATGTGGAAGAAGTAATTTTATGTTTTTTAGGAAATGGAAAGGTACGAATCTCGGGGTTTGGATTTGGGGGGTTTTGGTATTTCTACCGATTACTCTACTTATCTAATTATCTAATCTAGTGGTGAGGGTAGTCTATGTCTAACTATTGTGTGCTCGTATGATGGTTTAAAGATGTGTTTACTTAGGTTTTATTACTCCTTAATTATCTCCTATTGATGGTTGAATTGTCACGTCCTTATTCTTAATTGCGTTGTGTGTCTAAGGTCATAGGGTATGCGTTTATCCCTAACTCTTTGAAACTACCAAATGTTATCGCCTACAAAGTCTCTAGGATTTATAAACTTTAACTCTAAGGTACTCTTCGGATGGTTTAGCCTACAACAACTCTAGGTGTTATAAACTAAGGTTCACAAAGATTAATCAAGCACTAACTACACAACGGACGACCTATCGCATTACTAGATCATTAACAATTAAGATAAGAGACAACCAATCAATATTAAATAATTAAGTTTCATATTCCCTAAGCAAACACACAAGTAAATTAGCCGGACATGGGGAACATGCAAGTATACACACAAGTAATTGAAGACATAATTAAATTAATGAAGTAAAACACTTATATTGATGTAAGATAGGGTTTGGAACCCTAAAATACTGTACAAGACAGCCTTGGTTCGATTTAGGTTTTTACTCCAAAAGACTACACACTGAAAACTAAAGAATTCGGATTATATATATAAGATTACATATGCTACGGCGTCACCCTTTGATTTGATTGCGACGGCATCACCTTATGCTTGTGACGCCGTCCCCTTCAGTCTCTGACGTCGTCTGGATCAAATCTAGGCCGTCTGAGTTGCGATGACCTACTCTTTTAAAGCCTGACACCGTCACTTGTAAATAAGCAATTTGGCTACTGAGCCGTCACAAAAGTGATGCGACGGCGTCGTAGATAACACCTGACGCCGTCCCCTTCAGTTCCAGCAGCCTGAGTGTCTCGATTCTTGACTTTGGCCATTTTCTTCGTATATTCGCGACTTTTCGTCCGAATAAGTGTCATTCCAGCATTTTGCCTTCAAGATACCTAAAAAGTGAAAAGGAACGATATTAGGTAATAACAGACACAAAAGTGATCAAATAAGGGCTTAAATGACCCCTCAAAAAGGTACATTTTAAAACCTTATCATGTACATAAAACTGATGGGTAAAAACTAGTGTAAAAACTCATTAAGACAACTAGTAAGAAACTAGTAAGTTATCATGAGTTTTAACATAAAAATCATAAACTTTGGACTTGATTAAGTTTAAGAAGTTGTTAGAGGAAGTAAAAATAGAATTTGAGCTTTTGAATCACTTGAAATGGACTTATAGATAAAAAGTTATGGTTAAAAGAAGATGACTAGATGAAATTGGTTATTAAGTCAAAAGTCTTCTGAAACGATTTTAAAACGCGATTTAAACCCTTTTATGGTCCGAATCAGTAAAAGTGTAAAGCACGAAAGTTGCTCGGAATGAAATTTTCTACATAAACTAGAAAGCAAATAAGCAGAAAGTGATCGAAAAGTCTTAAAAACAGCAAATACTAAACGGACCTGTTGTGACTAGAAAACAACCATGGTCATGGAAACTTAGTTGTATTTTGATTCTTTGAGACTAAAACAAAGCCAAGGTTAAACCAAGGCTAGTGTCTCAAGCTATTTTAACATAAATATAACCACTAGATATGACCATGATTATTGTTTCAAAGTTGTTTAATCGTAACATAGCCACACGGCTAGCTTGGGTATGTTAACCCGAAAATTGTTTCAAAAACTTGGTCATAAGATGAAACTTTACTAGATTTTGACAAAATGACTATATGACATATAAACTATATAAATATTTTTTTCACAAGTTTTAACTTCTATTTAAAACCATGAACTTATTAATCTAAAACCTATTTTGAAAACTTTATATTCCACAACATCCTAATATGACACGCCGTAATCACTCATTGAGTGAATAACACTTACGCTAAACTACTTCACGACACACAACTCATAACACTATCACACAAGTTAAACAATAGTCTTTGACGATACACGACACATGTTTTATACAACATTTGTCTCGTCAAATACTTACTTATAAATGATAAGTACTACAATAGTAGTGAATTTCATTATCATAAAGAGGCCTCTTCGGGGTATCGTATCGACGAGTTGTTGATTTACGATTTAAAATGTCCTGGCTCCTCGTGCGATTACTACATGACCTCTTGATTTTGATAGCCGAAACGGTGGTACGAGGTCATTTATAAAAAGGCTATGAGCCAAACAAACACTTAAGGGATACCTTAGCTTAATATCCATGTACAACATCATAAGCCAACAAATTACATATACTTGTGCACTTATATTGAAAAATATACTAAAACATAATTACTATACTTTCGTAGGTAATCACTAAAGACATACACTGTTGTTGCTATAAACAACTACTGATAAACACGGTGAGTTCATAGCCCCAACTTTTGTTTAACTGTTTTATAAACTACTTGGGGGAGATACATGCTAAAATGTTTTATTATGGAAAATTACTTGAAAACTGAATGCCTTGACTGTATTATTGCATGCCTAAGTTGTTTATGCCAAAAGTCCCCAACATCATGGACCACTAATCACTAGGAGTGAGCGCAAATATAGTGGATAGGCCTATCGGGATTGACGAATCCCGTTTGTGTTATCCGGATCGGTAACCAAACGCACTTTATTTTAATTACCTAGGTATATGGCAAAATACCTACCTGGGGCAAGTTACTTATATATATATATACATATATATATATATATATATATATATATATATATATATATATATATATATATATATATATATATATATATCTTCTGGTGATATATATATAACAGTTAGTCGTGAGTTCCATGAGCTTAGAGCAATAATAACTATCAAGAAGATAATTGTACACATTGCAATTATACTACAAACTATTGTCCACTACTGTTTTCAAATCTATTAATTCACTCAACCATTGTGTTGACTTTTCGGCATGTTTTATCTCAGGTCCGTAAGATATGTCTGGCACACGAATGAAGGCACACGGAATAGGCATTTTGAAGACTATGCATATTATCATTCGAAAAACTTTTAAACTTATTATGTAAATTATGGGACCTCTACTCTGATATTATGAATAAATTCGAATGATAATGTATTTTAAAACGTCTAATGTAGAGTCGTTTTCTGTAATGTGTACTTTGTGCTAACAAGTAATATCTTCGATTAGCTTCCGCTGCTATTCAAAACTGAGGGTGTTACAGATTGGTATCAGAGCTACAGTTATAGAGAACCAGGGTGCATTATGCACCTATACTATAACTACTATCTACCGATTCACTCATTATAGTCTTCATATTCTGTGTGCAATGCCCACTATTTGACATATCACTGTTTAAATTTCTATGAACGTTTAACTAACTCTTAACATGGATACTCTTATGCAGACATTATGTCTGTACCACCATCCCCAGATCACGATCTTGTTATCCCAAATCAAGCTATACCAGCTCAACAAGAGCAAATACTTCCGGCTCCCATCCAAGAACAAAATCCCCCGGATCAAGATGATGATTATCTTGATATTGTGGACTATGGGGATGACTAGGATGAGGAACCATATGAAGACTTAGCTGATGAAAATGAACCCGAGGATGACCCGGACGAAGATCCAGAAGTAGATGAAAATATAACCTTAGATGATGATGATGATGACATGGAAGTGATTTCCGATAAGGACGAAGAAGAGGAAGATCCTCTTCAAGCGGATGTCATACTCAACGGATCTCCACCTCCACCATCACCAGTGTCACCATCTACTCCAGCAAACTCTGAAATTCCTGTTTCGGTTACTCCCACTACTGGGGGAAGGCCTTACATCATTGGGGGCCCTTCCTCTACCTACGAAGTTGGAGGACCATCTAATACTTTTCCAAACTTCCCAAGGTACGAAATGGGATGCCTGAGACAAGATGTCACGACACTTCAAAATCATGTCCACTTTCTGTCAAGGGCAATGCATCGTCGTGAAACGAAGATCTCTTCAATAAGAGTTGAAACCGTTAATGCTCGAAAATGAACTGATCTGATAATCCTTGATATGAGTGATATCCGAGATGGCCTTACACGTGGGGAAGACATTGTCTTGGATCCTATAACCGGTTTTCCAGTGCTCAAGAACAAAGTCACCCGTATGGATAGAGCACAAAATGAAGACGGTGAGCAGATTAAAGAGTTGAAACGCCGCGTAGCTTCAGCTGAAACGAAGTTATAAATTGCTCAGACCGATCGTTATAGGCTTGAGATCGATCTCTATAACGTACGGGAATAAATGCGGGTCATGTTTCAAGAACTAAGGGGCTCTAGGGAGTTTCGCCCTAATGACGCCATTGATGTGTTGGCTGCTCACGGGAATAACAATCAGCCCGAGCCGCATCAATCTCCGGACTCTTGAAAGACTAGTGTTGTTATAATAGTTAAAAGACTTAGTAAGATATGTAATAGCTAGTAAACAATTTAATTGCTGAATGATAGTTTCGTCAGTAAATTTTGAAGAAACCTGTCATGGGTTTCGATTTTGTTACTCCGATATAATGGATTAACTATATATGAATGTAACTTTTGTTGTATAAATTTATCTCGTCTTGTGTTGTGATTTAATTTCCAACGATTGTTCTTCTATCATTTCTAATCGTGCGTATTATCCAACATCATACTTAACCACATCTCTTGTTTAATTGATAGAATCATGCCACCTAAAACGAAAAGCAAAGCTGCTATTGATAAAATGGTTGCCAATCAAGTGGCTGCCGCACTTAGAGCTGAGCGTGCAACTGCAGCTACATATGCTGCCGCGGCCGCTGAGGCTGCTGAAGCCGTAAAAACTGCCGCTGTTGCTGAGGCACTTGCAACCGCTAGGGTCGCTGCAACTAATATTGGAGTGAAAGGTCCTAATGCTATGGGAACAACTATTAGTACCGAAAGAATAAATTTCGAACCAATGCCAAAGGGCTGCTCATACAACGAATACATGAAATGCCAACCTGCAAATTTTAAAGGCATTGAAGGAGCTGTAGGGTTAACCCGATGGTTTGAGAGATCTGAATCTGTATTCTTGATCAACAACACCACTGAAGACTGCAAGGTCAAATACGTCACCAGTACTTTAATGGATGAAGCATTATCCTGGTGGAATTCTGTAGTTCAACCAATTGGCGTTGCAAATGCCTACAAAATTTCCTGGGTCGAACTCAAAACAATGAGGATCAAACAATATTGTCCTCGTAACGAGGTACAGAAGTTGGAAATTGAATTCTGGAACCACATAGTTAAGGGCACTGATATCACCACATACAATCGTCGATTCAATGAATTGGCAATCTTATGCCCAACAATGGTTCCAACCAATGAGAAGTTACTGGAGAGGTACATGTGGGGACTTCCACAACCTATACAGGGAAATGTGACCTCATTTGATCCAAAAATGATAAATGATGCAATGGGAATGGCTCGTAGACTGATGGATCAAGTGGTTAGAGCAGGAACTGTTCTGATTCATGACATTAACCTCAACCGCAACAACAACAACAACCATCCCAATAACAATACCCACAACAACAACAAGAGAAGGTGGAATGATAGCCGAAGGGGTAACAACAACAATCCCAACCAAAAAAACCAAAACACAAACCACGACAACCAGCAAAACCTTAGGCAAGAAAATGCCAGAGGTACTGTTGCTGCTGCTGTTGCACCAGCTGAAGGAGGAGGTTATCAAGGAAATGCTTCTTTTTGTTACAGATGCAAATTACATCATGAAGGACCTTGCACCGTTAGATGCAAGAATTGTCAAAAGACAGGGCATCAAACCAAGGACTGCAGAGGGAAGGGGCTTGCTACTGGTTCCATCACCCAACCAGTATTGACTTGTTTTGGGTGTGGACAACGTAGACACATCAAGAGACAGTGTCCCCTAAACAATGGTCAACAAGAAGGTGTAGCTCCTGGTAGGGCGTATGTATTGGGTGACAAAGATGCGCAGCAGGATCCGAATGTGGTTACGGGTACGTTTCTACTCAATAACCATTGTGCAAAAATCTTATTTGATTCGGGTGCTGATAAAAGTTTTATATCTACTGCATTTGCATCTTTACTTAATATTGCACCCACTACGTTAGACACCGACTTTACCATTTAGTTAGCAAATGGGAATCTTGTAACCACCAACATTGTACTTCAAAACTGTACACTAAACTTGTTAGGTCATCCATTCAAAATAGACCTCATGCCAATAGAACTCGGAAGTTTCGACGTTATAATTGGTATGGAATGGTTATCGCAACAAAATGCAAATATCATCTGTGGCGAGAAAGTTGTACATATTCCTATCGATGATGAAACCTTGGTTATCCGAGGGGATCGAAGTGGAACTCGCCTGAACATCATTTCTTGCATTAAAACTCAAAAGTACATCAAGAAGGGATGTTATGTCTTCTTAGCCCATATAACGGAGAAAAAGTTAGAGGAGAAATGACTCGAAGATGTACCTATTGTATGTGATTATCCTGAAGACTTACCCGGACTACCACCACCTAGACAAGTGGAGTTCCAAATCGAATTGGTGCCAGGTGCCGCACCAGTTGCTCGAGCACCCTATCGCTTAGCCCCTTCAGAATTGCGAGAGTTATCTAACCAATTGCAAGAACTTACGGATAAAGGTTTTGTTCGACCAAGTTCATCACCATGGGGAGCTCCAGTCCTATTCGTTAAAAAGAAGGATGGATCCTTCAGAATGTGCATTGATTACAAGGAGTTAAATAAACTAACTGTAAAGAACCGATACCCACTTCCAAGAATCGATGATCTTTTCGATCAACTCCAAGGTTCAAGCGTATACTCCAAGATCGATTTGCGATCAGGATATCACCAACTTAGAGTTCGAGAAGAGGATATTTCGAAAACGGCATTCAGGACTCGTTATGGTCACTATGAGTTTCAAGTTATGCCATTTGGTTTAACTAAAGCTCCAGCAGTATTCATGGATCTCATGAATCGAGTGTGTAGACCATATTTGGATAAGTTTGTGATTGTGTTCATAGATGATATTCTAATGTACTTTAAGAGTAAAGAAGAACATGAAAGACATCTCAAGCTGATCCTAGATTTACTCAAGAATGAGAAGTTGTACGCTAAATTCTCAAAATGTGAATTTTGGATCTCAAGTGTACAATTCTTGGGCCACGTAATTGATAATCATGGAATTCATGTGGATCTCGCCAAGATAGAGTCCATAAAGACTTGGGCTGCCCCCACAAATCCAACGGAAATACGTCAATTTTTAGGACTTGCTGGATATTACCGCAGATTCATTGAAGGTTTTTCCAAGATAGCAAAGCCTTTAACTAAATTGACTCAAAAGAATGTGAAATTCGATTGGGGGGAAAAAGAAGAAGAAGCATTTCAATTTCTAAAGGAGAAATTATGCAGTGCACTATCTTAGCGTTACCTGAAGGCAACGAAGACTTTGTTGTGTACTGTGATGCTCCGTATAAAGGTTTGGGAGCAGTGTTAATGCAAAGACAGAAGGTGATAGCTTACGCCTCACGACAACTTAAAAAGCACGAGTAAAACTACACCACTCATGACTTAGAGTTAGGGTCAATCGTTTTTGCTCTTTGAATCTAGAGACATTATCTCTACGGCATGAAGTGTATAGTATACATGAATCACAAAAGCTTGCAATACATTTTGGATCAGAAAGATCTAAACATGAGACAACGCCGCTGGTTAGAATTACTTAGTGATTACGATTGTGAAATTCGTTATCACCCGGGTAAGGCAAACGTCGTGGCAGATGCTCTTAGTAAAAAAGAACGACTCAAACCTCTAAAGGTTAGATCGTTGGGAATGATGATCGTATCACCACTACCCTCACAAATCCTTGCAGCACAAACTGAAGCTATCAAAGAAGAAAACCGACCCAAAGAGAATCTCTACGGTATGTTAGAGAACAAAAACGGTTTTGTAAAGCATTCTGATGGAACGTTATGCTCCAAAGACAGAAGTTGGATACCACGCTATGGAGGTTTACGTGATTTGATTATGCATGAATCGCATAAGTCAAAGTATTCCATTCAACCAGGGTCCGACAAAATGTATCATGATCTCAAAAAGCTGTATTAGTGGCCAAACATGAAGGCCGATATTGCCAAATATGTTGGTAAGTGCCTGACATGTTCTAAGGTCAAGGCCGAGTGTCAAAAACCATCAGGATTACTACAACAAACCCAAGATTCCTATTCGGAAATGGGAAAGAATCACGATGGATTTTGTTACGAAATTACCCAGAACACCGAACGGTTATGACGCCATTTGGGTAATTGTGGACCGTTTAACAAAATATGCTCATTTGATTCCAATCAAAGAAACTTATGATATGGATCAGCTGACCAAGCTGTACATCAAAGAAATAGTTTATAGACACGGTGTACCAATTTCGATTATCTCATATAGAGATAGCAGATTTACTTCAGATTTTTGGCAGTCACTTCAGAAAGTTTTTGGAACTAAACTAGACATGAGTACTGCCTATCATCCGCAAACTGACGGTCAAAGCGAAAGAACCATACAAACCTTGGAAGATATGCGAAGAGCTTGTATTATCGATTTTGGTAAAAGCTGGGACTATCATTTACCATTAGTCAAATTCTCTTACAACAATAGCTATCATTCCAGTCTTAAACCATCACCGTACGAAGCATTATATGGTCGAAAGTGTCGATCTTCTGTATGCTGGATGAGGTTGGCGATGTTCAACTCACCGGCCCAGAAATTGTACGGGACACAACTGAAAAGATTATTCAGATCAGAAGCAGACTACAAGCTGCTAGAGATCGCCAAAAAATTTATGCTGACACTAGGCGAAAACCCTTGGAATCTCAAATTGGAGATAGGGTTATGCTGAAAGTCTCGCCTTGGAAAGGCGTAATCCGTTTTGGAAAACGTGGGAAACTAAGTCCACGATATATTGGACCATTCAGAATCCTAGAAAGAGTTGGTCCGGTAGCATACTAACTCGAGCTACCTCAAGAATTAAGTGGAATCCATAACACTTTCCACGTGTCAAATCTTAAGAAATGTCTATCCGATGAAAGCCTTGTCATTCCACAAGACGAGATTAAGCTCAATGACAAGCTACATTTTATTGAGGAACCTATTGAAATAATGGACCGTGAGGTCAAACAGTTGAAACAAAGCTGAATCCTCATCGTCAAAGTACGTTGGAATTCTCGCCGAGGGCCTGAATACACCTGGGAAAGAGAGGACCAAATGCAACAGAAATATCCGCATCTCTTCACTGGTACATCAAACTAAATCATGAGGACATGATTTCCGTAACGGTGGAAGGCTGTAGCACCTCGCATATTTTAGGTCTATATTTTACTATTTTACGTTATATAAATTACTTTTGATTATTTATATAAGTAATCTCAAAAATTAAATAGTGTGAATTATTCTCACAACCAACACAAGACTAGAAAAAGTCTATGTGTTCAAAAATACTTTAGTTTCACCACTAGTCATAATTCATATGAATTATTGCCACTTTGCCAATTTTAGGTACACATTTTACCTTTAAGTAATACGCATGCCCGAACCTATGTTATTAGGTTTTAACAACATAGAAACACCATATTAGACTTATCATACTTTTAATATACCTAGTTGAAGTATGTTGATAAGTTTTAACATTTTTGGAAGTATTACATTTTTACGTTACCCTAAGTTCCGTGAATTAAAGGCTTACCATTAGTAATTACCGGGACCAAACCATAACCTAAAAACTAGAGTTTATCACAAAACACATGCACCACCACCTTAAAAGTGAGGTGGCATGCAAAGGGCTCTTCACAAAGCCATGTGGCTTTCTCTCATCCCATGCAAACTTACTCACCTCAATCTTGTCCCCCCCCCCCACTTAAACCATTCACCTCAATCACTTATCATTTACATGCAAAAATCACACACAACTCTCTTTTGGTCTCATCTCCTTGCCGTCCACTTTCAAGCCCAAAGTACCAATTCATACTTTGTTTTGTACTTCAAGAATTACTAAGAAGATGGAGCTAGAGTTGGTTCTTACATGATCCTAGGGTTATTTTGTTGATATCAAGGGTGATATAAGAGCTACACAAGAAGTTTAGGGCTGAATTAAAAAAGGTTATTACAAGGGTAAAAAGGGTTTGTAAGCTTGATAAGAGGTTGAAGACAAGGGTTGAAGATTGAAAGGGGTTTAGGCTTGATTGTTCTTGTGACCATTCAACCTAAGTCTTGTAAGAAGTTTGTTTAAATTTCTTGTCATTCAATATGGTTGTAATGATATTTATAATTATTTGATGTAATTTGATATAAGTAGTACATGTAATAAGGCTTGCTTGATGTTGTACATAAAATTGATGGGTAAAAACTAGTGTAGAAACTCATTAAGACAACTAGTAAGTTATCATGAGTTTTAACATGAAAATCATAAACTTTGGACTTGATTAAGTTTAATAAGTTGTTAGAGGAAGTAAAAACTAGAATTTGAGCTTTTGAATCACTTGAAATGGACTTATAGATAAAAAGTTATGGTTAAAAGAAGATGACTAGATGAAATTTGTTATTAAGTCAAAAGTCTTCTGAAACGATTTTAAAACGCGATTTAAACCCTTTTCTGGTCCGAATCAGCAAAAGTGTAAAACACGAAAGTTGCTCGGAATGAAATTTTCTACAAAAACTCTGGGACACATAAGCAGAAAGTGAACGAAAAGTCTTAAAAACGGCAAATACTAAACGGACCTATATTGACTAGAAAACAACCATGGTCATGGAAACTTAGTTGTATTTTGATTCTTTGAGACCAAAACAAAGCCAAGGTTAAACCAAGGCTAATGTCTCAAGCTATTTTAACTTAAATATAACCACTAGATATGACCATGATTATTGTTTCAAAGTTGTTTAATCGTAACTTAGCCGCACGACTACTTTGGGTATGTTAACCCGAAAATTGTTTCAAAAACTTGGTCATTAGATGAAACTTTACTAGATTTTGACAAAATGACTATATGACATATAAACTATATAAATACTTTTTTCACAAGTTTTAACTTCTATTTAAAACCATGAACTTATTAATCTAAAACCTATTTTGAAAACTTTATATTCCACAACATCATAATATGACACGCCGTAATCACTCATTGAGTGAATAACACTTACGCTAAACTACTTCACGACACACAACTCATAACACTATCACACAAGTTCAACAATAGTCTTTAACGAAACACGACACATGTTTTATACAACATTTGTCTCGTCAAATACTTACTTATAAATGATAAGTACTACAATAGTAGAGAATTTCATTATCATAAAGAGGCCTCTTCGGGGTCCGTTTCGACAAGTTGTTGATTTACGATTTAAAGTGTCCTGGCTCCTCGTGCGATTACTACATGACCTCTTGATTTTGATAGCCCGAACGGTGGTACGAGGTCATTTATAAAAAGGCTATGAGCCAAACAAACACTTAAGGGATACCTTAGCTTAATATCCATGTACAACATCATAAGCCAACAAATTACATATACTTGTGCACTTATATTGAAAAATATACTAAAACATAATTACTATACTTTCATAGGTAATCACTAAAGATCGCAGTCTCGACATACACTGTTGTTGCTATAAACTACTACTGATAACCACGGTGAGTTCATAGCCCCAACTTTTGTTTAACTGTTTTATAAACTACTTGGGGGAAATACATGCTAAAATGTTTTATTATCGACAATTACTTGAAAACTGAATGCCTTGACTGTATTATTGCATGCCTAAGTTGTTTATGCCAAAAGTCCCCAACATCATGGACCACTAATCACTGGGAGTCAGTGCAAATATAGTAGATAGGCCTATCGGGATTGACGAATCTGTTTGTGTTAGCCGGATCGGTAACCAAATGCACTTTATTTGAATTACCTAGGTATATGGCAAAATACATACATGGGGCAAGTTACTTATATATATATATATATATATATATATATATATATATATATATATATATATATATATATATATATATATATATATATAGATCAAATAAGATCAAGCTTAAAGTTGTTAAAATGAGATCCAACTAAAATTTGACAAGCGACACTCTCCTTATAACAAAAATAAATTTTTTATTAACTTCAACTAAAAATGTTAAAGTTTCGATAGATTTCTTTTTAAAATTTACGAAACCTAAGTGATATACTTTGATTAGAAGTGTAATGTGTATCAGGTTTTTGTATGTGTATCAGATTTTGGAATATTTATTAGTGTAATGTGTATCAGGTGTATCACTAATCCAAACTCATGTTTCATTTGGTTATTAGTTGCTAAAATGTTAGTTTGTATTAAAATATTATTTTTGTGTGTATTATTGCTAAAATTGTTATTTATAAATATTTTAGTGGTTTTTTAGACTTGATCTTATTTTTACAACTTTAAGTTTGATCTCACGTCAACTCTCCCCATATATATATATATATATATATATATATATATATATATATATATATATATATATATATATATATATATATATATATATATATATATATATATATATATATATATATATATATATATATAAAACAGGAGGCATTTGGCATTAATGCCACCTCAATGCCACATAATCATTTTTCATGCCACCTAAGCATTATATGTCCACATAAGCAATTTAATAATCCAACTATTAATCCAATTATTTTTTCCGGTTTTAATGTATAAATTATATAAATTTTTAATATTTTTTTTTCAAAATTCGATTTTATAAAAAATGACATTGGTGAGATTTGAACTTGGTTTGTTTTTAAGAGTAGCATTAATAACTTGTGTGTTTATCACTAGACCAACACATTTTTTTGATTATAACTTGGAAAACCAAATTTATAAATCTCTACAACCAATCATTGGCCATTTTGATTAGTTTGAAAAGGAATGTATTTATCTACAAAAATTATATTAAAAAATATTTTCTTTAAATAAATAATCCAAAACCATTATTTAAAAAAAACGTACGTATATATTTTTTTCCACAAAGAAAAACCCTAATCATCAAATCTCTCTCCAAGGAGAAAACTCCATCACTAGGGTTTTAACGATTTATAATGTGTTTTTGTGCAGGTTTTACTGTTCTTGGAGCTTTGATAATGTATCTAAATTAGGTTTTTTATTTTTTCTTTAGCTTTGTTATTGTCATGCATAAATTGTAAGCTTTGTTATTGTCATGCATAAATTGTAATTGATCTTAATACGTCCTTTATTTTTGTCACAGGAACCCTACTCTTCACCCAAATAATTAGAACTCTCTCCATGAAGAAAACTCCATCAATTTTAGGGTTTTAATGATTTTTAATGTGTTTTGTATATGAAGCTTGATGAGTATGTTGATTTGGAAGGTTCTTCAAGCTCCAGCTTTAAGGATGGTTTTGAAGTTCATGATCTTGTGTTTCACGGGTATATACTTTTTTAAAATATTATGAATTTGTAAGTATTCAAATATTTTTGTGACAGCCCCTGGCCCAGAAAATCTTAAAACTTTGTTTGAATTTGTATCAAAGGGATTAGATATGCTTGACTACCAGGTGAAAGCTGTTTCAAATTTTTATTACAGTACCTTCTCTAAGTTTTTAAGTTGCTAAAAAGAGCTAGCTGTTGAATTGTTTCTTTCTTTCATGTAAATGCTATCATATATGTTGTTAATGTAATTTATTTAGGAGCACAATGATTATGATATTGTGAAAAGCTCAAATCCAGAGCTCAAGAAAGCGACTGTAAGAATAAATATCTATAAACATCATCGGCAAACAATTCAGGTTCGTATACGTAGGGTGACTTTTTTTTTTTTTTTTTTTTTTTAATTTCAGAGCAAAACTTGAGGTCGGAAATATTATTTCGAAGATGAGAGAAGGGAGGTTGTAGGTGGTTCGGTCATGTCAGGAGAAGGCCTCAAACAGCACCGGTTAGAAGGGTCGAGGCGCTTGTTGTAGATGGAGTGAGAAGAATGGGCAGACCCAATCTCAGGTGGGGAGATAGAATTAAGCTAGACATGTCGGAGCTTCTCTTGTCGGAGGACATGATCTCAGATAGGAAGGGGTGGAGAGATAGGATTAGGATTTGCGGTTAGTTTTTTGGCTAGGGGCTTCTGGGTTTAGGGGTTCTGGTGGGATAGGCTTTTAGGCGTCTCTTTGTTTACCTTTCCTCGGCGTTTTTCGGTTTTGGTGCTCCCCTTTGCTTTTGCCGTAGCTTTAGGCCCCGTGCGTTGCTCTGCTCTGCGTGCTTAGGCTTGCCTGCTTTTTTTCTCGCCCTGCTTTTGTTTTTGGTTTTTTGTTTTGCTTTGCCTTAGCTTTAGGCCCCGTGCATTGTTTTTGCCTTGCTCTTTGTTGCCCCTTTTGGTATGCCTGCTTTTGTGCCTTGTTTCTTTGTTCTTGTTGCGTTGCTCTGCTCTGCTCTGTGTGCTTAGGCTTGCCCGCTTAGCTTTAGGCCCCGTGCGTTGTTTTTGCCTTGCTCTTTATTGCCCTTTTGGTATGCCTGCTTTTGTGCTTTGTTTCTTTGTTCTTGTTTGTGGTCTCTTATGTGTTTTCTTACTTGTTTGCCTGTCTGTCATTTACCTGCCTGTGCTTTTTGTTATCTGTTTTCCGCTTTCTCTCCTCTTCTTTCTCACCCGCACACTCGCACTTGCCGGAGGCCTTGTTGGAAGCAGTCTCTCTACTCCCAGGTTTTTCCTGGGGTAGGGGTAGGATCTGTCTACATTTTCACCTCCCCCATACCCTGCTCCGGCGGGATTGGGTATGTTGTTGTTGTTGTTGTATTTATAAATAATGGAAAATGACTTATCTGCTGACTATTTTATTTAAAAGTTGCAATAGTCTGCTTAAGGGGTCAAATAGTCAGTTTCATCATTACTGCAACAAAATTTATTATTTTATTATCTGCTAACCTTCTGCTTCACAACACGTGCGCTTGCAGTATATACAACCTCATGAATACGGAAAATTGTCCCAAGTTGAACTTTTGGTGATTGATGAAGATGCAGCTATTCCGCTGCCAGTTGTTAAGTCTTTGATTGGGCCGTATTTGGTCTTTCTTTCTTCCACTGTTAATGGGTATGAAATTAATATATTTATTTGTGCTTGTGTAAATACGAATCGAGTCAAGAATAACCTACTTTTTGAAGTTGTTTGCTGTTTATTACAACTTTCACAATTTTCGTGCACAGTTATAACTACTTTATATGTTTTTTAATTGCAGCTATGAAGGTACAGGGAGATCTCTATCCTTGAAGCTTCTGAAGTAATTAGAACAACAAAGTGGAACAGCTACGAATGTTGTTTCTTCTGGTATGATACTGCCATGATTCACAAATTTCAACACTCATAATTTATTAATTAACATACATATAACTGATAAGACCTGGCTCAAGTACAAAAATACAATGAACAGGTGTAAGTAATCAACCGCGATTAAAAATTTCTCCTAATTTATAATATACATTAAGAATTTACAAGCTGAATTCTTACTTAAATAACTTCCTAGCTATGATTCTAAATGAAATAAAATAAACATGTATATACCAAAAGATTTTAAATTGTTATTTCATCTGTTATGATTGTTAATATTGCAGGCCCCGATAGAATTGTGTGAAGCTATAAGATATGCATTTGGTGATCCAATTGAATCTTGGCTTAACAATCTACTTTGTCTGGACGTGGCAAATTCTATACCTATTATTAACAGGTTTAAAACCTTCTGAAAAACTATGAGTTGAAGTAGTTGTTTGGGCGCATTGAAATTGTACACTCATTATAGATAAAAAAAATCGAAAATAACCTAATGTAATTCATTGCAGGGTGGTAAATCAGATGCCTCTGGTTTTGATGATTTTCCGAAATCTCCCAAGTCTCCTTTATCACCTAACAAACCTTTTGAAGCGACGGAAAATAGCCGCAGCTGTAAGTTTGGCACAAACAGGTACCATATGTCCGATATTTGTAGTTTCAGCCATTCTTGATACATTAGTACATGTATCTGTATGATGAATATGGCTTTGGGACCACGGCTGTTCACAAAAATACGTATGCTGATCGCAAAAGGAGATTCCATGAAATGCGAGCATGTTAGTTCAAATGTCAAGACAATGCAGCTTTACAGTTTTTGCATAACGTCGATTACCAGTTTCTTAATAATCTTATCTGATTGTCATCATAGCCACATATGGTTCGCGCGCCTCAGGTTCACGACAACATGTGGGGACAATAGGCTTTTCATCACTCGCACGGCAGTGTTAGTAACGCCTCTTTCCGTTTTAATGAATTCAACATACATGTTACAAGAGTCTTTCATTTAGTTAGTAGCATTGTCAGACAAACAAGGCTTGCTATTTGTGCAGGTGCACCAGAATCTCATCTCGATAGTGCAACATCAATTGATTCAAAACCTACAGTCAGTCAATGCACAAGGGCTATGGAGGCGGACGATGTTCAGAGATCCACACCGGTTGTTGCGCGCACAGGTTAGTGCAATAACCATTTGATGCATGTTTTCCGATTCCTGTTTTTTGGTAAGGAGATGGAAAGAATGAAAATGGTGATTGATAGTGGGTGATGGTTCTGCACATGTCTTATGCAGAAATTAACGACACAAGATGCATATCCAGCGCCATCCACTGTTGATTCAGTTCCATCCAAGGCACATTTAATGTGGGCAAAGTATCTACAGTTATAATACAACCAATCGTTTTGTCGGAGGTATGCTTTGCAAAAAATCCGCAATAATATCTAAAATTATAAAAATTGTCTGCAAGTAAATAGGCTAGAGCGAGAGGGTGATGGTGACCAGGTAGGTTATGTTGGAAATGTATATATTTACAAACATGTGAATGTCCAGATTCGAACTCGTGACCACGGGATTGCACACATTAGCGAATGAGAATTAAAGTTAATAATTAATGTTTATGTTTACGATTAATTATTGCACATTATGGGTTTGGCTTTGGGCTTGTGTACATGGCCGGCCATAGGGCCTCTCCAAGGCCTAATTCCCTAACTTGTTCCTTAAGTTTACCTACTAGTATATAAGGAGGGTTAGGTTCTAGGGTTTTATACACTTGTGCATTGAATTAACCCTAGATCTCTCCTCTCCTCTCTCTTGTCCCATTCTCGGCCGAACACCCCAATAGTAAGGGAGTTTGGTTTCGTTTTTCATAAACGAGGACTTGTGTTAGATCTAGCAATCGCTTGATTCGTTGGTTAATTCGTGTGTACAAGAACGTGGTTGTAAGACATTATTCTTACACCAATTAGTACTTCTTTGTTTTGCTCAAGGGATTTGATATTCGCAAGAGGTACGTTACGCATACTTTCAGTTAATTAATTTATTTGTTATGATCTTTAGTCTTCCGCTGTGTACTCTTGATGTTTACTTGTTTATTGTATGTTATATATTTTATAAACTCAACAGTGGCATCACGAGCCTTGTATAACAAGTAATTAATTACTGAAACACATAATTAAAATAAACATGAATGTGTTATTATTTGTATGCTTAGATCTAGGGTTTGCAAAACCTAAACCCTAATTTTGAGGGGGGGGGGGCGTTTTTTTGGTGCCCTAATTAGGGTTTTGCAAACTATTGTTTTAATTGGATTAGAAACCCTAAGATGCATGCAACTTTATGTGTATATGCGTAACTCTGTTTAATTGCATTAATTGTTAAGTGTAATTGATATCCATGATAATTATCTGCATGTTTTATCATGGATCTGTTTTTTATTGTATGTCTTTCATGTTTTAAGTGATATACATTAAATTATGATAGATCTTAAATTGGGGAAGACCTCAATAATTATTAATTTAATCAATTATGTGCTATGTGGTATATATTTAGTTTTGACTTACGCAATCGATGAATCGATGCATGTGGTTCACTTTGTACATAGATGAAAACGGGTGGAAGTCTTAATTAAATATATGCATATTGACAGATCTAGAATTGGTTATTAATAAGATTTATCAAAACCGTTTGCATGTGGCTATTTGATATGCATGACTTTTATTTGTTATGCATTCATTGTTTATTTGTTTATTTTATTAAATACTTGCTTGTTTGTGTTTTGAAACAAGGGTATTTTTACAAGAAAAATAAACTGACCTAAACAATGGTGAAACATGTATTTTTAAGAATAGTAATCATAATCGTTTAATTGATTGATTGTTGGAATCACTCCTAAACAGTATTTCAAGTATTTATATTTCATATGTAATAGGTAGCTTTATTATGGCCTTTATGTTTGTGTAAGGTCCAGCTTATGTAGAAGGCCCATAAGCTGAGGCCCAAGCCCAATAAGGAATAGGGAAGGAGAGGGAGTGTTGCCCTAGCTCCTTGCCTATATAAACTATTGTAAACCCTCATTTGAGGGTTGGTTGTTCAAGTTACTCTTTCACATACACTCTACGCCTTAACCTTTCTCTTTGATACGTGTGTGTGTGTTTGGTATTTGTTCAATCGCCTTCATCTATTCTCTTATAAGCTTGTGTTGTAAAACTAGTGACCTAACAGTGGTATCAATCGCCAAATAGTTGGGTGTACTCGTTTTTTTTTTTGAAGTTTTGGTTTTGAATCTTACGCGTAGAGATAACGCTATCTTTAGTTATCTTAAAAACTCGTTTTTTACACTTTTTAATCCAAGATTCTTGTACTTTCAATGTTTTGAGGTGTTAAAATACTTGTTTTTGGCAAAAAGTTTCAAACTTTACGCGTGGATTTACGTTTTTAAGCAAGTTTTTGTTCGAGGGTTTCGTTCTACGCGTAACCTGTTTAGCACTTTTGGTACATCAAAATTCACACTTTTGTGCTCTTTTGGTACTATTGAAGCTATTCCATAACAAAAAACTGGTTTAGAAACACATTTGGATAGAATCAAAGTTACGAGTAATCTTACGCGTAACAAAACCCTAAAATTACGCGTAAGACTTTCCTTGGTTTGATCTTCAATTTTCTGGTTTATTCCGTGTTTTCTTACTTGGATAAGTCTGAAAATACGTCGACTTTGGATATCTCTTGCACTGTGAAGTGTAAAAGATCACTTGGGATAAAACCCTAATCTTACGCTTAAGCATAAAGCTTACGCGTAGAAAATCTTACGCTTAAGATTCATCTTACGCGTAGACCTAGTCCTACGCATAAGGTAATCCTACGACTAACTTTCTACGCCTAACTTATTGTTTACGCATAACTTTAGTCTTTTTTCCTGCTTACGCGTAAGCTAAATCCTACGCGTAACTATTCTTGTTACGCGTAACTTTTGGTGTTTTTACGCATAAGTCCTACTTGGTTCTTGTCTTTCCTACGCCTAAGGACACTTCATCAACAAAGGTTCATTCGACTACAAAGATCCATTTTTACCACACAAGTTTATCATCATGTCTCAACCACCATACTCTAACTATTTCCCTCACACTTATAATCAACAACAACAACAATTAACTCCACAACATCAACAATGGAATCAACAACAAGCCATTTATCAACAACAATTTAATCATCAACATACTCCACAACTTGGTGCTATTCCACAAACACAAATGGTTCAACCACAATCAAGCCTTCAAGTTCAACCCTACACAACCGATTTCAATCAACATCCATCACGGACCACTATGAAGGAACCCACTTGGTTTGCAAAAATGTGTGAAGCTTTAAGCAGCCAACAATCAATTCATGAAGCTGGATCACTTGATAGACCTCCAATGCTCACTCCAGGAAACTACGATCAATGGGTGATAAGGTTCTTTAGGTTCTGTGATCTGAAGAAGCCACATGGAAAGTTCTTAAAGAAGGTTATCTTGGAAGGTCCTTTTGAAATGCCTACTGTCATTGTACCCGGAGATCCAACTGCTGTTCCACCAAGAGATGAACAAATCAACATTTCTACTGTTGCAGATCTTAATGCTACAGAACTTCTACACTATGAAGCTGATGAACTTGCAATGGAATACATCCTCTTAGGATTACCAAACCCAATTCTTCGTAGTGTTGATGCTCAAAAGACTGCACAAAAAATGTGGGATCATATTCGTCTTCTTATGGAAGGATCTGTACTCAATCAGGAGGATTTGGAATCCAAAATTTACTTGGCTTATGAATACTTCATGATTGAACCTGGAGAGACACTAGAGTCCTATCATCATCGTTTTTCAGATATCATCAATGATTTGGATAAACACAACATCATCATGCCAAGAATTGCAGTGAATACTAAGTTCCTGAGTAGTCTTGGTCCAGAATGGGAGAAGTATGTCATTTTCCTCCGTCAAGCGAAGAATATGCATCATTCTACTTATGGATTGTTGTACGATTACTTGAAGCCTCATGAAAAGGAAGTTGATCGGGAAAGGATTTTCCGTGCTCAAATTGCTAAACAGTCACAACCGGACAATCAACAACTTGCCTTATATGCTCAACAGAATTATCCCTCTCAACCAGCAACTCAACCAACTGCTTCAAACGCACCTTCACAGCAACAACCTCAACCTCAACAAAATCAATTGGTTCCATACAGCAACAATGCTCAAGCATATGTCAGTGAAGCTACTGAGGAAATCGATCCGTTCGAAGCATTGCAACAAGGATTTGTGATGATTGCTAATGCTTTTGGCCGTTACACCAACAAATCCAACAATCGTATTCGTTCCTCATCTAACACACGGACTCAATCTGTTGTGAACAATGGACGTGTTGAAGTTCAGAATCGTGATTATGGTCGTCAGATGGGCGGTGGTCAAGGGTTTAATGCTGTGGGTAGGAATAACAACAGAGCTCAAGTGGTGGAACAAGGAAATGCTCAGAATCGGTTAAATGGTCTTAGATGCTACAACTGCAATGAAAAGGGACACCTGGCTAATGCATGCCCAAAGCCAAGGACTAGGGGCAGTGCTTATTTCAAAGAGGCCTTACTTCTGGCTCTTAAGGATGAAGCTGGTGGATCTCTTACTGACAAAGAACAGAGCTTTATGGCAGATGCAGACTCAGATGATGATATGGAGGACTTGCAGGCGAATGCAGCTGTTATGTTGATGG
This sequence comes from Chrysanthemum seticuspe, assembly GCA_019973895.1. Taxonomy (NCBI): domain Eukaryota; kingdom Viridiplantae; phylum Streptophyta; class Magnoliopsida; order Asterales; family Asteraceae; genus Chrysanthemum; species Chrysanthemum seticuspe. The sequence goes on along the minus strand of BPTQ01000001.1, from coordinate 6,131,368 downwards.
CTAATATGCATGAGCTGCACATGAGTGATACAGGCCCAGTGTATGACACTGATGGCTTGTCTCAGGTACCCGAACAAACCATCATCATATCTGAACTAATATCTCCGCCAATATCTGAATCCGGCACGGATCAGACTGTTCAAAATGAGTCTTCTACATCTTCTTCTGATGATTTTCAAGTTAACCCTGTAGTTACATTTGACGATCAAGATGACCTTATGGTCCCCTTTGATAATCAAATTGACTCCGTGGTCGTACTTGAGGATATAACGAATGATCATGTTGAGACTCACGTTGAACAAGATGATCTGTTGCCTCATCCAGATTTTGCTCGGTTAATTCAAGACCATAAAATCAAAATGGAGGAATGTTATGCATTTCAGTCCTTAAAAAGTAAAAATGCACTGTTAACCAAGGATTTTGAATGTTTACAAATGCAACTCAACTTTTTCAAAACTCAAGAAAACCGTGAAAAAGGTTTTGAAGCCGCTTTTGCAAAATCTCATCAAAACGAAAAATATTTAGAGAGACAGATGCGTGATCTAGCCGCCTCGAAGAATGCTTTGTTGTCCGAATTAGAACAACTGAAACATGAACATAAAAAGCAACTTAACGCTCTCACCTTGGAAAATAAAAAAGCTAAGGCTGAGTTGTTAAATTGTCAAAAACAGTTCTCCGCATACAAAAAGCATTCAACGAATCGGGTAGATGACCTTCTTGCAGAAATTCTCGGTTTGCAAAACAAAATTAAAGAGTTTAAAACGGTTGTTTACAAACATGGTGAATCAGTAACAGCTATTGAAAAGTTTACCTTAAAACCCAATCCAAATGGATATGGAAAAAATCTAGCTGATTACAAACCTAAGCTTTCACAAAAAACATTCAAACCAACTCCTGAAGTTTCCAGTGCACAATACAAAATTGATAATACTGTCATGAGTGTTGTTGAATACCATCGTCAAGAGGAATTAGATGCAGAAGACGAGAGTCGATCTAAATTAAAAAACGTTGTTTACAACAAACCTTTTAATTACAAAAACGCGGTCACTTTCGTCACACCAACGGATTCTTCAAACACACCCAAGGTTATCATCAAAACACCCGAGTCTCTTGTTAATCCCAAAACAGTCTTTGCACAAACTTATGGTCCTTTACCTTCCATTAGCGAAGTAAACTCACAACCTGAAAATCGAAAAATTCTTCGATATTTTGACATTTTCATGGCTGACCTCAAAATTTTACAACATGAGATAGAATATCGATCTGAAATCAAAGTTGAACATTTTCAATCGCCTCTGGCGCGAGAACAAAGAGACATTTTTCAGAAAAATCTTTTACCTAATGTTAAAAACTTGAAAAGTTGTGCAATTGCCTGGGAAAAGGATTTTCATAAGGAACTTGGGGTAATGAAAAACGTTTTCGAGAAAACAGAAACATCTATTACTAACACAAAACGCAAAAAGAAACTGTTAAGAAAAGATGTTGATCGACTCTTGGAAGATGTTATCTGTGCTGATATCCATAATGTTGTGCTATTATATTCGTTGCCATATGCATGTGATCATATCTCTGCTGATATTGTTGAAACTGTTGTAACTGTTGAGAACACCGATAATGTGCTTCAGATCGAGTCTTTAAAAGCTGAAAATAAACGATTACACACGGAAATTTACAATGCAAAACGTCGTCTTCATTGGTGTGAAAAAGATATTCACAACCATCAACTTAGTTTTCAAAAGAAAATCGCTCAATTGAGTGCAACATCTTCTGATCCTAAAATTGAGCTACTGGATGATCAAAACGTGTCTTTGAAAAGTCAAATCTCAAAATATGAACAAAAACTTTTAAAAGTTAAACAGGAATATGGTGTCATATTTGATTTACTCAAAAAGACTCGAGATGAAGCATCTAATGAACTTGATCACTATCTAGCTCACACTAGAGAAGTCATGTATTTTGCTGGTAATATTCGTTCTGAAAATCAAGATCTGATTCACACCATCTCTAAGTTACGGGAAATGTTAGGAAAGTATGAACAACTCCCGCCTACTGTGATTAAGAGATTAGCACCAGTCACACTTAGTAATCGTGAACCTAGAATTCCCACTGCCAAATCACAAGTTGCTAATGTGTTTCCCTCTACTGAAACAGGAATAGTTGCATCTTTTCCAAACGTCCGCACTTCACAGCCTAGGAGCACTCAAACGAAGAATAGGAAGTTGCGACCTAAGAAAAGATCAATAAGGAATGCTAAAGTAGAAGAACACCCTAGGACTCTGAATAAAACTCATGTTACTTCCACTATAGATATTGCGTCTGGCAAATGTAATAGAAATAGTGATGTAACGAATGCTAAACAGTTAAGTACCTTTGATATTCAGTCTGATGCACCTTGTGATATTTGTCAAAAGAGTATGAATTCCGATTGTCATGACAAATGTGTTGCTAAAGCTATAATCTCTAGATTACGGAATCCTAAGAATCGGAATACCTCTAGGCCCACTAATCATTCTAAGTCTGTTCTTGGTAAACCACCTTCTTTAGATTCTAAGGCAACCATTGCTATCACAGTAGCTACCGCTTCACCTCCTAAGAATGTAGTACCACCTAGTGCTTTCACTAAGACTAAAGCTAAGAGTAGTTATAGATGGCAAAAATGGATATATAACACACTTGGATTTAAATGGATTCCTAAACTTATGAATGTGTGTATATCTGATATACCTGCTTTGGAACCCTCTAACATTTCGGGTTCCACATCTACTTCTATTCCATCTGTGTCGTCTGTGTGTAATGCAGGTGATACAGATCATTCTCTGGATTCATGCTCATTTCGATGAACTCACGGAAATGGCTTCTGAGTATAACAGCTTAGAACCCGGACACAACCGTTTAAACTTCCCTCAACCCCCATCATCAGCTGAAGAAAGCCCTCAGCTAACTCGTCAACAAATGGAAAGGTTATTTGCTCCTCTGTTCTGTGACGATATTGATGAACGTGCTCCTGGTGTATCCGCTGTATCCGCTGCACAACCTGATAATATTCCTATACCTGATACACCTGCTACAACAACTACTGTTGAAGATGCACCTACACCAATTGACTCCAACACAACAGTTGAACACACCGCTTCCAACAATGATGAACCAGCTGATGATATTCTGAATGAAGTACCCCCACCTGCAGATTTTGATCCAAATGCGTTCTTCAACACGTTTGCTAATGAGACTGCTGCACCCGATGTTGCGGAATCTTCCACAAACCATTTGAATCCTCAGAATCTGCACAATGTATATCAACATCAACCCTCTACACATAGATGGACAAAAGACCATCCTCTGGCTAACATTATTGGCAACCCGAATCAACCAGTCGTTACGAGACAACGTCTTCACTCAGATGGTGAACACTGCATTTATGCACTCACTGTCTGCCAATCTGAACCTAAAAACATTAAAGACGCAATGACAAAAGACAACTGGATTGAATCCATGCAGGAAGAACTCAACCAATTCAAACGTCTTGAAGTATGGAAACTGGTTGAACGACCAACAGGGGTCTACGTCATTGGTCTAAAATGGATTTGGAAAAACAAATTGGATGCTGAAGGGAACGTCATCCGAAACAAGTCACGTCTAGTTGCTAAGGGTTATCGTCAGGAAGAAGGAATAGACTTTGAAGAATCTTTTGCTCCGGTTGCTCGTCTTGAGGCTGTTCGGATATTTCTCGCGTTCGCGGCTCATATGAATATGACGGTCTATCAGATGGATGTCAAAACGGCGTTTCTCAATGGACAACTTAAAGAAACGGTCTATGTCAGCCAACCAGATGGATTCGTTGATCCTGAGTTCCCGAACCATGTTTACAAACTGAACAAAGCTCTTTATGGTCTCAAACAAGCCCCTGGGGCATGGTACGATAAGCTATCATCTTTCCTCATTGCCAATAATTTCACCAAAGGCTCGGTTGACCCAACTCTTTTCATACAATATCACGGGGCACACATCTTAATTGTTCAAATTTACGTGGATGACATCATTTTTGGGTCAACACATAAAAAGTTTTCAATCGCTTTTGCAAAACTAATGAAGAAAAATTTTGAAATGTCCATGATGGGTGAACTTACATTCTTTCTAGGATTGCAAGTTCATCAATCACCCCGTGGTATTTTCTTGAGTCAGTCCAAATATGCACTTGAACTGTTAAACAAATTTGGAATGAATACCTGTGATACTTATGCCACACCAATGGCTCATACCAAGAAGTTAGATGCTGATTTACATGGGAAAGTAGTTGACCCCACCAAATACCGAAGTATTATTGGGTCTCTCATGTATCTAACAGCTAGCAGACCTGATATTGTCTTTGCCGTTTATCTATGCTCCCGTTATCAGTCGCGACCAACTGAAACCCACCTCTCTGAGGCTAAAAGAATCCTCCGATACATCAAGGGAACCATTAATTTGGGGATCTGGTATCCGAAGGATTCTGGTTTTGAACTAATAGCTTTTTCAGACGCTGATCACGCAGGATGCTTAGACTCAAGAAAAAGTACTTCAGGAGCTCTACAATTTCTCGGTGATAAACTGGTGTCTTGGCAATCAAAGAAGCAGGATTATACATCGCTGTCCTCAACTGAAGCAGAATATGTAGCCATGTCAGCGTGTTGTGCTCAAGTCATTTGGATGAGAACACAACTCAAAGACTATGGTTATGTATTTGACAGAATCCCGATGTACTGCGACAATCGGAGTGCCATTGCAATCTCGTGCAACTCAGTTCAGCACTCGAAATCAAAGCACATCGATCTACGCTATCATTTCATCAAGGACCATGTGGAACAGGGTACCGTTGAATTATACTTTGTGGGTACTGAATACCAATTGGCAGATCTGCTCACCAAAGCCTTGCCTCCCGCTAGGTTTAATGAGTTGGTCCACCGAATTGGTATGAGGTGTTTGACTCAAGAGGAATTGGATGACCTCTTAAAACAGTCTTAAAAACCTGTCAAACACCAAAACATCCTTTGTAAATAAATTTTCAAAAACAAAATACAAAAATATAAAATCCGATAAAACAACAAAAATATTCTTCTAATCTATATTTCTTTCAACATGGCAAGTACATTTCTTCCGTCAACACTTTTATCTTTCAAAATTCAGTATTTTTTCGATCAAGTGTTGAGGGGGAGAAAATAATCCATTAACTGCTTCAAAACAACTGTGTACTTGCATGTTATCACATCTCGGTTGATTTTTTCTACAAATGGTGGTAAATTTCTGGTTCATTGACACTCCTCGGACTTTAATTAATAACCTTTCATTATTTTCTCAAGTCGAGGGGGAGTGTCGTCAAGTTTCTTTCCCAAAAATCTTCGTTTGGTAACCAAAATGGAAGTTAAAAGGCTTTGTGTGAAAAAAGGAAAAGGTGGAGGGACTATAACTGTCAAAACCTTAAAGTTACTTTATACAAAATACTCCACCCACCTCATTTATTTCCATCACATTAATTATTTCACCTAATATCATCTACGGTCCATATTCGTTTTACAAATCCGTGCTTTCGATTATCAATCTGTAAGTGTTTCTGTGTTTGGATCATGTTTCTAAACAATGGTTTTGAATCTCAAGTAAAACCTACGACTAAAACATGTTCTACGAGTGATTTTGTGTTCTACGCTTATGCGTAAGAACACAATCAATACTTGTGTGTTTGGGGTGAAATGATTTGTGTCAAAACGTTCTTATTACATCACTGATACCAGTTTAACCATCAAATTCCACCCAGAACCACTAATTGAAGATTTTTGAAAACTAGGGTTTATAAGTCGATTTGGGTATTTTCGAATGATAAGTGATTAGATCAAAAAGATTGTTGTATTATACTCTTACGTTGTTGAATTGATGATTTCCTTAGTCTATAACCACCCAGAAACACGAATTGGACATCAATTCGAAACTAGGGTTTAAAGTTCATAAACTTTGGGTGTTTTTGATTCACTGCATAATAAGTGTTAAAACTTGGTCTACATGTTCTCACAACGTCTATGATATACCAGAAAAAGTTTGGTGCTTAATCTATGGCTAGAATCCATACGCGTAGATCTAGGGTTTAGTCTACGCGTATGCAATTCTACGCATAACTGTGTAACATATGTTAATGCCATGATCTATTGATAAAATGAATGTATGTGTTAATGTTGATGATTTGATGGATTTATTTCAGGCCTTTGCTACACGTAACATTCAGAATCAAGGTGGTTACTAATCTACGCATAAGGATCACCTTACGCGTAGCTTGTTATGCGTAAGACTTGTCTTACGCGTAGCTTCTACGCTTAAGGTTCTACAATGGACTACGCGTATCCTGTGAAGGATATGCGTAAACAGTGACCTCTACGCATAAGGTCAAACTCTTACGAGTAGCCTTACGCGTAAGGTAAATATATGCCTACGCATAAGCTCTACGCATAAGGACTCTTTTTCCTACGCGTAACATTTCTTACGCGTAAGATAGGATTCTACGCGTAAGTCTACGCCTAAGCATATATCATACCTGTCTACGCATAACTTTGCCAAAACTACGCTTAACCCTGGATTGACCTTCATGATGAATTGTTACTTGTACAAACTTGTAAATAAACTAATCATATCATCACGAATCCAAAAATGTCACTAATAAACTTAAATCGTTTGATATGTTGTGAACAATAAGTGATAAAATAAACTTTAAAACTTAAAGTTAACTAACTCACGAAACATTTCACGATATCATTGAACTATTGAACATACAAGTGACTTAGGACTCTTAACAATCATTATCACTATACATTCAATAACTAGACAATAAGACCTTCTGTTGACTAACATTATGTCTTTCGATATGTTGGCTCTTTTGGCTAATGTTATTTCAGATCACGACATGGCTGAACAAATGAATGTGGATGCACCTGAAGTTCTCTCCATTGCTGATATCTATCCTCATGGCTATCCAATGAAGATTGGAAAGAATAACCTCCGTGTTGACTTTGACACCCTCACTTGCTCTGAATCTTCGTGTCTTATTGCTATTGATATTCTGAGGACTCATCCATATCAGAACATGCTTACTAACTCTGCAACTGTCCCTGAGATCTACATCCAACAGTTCTGGAACACTATGGAAAGGGTCAAAGGACAAACTGCTGTGACGGTGACTCTGAATCACAAACAAGTCATCATTACACCTGCAGACTTAAGGGCTGTTCTCCTAATTCCTGAAGTCGATCCAACCAAACTATATGCCTCACCTGCTGAAGAGCTCACTCTCCAATTCTTAATCGATATCGGTTATGACGAGGCTACAGGAGTAATCAACAAGCACTCTCTAGTAGAGCTTAAGAGTATTCCTCAACCATGGAGAACACTCTACATGATCATCACCAAGTCTGTTTCTGGTCGTGACAGCGGCTATGAACACCCTAAGCTCATGGAACTGCAAATATTCTGGGCATTGGTCAACAAGAAACACATCGCTATCGAAGCTCTGATTTGGGATGACATGATGTCATTTCTTAACAAACTTGGCTCAAAGATTCCCTACATCAGATATACCAAATTGTTGATCCAGAGAGCACTTGGACTTCATCCTGACATCCCCAAGAGGCTCAATGACCCCGACAATCACGACATGTTGACGGAACCTATTCTATCTGTAAGAATCAAGGAAACGTCTACAAAGAAACAAGGTGCTGTGCTGCCAGATTTCCTTCTAACTGAAGATGTCAGAAAGCTCGAAACGTACAAAAGATATCTGGAAGCAGTCAAACAAGGCAAAGTTGGTCACCTCGACGAAAAATCTTCTGGTACACCTGTAAGGAGAACCAGAAAAGGAAGTGCTGGAAGTGTCACAAGTACAGATAGTCAAAGGAATGTTCCTAAGAAGAAACCCATTCCAAAGAGGAAACCCACTCCTAAGAAGAAAGTTCCTTCTCTGGAAGCCACTCCGATCCTTTCACTTGAACCGCAAAGACAGCTCAGGGACGAGGATTCTGAAGATACTGAGACAGATGAAGAGGTTCATTACTCTGCTACTGCAACCGAAACACCTGCCTCAGTGACAAAACATCCAAGTCCTCCAGCTGTCCAAGAAAAAGGGAAGACTCCAGTTATTGTACCTTATGATGAGAGCTCTGAAGAAGAAGACGAAGAGCAATTGGATAAATCATACAGGAAAAAGTTTCACAACGTCCGACACACTCAAAAGGCCGCTGAATTTGCTAAAGACCAAATGGGTGGCCCCGGAGGATCAAGTGGTGCTGCCCACTCCTCTCCAGATCCTGATGCGGTTAATCAACCCGATAAGGGATCTGGTGCCACCACTCTTCTGCAACAACAACCGCCTGTTGAAGACACCATTGAGTATGATTTTGAGAAGCAGGAAACTGAGAAAGAAAAGTCTAAGGATGACGAGGATGATTATACAAAGTTTCTTCTAGACAGTCCAACTCACTCAAAGGAGAAAACCTCAGAAACTCCTAAGGACATGAAGTCTCCTCATGTCTCCTCATCATCGGACTCTTCATCTCATTCATCACCACCACCATCAACTAAGTCAACCAGATCATCATCCAAATCAGTGAAGAAACCACCAAAATCTTGGATTTCTCAGACTCATCAAAAGATTGTGAAAGCTGTCCAACAAGTAAGAAAGAAGGACATAAATTACAGAAAAATGAATTGGTTTGCTGACCAAATTCAGTACTTAAATGATGAGAAAGACAAGATGGAGAAAGAAAGGGAATTTGTTCAGAAGTTCATGAAGAATCATCGAAAAGAGGAACTGAACGAAATGATCGAAGGTTACACTAACAAGTACCTTCAGGATATCATTCCAAAAGTCCAAAAGGAACTGGAAAAGACAGCAAGAGATCATACCCACAAGTTTCTTCTCGACACTGTCCCCGGTGTGACAAGAGAAGTATTTTCCAGACAACTCACCCCTAACATCGTTGCATTGGTTAAACACACAATGGCAAAAGAAGCTGATCTCTCCGAATCTGAGTTAATCGCTAAACTAGTGATGCAAATGTCAAAGAGATCTGGAACGTTTACTTCAGATGAAGCTAAATTTTTCGAAATTCTTCTTGACTATCAACTCAGATCATCATGCAAGGAGTCCGCCGCTCAATCCAAAAGACCAAGAGATGACGATGATAAGGATAAGGACTCTGCACCTAAACGTCAGAAGCAGTCTGGTCAATCTACATCTATGCCACCTCCTCCACATCGAACTTCTTCTCAACATAAGTCTCCATCACCTCGGCCTTCTACTGATAAACCTCGGGACGATTCCGAGTTACCACCCCTGACTCATACAACAGGTGACTACTTTGAGTACACGGGTGGTGACGATGAAGAGGTCCTTGAGCCCCAACAACAACCCACCTCACCAAAACAAGTGCAAAAACCAAAATCATCATCAAGGCCTTCAAAACAGAAGAAGAAAACGACTCTGAATGACGTCGTATCATGGCTTGATGACGATAAAACTGCAGAATTTGATTGGTTTGCTACTCTTGTTAACGACTCTCCCTACCCTGAAGAAGGTCAAGAATTGGTAGACGGTAGTACTTTGGAGCATGCAAAAATCTTGCAAGAAAGATTCCGTGTGAAGAAGATGACGAAATCCGAGTTGAAGCGCATCAAGAATGATGCATTCCTTCTCTTGAAAAACAGCTCGGAAAGTGCAATCGAGGTTGAATATCACCTTGAAAATATTGCTCGAGCCATGTCTAACAACATGGATTGGCTCAACCCAGAAGCAAACATCGACTTCACTAAACGGAACAACCCTCCATACTACACTGACTGGACCAAACCTCTACCAACAATCGGCCAACCAGATGAACCAAGGATTCCCTTCAGATATTTCTTCAACACAGACTTGGAATTTCTTCTCCATGGTGGCGATGGTTCAAGAAAATACGCCACATCATTAACTCTTCCATTCCCAGCAGCTACCTACTCAAACTGCATAGCTATCGAGGAACGTGCAAATCACTTGTTTTCTGACAAAGTGCAAGCATACGACCAAGATGCATTGTATGGGATTCATCATTGGCCTGAACGTCGAAGAATCTACTACAGAAGCTGCCTGGTTCAGAAGTCTCAACATGAAGTGTATTGCTCAAAGAACATCGTTGCCATCAAACACATTGATCTCAAGTCTAAATGGGACTACACATTCTTGAAGAATATCATAGTCAAACGACAAGATGAACAAGACTATGAATTCTCAGAGGCTGACTTTGAGAACTTGTCACTCAACGACATCGAAGACATGTACCTTGCCAAAGTACAGGGTCGTATGAGACAATTCTCGACTGAAATTCAACGTGAATTTATCAAGTCAGTTCTCATCTTCATTAGACGCATTGTGATCAAAGAACGTGTCGAAGATATCCAGATGGCTGTTGAATCATATCAGAAACGTGTAAACTTTACTCCACCACAGCTTGATCTTCCTGACATCAACCAGCTCAAACAACTTACGCTCATCAGCAAACCTTTCGGCATTGTTTACCGCAGTGAACTTCGCAGAAACTGCTTAATGGCGTGTAGTGAGCTCCATAAATTCGGGGATCATACCTTGAAGATGGTTAGGGATGGATTGGCGTACAGATTGAAGGATATACGCCTGAAAGTTGGGAATCCTAAGCGCTGGAACTCTCAGGATAGAAGGGATGTGAGAAGGATCATCACCATGATTGATGAACGGTTGTTCAGAAGGGATCAGTTCAGACGCTTGGAGAGCTATGTTGGTGGTAGACCCAGGATAAACATCACCGGCTTTCAACGCCCTGTGCGCACTCCTGGGAACATCACTGCACTTCCTGGTACCCCTTGAATTGTTTCCTTCATATGATTTTGGATGAATGATTTTATATGTGTATGGCTTGTGCACACATAACAGTGTACAACCCGTATCTGTCAAGAAAGGACCCTGTGGTACGCCTCAGTGCCACAATCCTTATAAAAGGAGCGAAAGCTTCTTATTTTTGAGTAAAACCTATCAAACCTTTCACTTTTCAAGGTTTTGCTCAAAAAGACAAGTACTTCCCCATAAGATTTTTTCAAAACCTCAACCGTTTATATCACTAGTTGAGGGGGAGTATTTGATGAAAACTTTGTTCACAAATTGTTCACAGTGGTCACTCTTCCCGCAAATAATAAAAGGTAACTTTGGTACAAATGACTGAACGGCTCACCCATGAGAATGAACTAATAAAAGGGGTTTAAAGAAGTGCGCACAGTCACACTGAATGGATGTCTAAGGTTGTGCTTTAGCGCGTACCTGGTCCTCTACCCCCTGTAAGTTCGAGTGGAGCTACTTAGTAAGCCATTAAATGTGCAAGCTCATCTTAAGGGCGAATTAGTTTTAATTCCATGCGCCACTTCGGTGGTAATTATCCGAAACACTAAGTGTTTACACTTATGCAAAAGTACGGTATAATGGATGATAATTAACACTAAATTCCTTGATTGGTGAATCCAATACCTCAATTAAAGTTTGATGATGAAAAGCTTATACATTAAAACAAGATATAAATGTTTTAATAAAAACTATGCTACAAAGATGAATGCATGACATTTTTGTACATATTTGATTTAACATCAAAACTATTACCCTTTAATTTAAGTTATATGCCATCCAACGAAACGGAAACACCTAAGATTACTTTCTATTTGCGTGAGATCGTGACTTAGATAGTAATCAAAGGGTAAAATGTCCACGTGTCGTGAGAACGGGCATGGACGATTTTGCAGTTTCTTAAGTTGGACAACTTAATTGAGTTTTGTAGTGAGAACTGGCAACTCAAGGCATAAGATGGGATAAAACATGTTTACATGGCAATTGAAATTGGCTATATGTAAATCCCATAAATCTAGGAATTGCAATTGAAATTGGCAATTGAGCAACAACTCTACCACTTTGTATAAGGTTCATTACTAGCAGATCAACTGACGTGATGAAATTATGACAATTTGGATCCTAGTTTTCAGTGAAAATTAAATGGTTATATGTTTATGAACCATGGGTATTTAATTTTCTTGAAAAGGTTAATTATCGAAAATACTAAAATTGAATTTTGTAATTCTTTTGAATGTATAATTGCAACATTTAACCGTAAACGAAGTTTAGTCTTTGATCAATAAATTGTTCCATTCTGCTTTCAAACAAATGTTTGATCGAGAATAATTTACCGATAAGACAAACGAAGTCTCTTTTCCATGGGAGAAGCATGAGACTCAATCCTATGCCTTTTCATGAATGAGAAATGTATAATAGGAACATTTGAATTGTCTAAATTCTAATGTAACTCTTAGCAATGAATTGCACATCTTATTTTCCATAAAGATTTCATTACCCTCATTTGGTGAATGAATCCTTTGTAACAACATGAATGTTGGTTAACTGGAAAACATGTATATGGGTTACTAAATTAGAAGCTAGACTAATTACCGTGAAAATTGGTAAAAGGCAAACTAGCATATTTTATCTAGTTGTTTTGCTTTAGCCTTTAAAGGTACTACATACCAGTATGGGAATGGTAGGCCTATTAAGGAAGAAATTGCATACCCAATTTTTTGAGTTAATAACATTGATGGATAACCCATCATTCATTGAGTAGAATACACCTTTTAGTACCTTAGTAATGATTACGTATGGTTCTTCAAAGGTGTAGGAAAGTAAGAAGCAAGCAAGTTGTTTTCACTGGTTATGCAACACTTACAATGTTGTCAGATTCAGTGGGAGCATTTGTGTTGCATTACTGAATAAGAAGTTGTTTAATTGATTTCTAATTCAGTGGGAGCTACAAGCCTTATTTCCTGTGTAGTAATCCAGATTATCTTCAAAGATAATTACTTTCCAATTGTAGGCACTTATGGTTTTCAAGGATTGTCATGTGCGTTTCCTTACTAAACAATATAGTCCTACATCTACTTGTTATATCTATGACACAAATCATATTAATCAAATAAACAAACATGTATCGTGTTGTTTATCTGCTACATGATGTTGTTTCATGCACAAGTGGGAGAAATCTTTATTGTGTGCAAGGTACAACACATATAAATATGATTTAAATGGATTCTCTTGATCGCAAGGTAAGAGAGTTACGTTCTAATAGGAATTATACATTTTATTGTGTATGATTGCCCTATTAAGAACATGTGTCAAGATGATAACAAAGACTACTTTAAATATTTATGTCATTCAATATTTAAGTAACACTTGTAATTACAATTTACGTTACGTGAGAACGTGAACTAGATTGTAGCTCAAGGTAAAATATCCATGTGTCGTGAGAACGAGCATGGATGATTTTGCAGTTTCTTACGTTGAACTTTTTCATGGAATGACATAATTAAATGAAGTAATCTAATACTACTTTGATTTTAAGTATTCGTTGAATAACTTAAATATATGTAGTAAATATTAACTTGAAATTATTAATTGAAACCCGAGGTGGTGTTCATAATTACTTTAATTATACATGTTTATGACTTCTTTGTAAAGTCACAAACATAAAGTCTTTTAATATGAGACTTACAATATAAAGTAAGACGTTAACTTGCTATGTTTTAAGACATATGCATAAAGTCAATGAGTTGATCAATGACTTATAACGTATTATAACTGTTATGTCTTTTGACTTGGTAAAAAATACTTGAGTTATAATGCATGCAATTGATTTGGTAATTCTATTGTACCATTAAGTTTTACTTTGTTGGTAAATAGGATAAACCAAAGAGTAGATGGTTATCTTAAATATTGTTAGATTAATCTTACAATATTAATTCTAAGGAAATACCATAGTTTTATGGTATGTTCAGTTAGAAGAATCAAAATCTATTGGCATTGTTTGATTCAAGATAACTATAGTTTCTTCCAAAACGTTATCAAGGTTAGTAGATTGAGTATAGATTGGATATACTCAATAAGACTCCAACCTAGAAGATTAATAAGACACCATTCTTATGGAATGTGATGAATCACATTAAGTTTTATAAATGAAGTTCTGAATTTGTTAAACTACTTGTAGAGTGAGTTGTAACAAACTAATGTCAGGAACTGTCAATGTGTTCTGTAATATCCCAAAAAGAGAACAATGTATTGTTGCTCTACTCGCTAAACTATTTAAATGTAATCTTTAAATTGTTAAAGGAAAGTGGGAGTTTTGTTTAGATCTTGAAAGATTAAATTACAAAATACATAATCTTATAAAATACACTGGCAAATATCATGATGAGGTTAAAAATGTAAATGATAAACCTCAATATGATGGAATTGTCATTCATAGATCCGTAAGGATATCTCAGATATTTAATATGCTGAGGATTATGAGTTACAGGATCATGGTAAGCCTGTTAATCATGATGATGAATTTACCAAATGTTGAATTGTGGTAAATCAATCATACTATGAATGTTGAGATGTTGTCCATAAAGATAATCAACTTTAGATACTTGGTTTATCTTAATAATGAAAATGAGTTTCTTCGAAGGATGGAAACCCTAGTGGTCTAAATTTTTTTGTAGAAATCATATGGACAATATTGTACACATATTTAATGCATGTCTAGTGATAATAATATTAATCATATTTAAGCAATTAACTATGATTGAATATTCTTTCCTAGATACATTAAATAGAAGTATAAAGATTATAATTGTCTTACTTAGTTTCATTGATATGAAATTTTGACAATGAATATCAAAACTCTTTGTTGTGAATTACTTTTGCGAGGACGATAAGTAAATACAAAGTAGTTTATGAATTCAAATAATCTTTGAATATGTACAAACTGCAAGAATCCATGAATGAATATATGCAAGCATCTAAGAGATGTTTCTTATGTTTAATATTAAATCCATGTTTGATTTAATAATTAAAATAAGATAGCTCATAAGTATTCCTAAAAGCTAGTGGGAGTATTATTTTAAATCTTATATGTTGTATGGGCAACTACATTCCACCTAAATTAAGTTTTAGTTGGGAATGAACTTTGTTTGTAAGATTTGGAAATAAGATATATAGCCTTGAAAAATATGTTTATTATTATAAACATATGCGGTAAATAAATGAGTCTAATTGAACATGATGAATACATATCTTTGACAAGATAGATGAGATCTTAAAGTTTAACTTGAAGATTCATCATGAACATCATGTTGTGTATAAAGTTGTTGTGTCATGCTTGATTACAAGATGATTTGACAACATTGAAAGTTGTTAGTGTAATAAATATTTTAAAGGAATATGTTTGGATTTAGAATCACATTCCACAGTCTGGAGATGCTCCTAGATTCTATGGATGATTATATGACAATTGTTTCATAATTGTCATTGCCAACAAACTTGAGTTTTGGTAGGCACCAACATTACACTATAACTGTTCAAAAGTTTACGGATATTTAAAGAGCATATTGTTGTATACAATGATGCTAGTATAATTGAGATGACACTCAATTCTAGTCACGGTATCCATAATGATGACCATGTTGACTAGTTATGCTCATCTAAGAGCATAGTTGCATTATACATTAAAGAATAAAGAATACTTTAAACTTTAAAAGTTTTGAAAGATGATTGTCATATAAAGGTGGTTCATGTTGTCACGCACCTTATGGAATGATATGACAACATCAAGATATGTGTAAACATATACAAGAAATTCACTTATTGGATTCTTGAAATAAGTATTCTCAAAATTCCTATGGATCAAAGTTAGTTGAAATTATGTCTTGTCAACAAGTATGATTATCATGACTTGAGGCAAAATTCATTAACTAAGAATTATCATGCGTTGATCTTTTTAGTATTTGGATAAAGGATATTGTAAATATTATTATTCAAATGAAATAAAGTATTTTGTTACGTTTATTATTCATTTATTATGATGTTATCCTGTATTTGCATGTTTAAATCCTTGAATAACTTAAGTTATTCTAAATAGTCAATTGTCGATCAATAACATGGGAATGATATTGAATTAAGACAAATCTGAGTATTAGTTAGAATATACTTGAATGTATATTGATGCGTAGCATGACTAATTTCAGATAATATTCAATGAATTGAGTATAGGACTTATCCCACCCACATGATGATACTTTATGGATCTTAGTCATTAAGTATATCATGAATATTTATCCTCTGACTTGAGATACAAGAGATATGTCATGGATGTAGTGCATTTCTGTGAAGCAATCTAACGCTATACGTAACTGGTAGTTATAAGGGTTGTTTTCAGAAGTGTTGCGAAATTTATGAATCCTGCTTGTAGTTAAAATGGGATTTGTTTCCTTCAAATTTATTTTGAAGTATAATACTGCTGGGCCCCTCGTAGGGTTGTTAAGATGTTTGCATGGCCATGCCCAAGGTCTTCTGGAATATGTTCAGAAGAATTGGTAATCTTGATCAATCACATAAAGCGAGAAACATAATAGTTAATTAAAATTTGAGTGAGATCCATATTCTTATTAACATGGTATTAGAAACAAAAGGATGAATATGATGATGAATCATCAAAACTTGGTTTTTCTCCAGAAAACCATACACGAGTTGTACCGGGGGCATTGGCGTGTTGCTAGACGCTAACCAATGTCATTTCACGTTTTGTAAACATATCCAAGTGGGAGCTGTTGGAAATGTATATATTTACAAACATGTGAATGTCCAGATTCGAACTCGTGACCACGGGATTGCACACATTAGCGAATGAGAATTAAAGTTAATAATTAATGTTTATGTTTACGATTAATTATTGCACATTAAGTCCGGTTAACGATCGTTAAGTATTTAACGGAAAAATGACTAACGACCGTTAAATGGAAAAGAGAAGGACTAGAAATGGAAAACTTGGAAAATTTATGGGTTTGGCTTTGGGCTTGTGTACATGGCCGGCCATAGGGCCTCTCCAAGGCCTAATTCCCTAACTTGTTCACTAAGTTTACCTACTAGTATATAAGGAGGGTTAGGCTCAAGGGATTTGATATTCGCAAGAGGTACGTTACGCATACTTTCAGTTAATTAATTTATTTGTTATGATCTTTAGTCTTCCGCCGTGTACTCTTGATGTTTACTTGTTTATTGTATGTTATATATTTTATAAACTCAACAGGTTAATGGTGGGAGCTAAGGATGTACAGGTCTTGTGGATCCAGAAATCACAGCTATCACATTGATAGAAAAAGTCGTTGTCTTCAGGTATGACACGCATCACAACTAATTGTAGCAGATCTTGACAGGATGGTTAGAGTGTGTATATAAAATCATGGTCTAGAAATGAGTCACCTTGCTCGAACATTCTTTCCACGAGCCGAGAATTGACTTGAGGTGGCTGGAAGTGGTGGAATTGACTTGGGTTCTCTAATTCCAGCCAAACAATTTTTGGTTCATATTATTATGGTGATTAGTTTAATAAATGATAATTACATACATATATATGTATGTATTTGTATTTCAGATTTGTGACAAAGTAGTGATTGTCATTGTGTTTATGGAATGTTCACAAAAGTTAATGACAAGATTAGCCTATAGTTGCAAAGTGTGGTGATATTGCCTCAAACTTTATTTGTTTAAAGAGTACTTTTCTTTTCTTATCAAACATGTACTTTTATGCAACATCAAAGTCTCTAGAGTAGTGGATACTAAGATTGCATATGACTGTAAATGTAGAGCCATCAGGTACTTCACTTTCTTTGCTTGCACAACTTATAATAACAGTAGTAGTAGCTCTTGGTCTGTCTGTTGCGCATCAGAGGAGGCATACAGCTTATACCCAATTTAAGACCTATTGTATATTGGTGGACATGGTAACTCAGGTTTCCTTACACATGCCTTGGGTAAGATGGGTAACTTTAAAAAAAAAGGATTAGATTCAAAGTCATATTTCAATCCATTACTTTAGTTATGTAAATAAAGGTGTAATTGGTGATTGTTTAGTTTAAACTAAGCTCCTCTCAATAGCTTTGCCGTTGCAAAGCCATTGGTTCTAAATATTTAGGTTTGATCACTCCAGGGGTAAAGCTTAACTTTCATAGATTTTAATCCGTATCCTGAAATCCTTTTTACGCAATGTAGAAAGGAAAGAAAAAAACTCGAATGTTTTTTCGTTCTCATTACTCAAACTTTTTCTTAACTTTACGCAGCAGGAGCAGCTGTAGGCTGTAGCTACCATCACATCTGCCACAGCAGCCACACCAGCTTTCATAAAACATAATCAAATGGCCAAAACAGACTTGGTTGTTGCCTCAGCTGCCACATTGGAAATCTGACCCATTTGCTAGATATAAAAAGCCAAAATTAAAATCTCTTCATTTTATCATTGTAAGAAGAGGTGCCAACATGGACGGGTTGAGTGAAAGGTCAAAGTGGGTTTGGGTTAAAATTATGTTATTATTTAGGGGTGTTTGGGATTGTGTTCAAGCTAGGATTTTTATAGCTCGACTCGAGATTGATCATTAACAAACTCGAGTCAATTCCATTTTTAAAATGGCTATATTGTTGGATTGTCAGTAATTAGTCTCAAAGTTTTACTAATCATAACAAGTATATGAGACCAAATGTCACATAACACCTTAGTATTTTTCAGTTTTTTGAGGTTGCTGTTACCGTAAGATTTATGTGAACGCTGCAGGCCAGAGTTTATGTGGAATAGAATCTCGACAGCATGGGTATGTATTGTACTTCTTAATGAAACATTTGTCATCATTAGACACTTTTAGATACTTTTGCTACTGAAAGTCATAATCAGCCATTACCATCAGTAAATTCTTCTTTCGTGTTTGTTGTCATATTCATAGAAAGTGTACCAAAATATCATTAGATGTACATTTTTACTACTTATAATGGAAATACAGATAACCACATTAGGAAAATATTTTTCAAAAAGGTGGTGTTGGAGGACTATGTGAAAATCGATAAGTGATGTTATTGTGATTGTGCAGATCTGTCGGAAGTTCTCAGCTCAGCAAAGGAAAGTGAAAAGTGGTGTTTGGATGTGTCGAAAGGTCGTAAAATCAATAATCATTCCTAAAGAAGTCACTTTTGCATATATTTTGATGTTTAATTTTTTATGCATCTTATTCAGAAAATGGCTAATGTGTTACGACGTCATTATGAAGCAACATAGCCACATGCTAGAAGCGGTCGTTAATGCTGAAATATATGTGCACATGTGGTAGGAAGCAGGAATGTTGGATGCATACTGTGTCAAAAAGTGTGTTTCTCAATGCAGTTAAAACGGGCCAGCTTGGTGGACTTACCAAAAGGCAAAAGGACACCAGGAGGCGAAAAATATGACTAGAAGTGGTAAAATTTCAGCTCCGGTAAGTTAATGGGTAAAAATGAAGGTAAGATGATGAATTTTGCAAAGTTGCAGGGTTAGCATACTTGAACTATGGGGGTGTTTGGGTTAGTTGAGCCTTAGTAACTTAAGCATGTTAAAAAAGCTTGACGATTTTCGTTAAACCTGTTAACGTATTTACCCTTACAAAAAACTTTAACAGAAACAAATTAAAAGAAGTTACTAGTTTTGATTATGCCATAGGCTATTAAGATTCCCTAATAAGCTTACACAAACACTTGCTTGAGTAGGTGAATTCTGTAGAAAGTTTAAGAAAGCTGGATAGTTAGGTGCACGTGTAATATAGCATAAGGCCACCATAGGTAATTAGGATTCCATTAGACAGTGTGAATTGGATGACATCCAATGATATACATCAGCGTTTTTTCTTTATTCAGGAACAAAAACGTGCAGGGACGATCACTGTATGCAGCACAGTGAAGATATTTAATGGAATTCGGTGGCCGAAGTTATATGTTGCCTTTGCCTTGAGTTTTCGCCAACTGTGAGAAGTATTGCCACATTGTTAATTTTGGGATGTTTAGTTACCTTCTTGGATTTTCCCCATTTTAAATGACATATCGCATGCAACCTAATTGTTTTACCAAAATAACATTGAAACTGATTCTACGTTAAGAAAGAGCAACTAAGAAGTGTTTCGATATGAAGTCGTTATTGCAACTTGAAGAAGTAGAATTGTAAGCAAATAATTAGTTAGTTAAAGCAAAAGGTAGTATAGTATTATCTAAATAGTCAGTTTTCTTACAGCATACTTGATGATCTAATTCCGAACCAGAAAATATAAATCCTAATCAGATGGCCCAACACTAAAAACTGATTATTTCCTTATTTGTACCCTTAATGTTCACCAAATAATCTTAAGTTCTTTCGAAGATACTAACTGAGGTATGACCATTTGAGTCAACTGAGTCTTGGTTTGGATGTCTATCGTACATGCAGGCCAACTTTTTTTCGTGTATATGTCTTTGGAAAAGCATAATATTTATCACCACACTTATTGTAGTGGTAATAATATTAAAAGTGATATTTAGTTGTAATAGTTCATTGATTGACTCTTGAACTATTCTTTTTCTCCGTCTCTAGGATCATATATGTTCGTCATAACAGAACGTGAATGTGCTGGTTCTTACTTGGGCCATCCCATTTTCAAAGTTTCATAATTGAAAGTCCTTCCCTGTGATCTATCTTTGAAAAACTCTCCCGAGGAACAGGTGAACATACGGTACATAGCTGTTATTGGTTACAGTATATGTAATATGTTAACAATAACAATTCACTGGTCTAGCAGAAAAAGATGGAGTCAGAGTTTTCTTCAGTGTTAAAAGTTGCAGAGAAGACTACTGATCAACAGAACTATACAAATGTAGTCCTATTGGAGTGATCAAAACCTGAGATTCCAGTTGAGGAACTTCTAAAAGCAACTGAAATGCTTGAACCATTCCCTTTTGTAGATCAAACAGACATGAGTGTTGGGGGCGCGCTCCATGATTTTATTAATGTTTTCTTGAACATGATCCCTTTCCTCTAAAGTCAACAAGTTGAAGGACGACAAACAATGCATCTATTCAGAAGTGTAAGAGTAATTTGGAAGGTATGTCAAGATCAAATGTCGTATAATGATCATTGTAAATGAGAAACTCATGTCACTATATATCCATATTCAAAATCAATAAATAAGGGTGGCTACTATATACCAAGTCCCAGTGGCTTTGTAAATCTATGTATGCAACATGTAACATAAGATTCTCAACCTTATTTAAATTACTGAGTTTTTGCTCTTTTGTTATGCATGTCCAACTACCACCCTACTGATGGCTTTTGGTCAAATGACATACTGTCACACAACTAATGCAAACTGTTCTTTTTGTTGTTGATAAAATTAAGGTTCTGATTTAATGCTCAAAAATCAATACTACTCCGTATTAGATTTGGAAGTCGAAGATATGTGCCAATTTTGATTGTTATAGTCCGGTTTCTAAATAGAAAAAGATGCGTACATTTGATTACACCTTTTTACAAAATTTAGTGAATACTTGCATTGACCACGCAGATAAGCGATGTAAAGCTTTAGGAATTGGGTTAGATGAAATCTTTAGTAAGTGGAACAGGATATGTTGGAGAGTGCCTACCGTGGGGCTAAAATTTGAATTATTAAAAGAAATGAAAAATGTAATGCAGCCTTGCAAGACATTAAAAGACATTTAAACAACAAAATACAGGTACATTGAGACTACATTGAAACACATTAAAAATACAATGCGGCCTTGCTACTGTGTTCTACCCATTGCCCCTCCTGTCAGGCTTAGACCGTGAGTATTGATGCTCATGCATGTGTCATTCAACATTTCAAAATAAGTTGGGTAGCTTAGGAAACTTATACAATCCTTATCTTCAACCTCAGATGACAGGGTAAGGCTAATCGGATTGCTAGCCAAATGTGCTTGAAGTGAATAATTTTTTTCTTGATTGTTCAAGTAAACATTTAATATTGTTGTCATTGTAGTGCAAAATCTTCTTTTTAGTTAAGCTAAGGAGTAGTCACAGTGGATCATACTCAACAGGTTCTGGTTTTATTTTTATAACTTTGAGATTTATGAGATACTTGAATGTCGTTGAATGGATATTTAGATCTTTATCACATCAAAGCTCCTTTATATTTACTCAAGTATTGAAACTTTATTTTCCAGGGTAATACTACACTTTTACTATGAACTTCGTTAGTACATGACTAGCAAAAATAGCCACTGTCTTAATTTCAAATGTTGCACTACCTTCTTGAACTGTGCTATGATGATAGATATATAGCAGGACACTATAGGTGAATAAGACATGCATGACTTAGATATGAGTACTCTAAAGTATGACAAAAAAGAATTGAAACTAGACATATACAATTATTGTTTCTATAATGACAGCCTAAATGATAGATAAAATCGAGATGCATGCTTTAGGACTAAGACGCGACTGACACCCTTCGTTATAATTGTTAAACCAATTATACAAACTTTAACCCTTATCATGTATTTAAATTAACAAAAAAAAAAAAAAAAAAAAAAAAAAAAAAAAAAAAAAAAAAAAATTATAAGTCATGCCCGCCCATTGGGCGGGCTTCGAAAACTAGTATATATACATATATATATATATATATATATATATATATATATATATATATATATATATATATATATAGGGATGAGATCAAATAAAAAGAAAACTTTTGGTAAAAAGAATAAGAATGATTTTGGACCCTTAATTTAAAATCAAGGGTTGTGATTAACTTTCCTACTAACTAACTAAGAAGGGCGTTAATGTAATTTGGCTATCTAACAATAACAACCTATGTAATTAACAACCGACCTTCTTCTAGCTCTCCACACAACAAAAAAAACCCAGTTAAAACACACACTTAAAACACATAGTTAAACACACAGAGAAATCATACATTCTTCAATCCGTTCCCTAATTTTTAATCAAATTAGGGTTTTTAAAACCAATCGGTTACAACTGTGTATTAATAGCTCAATTTCCACACTTTTCCAGATGACATCGATTCATTATTACAATCGTGGATTATAAGCTCAATTTCTGATTTTTCAGAATGTCATCGATTAATAATAGTGATAATCAAGGTGGTTTTTTTTTTTTTTTTTTTTTTTTTTTTTTTGTGTTTTTTTTGTGTAAGTTGCTGCAATTTTGGATTTTTTGTGAATGTTACTTCACAGTTTAGTGTTAGATGCACAAATTATTGATTTTAGTTTAATTTGATACAAAAGTTAGTGTTATTAGTTAGTTTTTTGAAATTATGTATTTGTAGAAGAATTTGATGCATAAATTAGTGTATTTGTGACACAAAATTTTTTTATTATTGTTTTTTATTGAAATTTGCATTTTATAGTAATTTTGATGCAAAATTAGTATTATATTTTTTCAGTAAATAAATTCGAATTATAAGTGTGATTTTATCCAACATTTATTCTGTATGGAATTTCTGATGCATAAATTAGTATTATTTGTGTAATTTTTTCAAAGTTTATTTTTTTTAGAAATTTATGTAATTTTATAGTATTATTATAGTAAATTTGATGCACAAATTAGTATTATATTTTGTTCAGTAAATAAATTCGAATTATAAGTGTGATTTGATCAAACATTGATTATGTGTTGAATTTTGATGCATAAATTAATATTATTTGTGTAAATTTTTCAAAGTTTGTTTTTTTATTAGAAATTTGATGCGTAAATTAGTCTTATTACTATTACTGTCATCATCTAATAAGTTAGTTTTATACTCAGTAAATATTGGATTACATAGAAAACAGTAAAGCAATGTAATTTATGTTGAAAATGGTACTTTTTAGGTATAAGATGGTGGTTGTTCCATTTACTGGAATAGATAATCATCATCGTAGTGTAACTTTCAATGTTGCCTTACTGTCAAAAGAAACATCGGAATCGTATGAATGGTTATTAAGGGCTTTCAAGAAGGCTTTCGGGCGTGAACCTAAGGTTGTGGTTACTGATCAGGATCCCGCAATGAAGATAGCTGTTGAGAAGGAGTTCAGCAATGCAAGACATCGTTTGTGTATGTGGTAAAAAAGATGCAGATCATGACTTTCGGAATTGCACAAAGTTTCAACAAAAGAAAAGGAACATGCCTGATGCTTAGTTTTGTTACACAATACTATTTTACTTTTGTATTTTATAATACAATTTTTACAGACAGTTATAATATGTGTTTTGATTCTTGGAATTTTAATGCACATTTAGTTCAATTTTCATGCACAAAACAACTCTTTTTTCATCATAAAAGAAATCGCTTAAATAGTATGTCTTTCGATTATTGGATTTTTAATGCACATTTAGTTTAATTTGTAGATATTTGTATGTGTTGTGATTCTTGGAATTTTAATGCTCATTTAGTTTAATTTTCAGTTATTGTATGTGTTTTGATTCTTAGAATTTTAATGCACATTTAGTTTATTTTTCAATGATTGCATGTCGATGAGTGGGTTATGGGTGTTTTGAACTAAGTTTTGTGGGCTAAGCCTGGCTTTAATTTGTGGCATTTACTCAAATAGTAGGTCTATTTCAGTTTATGTCCTTGTTTTTCTGTTTTGTGTTTTAATCACATCAACTTTATTTTAATCATAAAACAGCTTAATTTTAATGCACAAAACAGCCTTATTTTAATCACATCAGCCCAATTAGAGAAACTATTATACTAAGCAATGCAAACTATATGTTGTTTTGTTTTATTTTAAACAAAATACTTTTATATGTTGTGTCCCCGCACATCCGGCAAATCATAGTTACAAAACACTTTTAACAACATATAAAAATTGATGCACATTTACCTTAATTTTCATGCACAAAACATCTTTCTTTTAAACACCTCAGACCAATTAGATACTGATCAGGATCCCGCAATGAAGATAGCTGTTGAGAAGGAGTTCAGCAATGCAAGACATCGTTTGTGTATGTGGTAAAAAAGATGCAGATCATGACTTTCGGAACTGCACAAAGTTTCAACAAAAGAAAAGGAACATGCCTGATGCTTAGTTTTGTTACACAATACTATTTTACTTTTGTATTTTATAATACAATTTTTACAGACAGTTATAATATATGTTTTGATTCTTGGAATTTTAATGCACATTTAGTTCAATTTTCATGCACAAAACAACTCTTTTTTCATCATAAAAGAAATCGCTTAAATAGTATGTCTTTCGATTATTGGATTTTTAATGCACATTTAGTTTAATTTGTAGATATTTGTATGTGTTGTGATTCTTGGAATTTTAATGCTCATTTAGTTTAATTTTCAGTTATTGTATGTATTTTGATTCTTAGAATTTTAATGCACATTTAGTTTATTTTTCAATGATTGCATGTCGATGAGTGGGTTATGGGCGTTTTGAACTAAGTTTTGTGGGCTAAGCCTGGCTTTAACTTGTGGCATTTACTCAAATAGTAGGTCTGTTTCAGTTTATGTCATTGTTTTTCTGTTTTGTGTTTTAATCACATCAACTTTATTTTAATCATAAAACAGCTTAATTTTAATGCACAAAACAGCCTTATTTTAATCACATTAGCCCAATTAGAGAAACTATTATACTAAGAAATGCAAACTATATGTTGTTTTGTTTTATTTTAAACAAAATACTTTTATATGTTGTGTCCCCGCACATCCGGCAAATCATAGTTACAAAACACTTTTAACAACATATAAAAATTGATGCACATTTACCTTAATTTTCATGCACAAAACATCTTTCTTTTAAACACCTCAGACCAATCAGAGAAACAAACCTTTTAAGCAATTCAAAACTATTAAATTAAAATCATATCAAAGATATTTAAAATTGTATTGAATACCATAAGGGATCCCATTTTCCAAATGGAATCGCAAACCTAATACAGTTCAACAAAAGTATATCCATTCCATACACATCATTTTTCAATGCAATTCATACAAAGTATAACCATTCGATAGAAATCAGTGTTCAAAACAACATATAACCATTCCTAAACAAAGCATAATAAAACTAAGGCAAGCTCTTAATACGCTCTTGGATACGCAAAATCCTGTTCTTCATGAGATTCTCTTTAGTGCCACTTGGCAGTCTGCGATATTCCTCCAATTCATTCAACACAATATCTCTTTTAATGTTTATATCTGATTTGAGTATTCTTTAAATGTACTTCTTCCTCAATTCATAAATCCGTGTCTGTTGTTCTGCCCCCTCATTCTTTAATCCACATTTCCATTTCTTTGTCGTAGCAGATCCCAGATATGTCTCCATATGGCACATCAGAAAGACACCACAATCTATGGCGTTTTCTTCCGTTCTCTAACTCATTTCTAATCTTTTACAAACTGCCTTATTCATCAACTAAGATTTTGGATGACTTATATACTCCAAGTACTTGAGGAAATAATTTTTCTGCAAAAGACCATAATTGAACTTCAATATATATTTTAATGCACAAAGTGATCTACATATAGTGTCTAAATATGTTGTTCTAATAAATATGTTGTTCTAATTCATACCAGCTTCTTGAAGCTAGTTCCATATCTTTCCTTCAAATCAACTTCACTTCCATTTTTACTATATAACTTCTAACTAACAATGAAAAAACTAATGAGCGTTTAGACAATTTTCAATGCACAAAACAATGTAAACTCTAACAAGTAACAATTAAACTAAAATGTTACATTCCAACCAATTTTATATTTAATTATTACCCACATATCACCCAAAAAGACGGCAAAATAATTTACTACTGAAAACCATTACACAAGGGTATAAGTAAGTCCATATGCAATGTAATTAGGGGGTGTTTGGGATTTCTTTGAAACAACATACATACAATCAGTTTCATATACTGTTTGGACAAAGGCTAATCAATCGTGATTATTTGAAAACTTGAAGGTAAAATATTCTGTTTTAAAGTTGCTTGTCCAAACTGATGATCTAATTTGATTATTTTACCATAAGATTTCATTAATAATCAGCAATACCAACCACTAGCAAAATTAAAGTAGTCCTATAAGAAATTGCTCAAAACGCCTTATAAACCTAATTTTAGTGCACAAAACAATCAAAATACCTACTAAACCTTATTTTAGTGCACATAACACTCAAAGCGCTTTCTAAACCTAATTTTAGTGCACAAAACAATCAAAACGCCTTCTAAATCTTATTTTAGTGCACAGAACACTCAAAGCGCCCTCTAAACCTTATTTTAGTGCACAGAACACTCAAAGCGCTTTCTAAACCTAATTTTAGTGCATAAAACACTCAAAACGCCTTCTAAACCTTATTTTAGTGCACAGAACACTCAAAGTGCCTTCTAAACCTAATTTTAGTGCACAAAACAGCCAAAACCCCTTCTAAACCTAATTTTATTTCACAGAACAATCAAAGCACCTTCTCAACCTAATTTTAGTGCACAAAACACTCAAAACCCCTTCTAAACCTAATTTTAATGCACAGAACAATCAAAGTGCCTTCTAAACCAACTTTTAGCCTTTTATTCTTCATTATCCGACAGAGATATATTTATTGATACTCTCTTACCACTTCTTAATCTCCGTTTATTGGCTGATAATTTTTACAAAAAAGATTCATTAAATCGGGCTACTGTAGCATAAAATGAAAAAAATATATTTATTTTACTGACCTTTGCTTTTCAACACCATTTTCTAGACGATTGTCTGCATTTGAAGATCGGATTTTAACGCGATGATCAGAATGTAAAGAGATGATCGGAATATTTTTGAGAGAGAAAATAGTTAAAAAAGAGAAAAAGAAGATCTGTATAAATGAGATGATCGGAATTTTATATAATGTGTTTAGTATTTTTATTAAATGACGGTTTTGACCTTCCAGCTTTAATTAAGTATATAGAGTAATCTCATCCATTGATTTGAAATCTAAGGGTCCAAAATCCTTCTTATTCTTTTTACCAAAAAACCTCTTTTTATTTTAACTTCCCCCTATATATATATATATATATATATATATATATATATATATATATATATATATATATATATATATATATATATATATATATATATATATATATATATATATATATATATATATATATATATATATATATATATATATATATCGTCCGGTGATATATATACAACAGTCAGTCATGAGTTCCATGAGCTTAGAGCAATAATAACTATCAAGAAAATAATTGTACACATTGCAATTATACTACAAACTATTGTCCACTACTGTTTTCAAATCTATGAATTCACTCAACCATTGTGTTGACTTTTCGGCATGTTTTATCTCAGGTTCGTAAGATATGTCTGGCACACGGAATAGGCATTTTGAAGACTATGCATATTATCATTCGAAAAACTTTTAAACTTATTATGTACATTATGGGACCTCTACTATGATATTATGAATAAATTCGAATGATAATGTATTTTAAAACGTCTCATGTAGAGTCGTTTTCAGTAATGTGTTCTTTGTGCTAATAAGTAATATCCTCAATTAGCTTCTGTTGCTATTCAAAACTGAGGGTGTTACAACAATGTTTTGTAATTTGCAATCTCGTAAACTATTAGTTTTGATTGTATTGTATTTGTGTGAAAACAATGCTCGTTCGGTTGTTTTGAATTGATTAAGTGGACGAATGAAGTTGAATGTTTTGTATCATAGTTTGGGGTCATTTACAGGTTTTTTGTTTTGGTAGATTTTTTCCAAAAAAATTGGAAATGTAGCTACTGCTGCTATTTTTGTTTTTCTTAAACCAAACACTATCAAAGATAATGATAATCTCTGTTCCATTCCTTTGCATTTCCTTTGCTTTTCCCTTCCCCATTCCTTATTTGGAACCAAGTGCACGCTAAATACAAAGAAAAAAATCGTCGTAAATTTTGGAGTAGCCACAAATAAAATAGTATATAACGCTTTGATGAAGACTTTTTCGTCACTAAAAAAATGATATTATTAATGTTATTTAATTTATAAATGATTTAAAAAGGTAAGTAGTGTTACATAAAACATTCGTGACGAATTTGTCCGAAATGTTATAATTAATTTTTTTGTTTAACAAATGATTATAAATGGTAAGTAAATAAATTTGGTGACGACTTTGTCGTCACTAAGAAATGATATAATTAACTTTTTTGGTTTAATAAATGATTAAAAATCGTAAATAAATAAATTTGGTGACGAGTTTGTCGTCAATAAATTATTATCATTTTTATTTATTTCATTTTTATGTAAAATAATTTAGTAAAATAATTATTTTCTTTAAAGTATTGGTAATGACATTGTTGTCACAAATTTGCAAATGCAGATATTGCTGTTTTTTTTCTGTGCAACAATACTTGGCGACAACAAAGTCGTCCCTAAATACAAAGACAAAAGTTGTCGTAAATTTTGGGGTAGCCACAAATAAAATAGTATATAACGCTTCGATGAAATCTTTGTCGTCACTAAAAAAATGATTTTATTAAATTTATTTAATTTATAAATGATTTAAAAAGGTAAGTAGTGTTACAGAAAACATTCATGACGAATTTGTCCAAAATGATATAATTAATTTTTTGGTTTAATAAATGATTAAAAATGGTAAGTAAATAAATTTGGTGACGACTTTGTCGTCACTAAAAAATGATATAATTAATTTTTTTGGTTTAATAAATGATTAAAAATTGTAAATAATTAAATTTGGTGACGAGATTGTCGTCACTAAATTATGATCATTTTTATTTATTTCATTTTTATGTAAAATAATTTAGTTTCTTTAAAGTATTGGTGACGACATTGTCGTCATAAATTTGGAAATGCAGCCACTGCTGCTGTTTTTTTTTCTAGTGCCACAATACTTAGCGACGACAAAGTCGTCTAAGGGGTGCTTGGTTGGGGGTAATGAGGGGTGGGAATGGGAAAGGTAATGATTAAACATGCCTGGTTTAGATTTGGGAATGCAATCATTATTTAGTATTGGGTAATGGGGCATTACCCAGTAAATTGGGAGGTATGGTAATGATTACCCACCATCACCACCGCCAACAGTAGCCACCACTACCACCACCACCAGCCACCACCAACCACCACCATTACCAGTAGCTACCGCCACCACCACCAGCAGCTACCATCATCACCACCAACAACAGCAGCCACCACCACCACCACCACTAGCTACCACCACCACCCCCAGCCGCCACCACCATCACCACTTTGGAGGTTAATGTGTTTTTCTTAAACCAAGTACTATCAAAGATAATGATAATCTCCGTTCCATTCCTTTGCATTCCCTTTGCCTTTTTCTTTCTCATTTCTTATTTTGAACCAAGCGCACCCTAAATACAAAGAAAAAAGTTGTCGTAAATTTTGGGGTAGCCAAAAATAAAATAGTATATAACGCTTTGATGAAGACTTTGTCGTCACTGAAAAAATGACATTACTAATTTTATTTAATTTATAAATGATTTAAAAAGGTAAGTAGTGTTACAGAAAACATTCGTGACGAATTTGTCCGAAATGATACAATTAATTTTTTTGTTTAATAAATGATTAAAAATGGTAAGTAAATAAATTTGGTGGCGATTTTGTCGTCACTAAGAAATGATATAATTAATTTTTTTGGTTTAATAAATGATTAAAAATCGTAAATAAATAAATTTGGTGACGAGTTTGTCGTCACTAAATTATTATCATTTTTGTTTATTTCATTTTTATGTAAAATAAT
Organism: Chrysanthemum seticuspe; assembly: GCA_019973895.1. NCBI lineage: Eukaryota > Viridiplantae > Streptophyta > Magnoliopsida > Asterales > Asteraceae > Chrysanthemum > Chrysanthemum seticuspe. Next base: position 6,100,718 of record BPTQ01000001.1, on the reverse strand, counting down.
TTAGTTTCTTTAAAGTATTGGTGACGAAAAAGTCGTCACTAAATACAAAGAAAAAAGTCGTCGTAAATTTTGGGGTAGCCACAAATAAAATAGTATATAACGCTTCGATGAAGTCTTTGTCATCACTAAAAAAATGATTTTATTAATTTTTTTTAATTTATAAATGATTTAAAAAGGTAAGTAGTGTTACAGAAAATATTCGAATTTGTCTGAAATGATATAATTAATTTTTTTTAATAAATGATTAAAAATGGTGAGTAAATAAATTTGGTGACGACTTTGTCGTCACTAAGAAAAATGATATAATTATTTTTTTTGGTTTAATAAATTATTAAAAATCATAAATAAATAAATTTGATGACGAGTTTGTCGTTACTAAATTATTATCATTTTTATGTAAAATAATTTATTTTCTTTAAAGTATTGTTGACGACATTATCGTCACAAATTTGCTATGGCCCTAGGGATAGCAAAAGCACCCGAAACTCATGGGGAAAACCGAAACCCGAACCGGTTGGGTCGGGTTCGGGACGGGTTCGCGGGTTTGGATACGGGTTCGGGTAGAAATATTTTTTTCTTTTCTGGTACGGGTTCGGTTACGGGTTCTAGTTATACCCGCCTGTTTACCCGTACCCGTATCCGTACCCGTATACCCGAATTTGTACCCGTTGTTTTTTTGCTAATATATATAAGGACCTAATAAGTTTTGAGCTCTTAACCTTGTATAAAGTTTTTTCTACTCTACTCCTTAATAGCCTATATCTTGGTAATTACAAACAATTAAATTAACACTCACGCTTGACGCTTTAATTCTCACACACATTACACATTAACCCTTTAATCTTCAAATTTTACAAATATTGAAGTCGTTTTCTTTAACTTCTAAAAACTTTGATATATTAGAGTGTTTCGGTTTGTTTTTGGGTTAAGTTTTTTACCTTGATACTCGCAAATTTGTACAACGATGATTTAATTGGGGATAACCGACACCCGCGGGGAAAACCGATAACCCGATGGATAATATTAATCGGGTACCCATCGGATATTGGGGCGGGTTCGGGTGTGGATATTATAAACGGGTACGGGTACGGGTTCACTAAAATCCGCCCCGAACCTGACCCGTTGCCATCCCTATATGGCCCACTTATTTTGTCGTCACTAATTACACTGCACTTTGTCGTCACGAATGTGTTGTGACAAAGGTTTGCTGATGCGAAATTCGTGACGACATGTCGTCATGGACACACTTAGTGACGACTAGGGGTGAGCAAAACAAACCGAAAAAACCGAACCAAAAAAATTAACCGAAACTAAAAACCGATAGTTCAGTTTTTACTTTTTTAAAAACCGAAAAATTCGGTTTGGTTTCGGTTTTTGTCCAAAAACCATACCGCAAAAGCCAAACCGAACCGGTTTTATTATATAGTAATATCTAATTAATATAATATGATTAAATAACTAAATAAATCAAATTTATAAATTCATATTAATTTTATGAGTAGATTTATAATATATTTATCTTAACGTTTATATTTATATGTGTGTTTGTCGTGTCGCGTGTTTTGTGTGAATATGTCAATAAGTATTTGATAATGACTATACTACGTTTATCTTCACTTGTATGTATATGTCTCATTTATATGTTTGTAATTGTAGAATTATGAAATAAATATTATTATGCTTAGATTGAAAAAAGTAAAGAAGAATAACTAATTTTGTATGTAAAACAAGTTTGTTGGTATGATTTGGCCACACCCCTAGTGACGACACTATGTGTAAATTGGTGACGACAAAGGTGTTTTCATTTGTAGTGTGTATGTACTGAAGTTCTTTCTTCTTTACTACAAAGACAAGCTTCGTGATTATGCATGTTATGTTGGTACAACATCACACGGCAACATGAAGAAATGAATTGGTCCAAGCAAGGAACCTTCATTTACAAAAATGTCTCATGCATGGACTCTTTTATTCAATTAGTCTTGGTCGTTGGACCCCTTTATTCAATTAGTCTTGGTCCTTGTCTAAGTGTTTCTACAAATACGTCGTTTGAATGTATAGCTTTTATTTTAATTCAACATCACCATACTTGCTTCCGTGCTACCACCTGCAACATGAGATCGGTGCTATCCCATATGTCGGTTGTATCTCAAAGGATGATTATGTTCATCGTTGTCATACTTACAGGTTCTGTTTTGGTAGATTTTTTCCAAACAAATTTGAAAATGCAACTATTGCTGCTGTTTTTTTTCTGTGCAACAATACTTAGCGATGACAAAGTCGTCACTAAATACAAAGATAAAAGTCGTCGTAAATTTTGGGGTAGCCACAAATAAAATAGTATATAACGCTTCGGTGAAGACTTTGTCGTCACCAAAAAATGATATTATTAATTTTATTTAATTTATAAATTAAAAAGGTAAATAGTGTTACAGAAAACATTCGTGACGAATTTGTCTGAAATGATATAATTAATTTTTTTTTGTTTAATAAATGATTAAAAATGGTAAGTAAATAAATTTGGTGATGACTTTGTAGTCACTAAGAAATGATATAATTATTTTTTTTGGTTAAATAAATGATTAAAAATTGTAAATAATTAAATTTGGTGATGAGATTGTCGTCACTAAATTATTATCATTTTTATTTATTTCAATTTTATGTAAAATAATTTAGTTTCTTTAAAGTATTGGTGACGACATTGTCGTCATAAATTTGGAAATGCAGCTACTACTGCTGTTTTTTTTCTAGTGCCACAATACTTAGCGACGACAAAGTCGTCTAAGGGGTGCTTGGTTGGGGGTAATGAGGGGTGGGAATGGGAAAGGTAATGATTAAACATGCCTAGTTTAGATTTGGGAATGCAATCATTATTTAGTATTGGGTAATGGGGCATTACCCAGTAAATTGGGAGGTATGGTAATGATTACCCACCACCACCACCGCCAGCAGTAGCCACCACTACCACCACCACCACCACCAGCCACCACCAACCACCACCATTACCAGCAGCTACCACCACCGCCACCACCAGCTACCACCATCACCACCAACAACAGCAGCCACCACCACCACCACCACTAGCTACCACCACCACCCCCAGCCGCCACCACCATCACCACTTTGGAGGTTAATGTGTTTTTCTTAAACTAAGCACTATCAAAGATAATGATAATCTCCGTTGCATTCCTTTGCATTCCCTTTGCCTGTTTCTTTCTCATTTCTTATTTTGAACCAAACGCACCCTAAATACAAAGAAAAAAGTTGTCGTAAATTTTGGGGTAGCCACAAATAAAATTGTATATAACGCTTTGATGAAGACTTTGTCGTCACTAAAAAAATGATATTACTAATTTTATTTAATTTATAAATGATTTAAAAAGGTAAGTAGTGTTACAGAAAACATTCGTGACAAATTTGTCCGAAATGATACAATTAATTTTTTTGTTTAATAAATGATTAAAAATGGTAAGTAAATAAATTTGGTGGCGATTTTGTCGTCAATAAGAAATGATATAATTAATTTTTTTGGTTTAATAAATGATTAAAAATCGTAAGTAAATAAATTTGGTGACGAGTTTGTCATCACTAAATTGTTATCATTTTAATTTATTTCATTTTTATGTAAAATAATTTAGTTTCTTTAAAGTATTGGTGACGACAAAGTCGTCCCTAAATACAAAGAAAAAAGTTGTCGTAAATTTTGGGGTAGCCACAAATAAAATTGTATATAACGCGTTGATGAAGACTTTGTCGTCACTAAAAAAATGATATTACTAATTTCGTTTAATTTATAAATGATTTAAAAAGGTAAGTAGTGTTACAGAAAACATTTGAATTTGTCCGAAATGATATAATTAATTTTTTTTTAATAAACGATTAAAAATGGTGAGTAAATAAATTTGGTGACGACTTTGTCGTCACTAAAAAATGATATAATTAATTTTTTTGGTTTAATAAATGATTAAAAATTATAAATAAATAAATTTGATGATGAGTTTGTCGTTACTAAATTATTATCATTTTTATGTAAAATAATTTAGTTTCTTTAAAGTATTGGTGACGACATTATCGTCACAAATTTGCTATGGCCGGATGGCCCACTTATTTTGTCGTCACTAATTACACTGCACTTTGTCGTCACGAATGTGTTGTGACAAAGGTTTGGTGATGCGAAATTCGTGAAGACATGTCGTCATGGACACACTTAGTGACGACTAGAGGTGAGCAAAACAAACCCAAAAAACCGAACCAAAAAAATTAACCGAAACTAAAAACCGATGGTTCAGTTTTTACTTTTTTAAAAACCGAAAAATTCGGTTTGGTTTCGGTTTTTGTTCAAAAACCATACCGCAAAAACAAAACCGAACCGGTTTTTCTATATAATAATATCTAATTAATATAATATGATTAAATAACTAAATAAATCAAATTTATAAATTCATATTAATTTTATGAGTAGATTTATAATATATTTATCTTAACGTTTATATTTATATGTGTGTTTGTCGTGTCGCGTGTTTTGTGTGAATATATCAATAAGTATTCGAAAATGACTATACTACGTTTATCTTCACTTGTATGTATATGTCTCATTTATATGTTTGTAATTGTAGAATTATGCAATAAACATTATTATGCTTAGATTGAAAAAAGTAAAGAAGAATAACTAATTTTGTACGTAAAACAAGTTTGTTGGTATGATTTGGCCACACCCTTAGTGACGACACTATGTGTAAATTGGTGACGACAAAGGTGTTTTCATTTGTAGTAGTGTATATGTACTGAAGTTCTTTCTTCTTTACTACAAAGACAAGCTTCGTGATTATGCATGTTATGTTGGTACAACATCACACGGCAACATGAAGAAATGAATTGGTCCAAGCATGTCAAAAATGTCTCATGCATGGACCCTTTTATTCAATTAGTCTTGGTCGTTGGACCCCTTTATTCAATTAGTCTTGGTCCTTGTCTAAGTGTTTCTACAAATATGTTGTTTGAACGTATAGCTTTTATTTTAATTCAACATCACCATACTTGCTTCCGTGCTACCCACTGCAGCATGAGATCGGTGCTATCCCATATGTCGGTTGCATCTCCAAGGATGATTATGTTCATCGTTGTCGTACTTACAAGTTTTGTTTTGGTAGATTTTTTCCAAAAAAATTTGAAAACACAACTACTGCTGCTGTTTTTTTTCTGTGCAACAATACTTAGCGATGACAAAGTCGTCACTAAATACAAAGAAAAAAGTCGTCGTAAATTTTGGGGTAGCCACAAATAAAATAGTATATAACACTTCGGTGAAGACTTTGTCGTCACCAAAAAATGATATTATTAATTTAATTTAATTTATAAATGATTTAAAAAGGTAAATAGTGTTACAGAAAACATTCGTGACGAATTTGTCTGAAATGATATAATTAATTTTTTTTTGTTTAATAAATGATTAAAAATGGTAAGTAAATAAATTTGGTGATGACTTTGTCGTCACTAAGAAATGATATAATTATTTTTTTGGTTTAATAAATGATTAAAAATTGTAAATAATTAAATTTGGTGACGAGATTGTCGTCACTATATTATTTTCATTTTTATTTATTTCATTTTTATGTAAAATAGTTTAGTTTCTTTAAAGTATTGGTGACGACATTGTCGTCATAAATTTGGAAATGCAGCTACTGATGCTGTTTTTTTTCTAGTGCCACAATACTTAGCGACGACAAAGTCGTCTAAAGGGGTGCTTGGTTGGGGGTAATGAGGGGTGAGAATGGGAAAGGTAATATCACTGTTCTAAAAGACTCGCAAAGGCTTCGCAAAAGCCTCGCAAAGGCGTGAGGCTTGGTCATGCCGCCACGCCATGCCGCAACACCGCCTTATGGCACATGTTTTTGTAAACTCGATATTTATGAGTTATGATATAAATATATAAACATTTTCATACTTTTTGACGCGTTATGTCACGCCTTATAAACGCAAAAGCTTCGCCTTAGCCGCAAAGGCGTGAGGCTTGGTCATGCCGCCATGCCACGCCTCACGCTATTTATAACCTTGGGTAATATGCCTGGTTTAGATTTGGGAATGCAATCATTATTTAGTATTGGGTAATAGGGCATTACCCAGTAAATTGGAAGGTATGGTAATGATTACCCACCACCACCACCGCCAGCAGTAGCCACCACTACCACCACCACCACCAACCACCACCACTACCAGCAGCTACCACCAGCTACCACCATCACCACCAACAACAGCAGCCACCACCACCACCACCACTAGCTACCACCACCACCCCCAGCCGCCACCACAATCACCACTTTGGAAGTTAATGTGTTTTTCTTAAACCAAGCACTATCAAAGATAACGATAATCTCAGTTCCATTCATTTGCATTCCCTTTGCCTTTTTCTTTCTCATTTCTTACTTTGAACCAAGCGCACCCTAAATACAAAGAAAAAAGTTGTCGTAAATTTTGGGGTAGCCACAAATAAAATAGTATATAACGCTTTGATGAAGACTTTGTCGTCACTAAAAAAATGATATTACTAATTTTATTTAATTTATAAATGATTTTAAAAGGTAAGTAGTGTTACAGAAAACATTCGTGACGAATTTGTCCGAAATGATACAATTAATATTTTTGTTTAATAAATGATTAAAAATGGTAAGTAAATAAATTTGGTGGCGATTTTGTCGTCACTAAGAAATGATATAATTAATTTTTTTGGTTTAATAAATGATTAAAAATCGTAAATAAATAAATTTGGTGACGAGTTTGTCGTCACTAAATTATTGTCTTTTTTATTTATTTCATTTTTATGTAAAATAATTTAGTTTCTTTAAAGTATTGGTGACGACAAAGTCGTCACTAAATACAAAGAAAAAAGTCGTCGTAAATTTTGGGGTAGCCACAAATAAAATAGTATATAACGCTTCGATGAAATCTTTGTCATCACTAAAAAAATGATTTTATTAATTTTGTTTAATTTATAAATGATTTAAAAAGGTAAGTAGTGTTACAGAAAACATTCGAATTTGTCCGAAATGATATAATTAATTTTTTTTTAATAAACGATTAAAAATGGTGAGTAAATAAAGTTTTTGACGACTTTGTCGTCACTAAAAATGATATAATTAATTTATTTGGTTTAATAAATGATTAAAAATCATAAATAAATAAATTTGATGACGAGTTTGTGGTTACTAAATTATTATCATTTTTATGTAAAATAATTTAGTTTCTTTAAAGTATTGGTGACGACATTATCGTCACAAATTTGCTATGGCCGGATGGCCCACTTATTTTGTCGTCACTAATTACACTGCACTTTGTCGTCACGAATGTGTTGTGACAAAGGTTTGGTGATGCGAAATTCGTGACGACATGTCGTCATGGACACACTTAGTGACGACTAGAGGTGAGCAAAACAAACCGAAAAAACCGAACCAAAAAAATTAACCGAAACTAAAAACCGATGGTCCAGTTTTTACTTTTTTAAAAACCGAAAAATTCGGTTTGGTTTCGGTTTTTGTTCAAAAACCATACTGCAAAAACCAAACCGAACCGGTTTTATTATATAATAATATCTAATTAATATAATATGATTAAATAACTAAATAAATCAAATTTATAAATTCATATTAATTTTATGAGTAGATTTATAATATATTTATCTTAACGTTTATATTTATATGTGTGTTTGTCGTGTCGCGTGTTTTGTGTGAATATATCAATAAGTATTCGATAATGACTATACTACGTTTATCTTCACTTGTATATATATATGTCTCATTTATATGTTTGTAATTGTAGAATTATGCAATAAACATTATTATGCTTAGATTGAAAAAAGTAAAGAAGAATAACTAATTTTGTACGTAAAACAAGTTTGTTGGTATGATTTGGCCACACCCCTAGTGACGACACTATGTGTAAATTGGTGACGACAAAGGTGTTTTCATTTGTAGTGTATATGTACTGAAGTTCTTTCTTCTTTACTACAAAGACAAGCTTCGTGATTTTGCATGTTATGTTGGTACAACATCACACGGCAACATGAAGAAATGAATTGGTCCAAGCATGTCAAAAATGTCTCATGCATGGACCCTTTTATTCAATTAGTCTTGGTCGTTGGACCCCTTTATTCAATTAGTCTTGGTCCTTGTCTAAGTGTTTCTACAAATACGTCGTTTGAATGTATAGCTTTTATTTTAATTCAACATCACCATACTTGCTTCCCTGCTACCCACTGCAGCATGAGATCGGTGCTATCCCATATGTCGGTTGTATCTCCAAGGATGATTATGTTCATCGTTTTCGTACTTAGTCATGCAAAAGTTGGCTTTGTACAAGCACAAAACGAAGAAGCATCAGTCCTTTTAGAATGGAAAGCAAGCCTTGACGGACAAAGCCAATCAGCGCTCGTATCTTGGGCTAAAGACAATAATCCTTGCCAAAGCTGGATTGGGATCAATTGTACAAACGGAAATTTATCGGAAAGTGGCGTGACCCATATTAGGCTTGTAAGTCTTGGCCTGAAAGGTAATCTTTTGAATCTTAATTTTGGGTCATTAGGTTATCTTCAAGTTTTGGATCTTTATAATAATTCGCTCTCTGGGCCTCTTCCTTCTGGCTTGTCCAATGTTTCCCAACTAACATATCTTACCTTGGCTTCCAACGACTTCTCAGGAGTGATTCCTTTGGAGATAGGAGACCTAAGATCTTTAGAAGTCCTAAATTTGCAGTCGAATAGGCTTACTGGTAATATACCGTATACTATAGGAGACCTAAGATCTTTAGAATCCCTATATTTGCAGTCGAATAGGCTTACTGGTAATATACCGTATACGATAGGTAACTTAACCAACTTAGTTTACTTTTACCTATTTCAAAATAACCTTTCTGGATCAATACCAAAAGAAATTGGGATGCTGCCAATTAGGAGGTTAGAGAATCTTGACTTTTCGTCTAACAATCTCACTGGGGAAATCCCGTCTTCTTTAGGAAACTTAACTCGTATGTATTTCTTCTATCTATACGATAATAAACTTTCGGGTACAATCCCAGCAGAACTAGTAGGTGCATACGATCTCATGGACCTCCAGATTTCTGATAATCTTCTCACTGGTTCAATCCCAGCATCGTTCAGAAACTTCACTAGGCTTGACAGGTTGTACTTGTTCTCAAATTATCTCACAGGAACCTTTCCTAAAGACATCAACTTAAGTAAAATTAGAAGGTTCTCGGTTGATAACAACATGCTCTCTGGCTCTTTACCACAAGTTGGTGAATTAATCGAGTCATTCACAGCAAGCTATAATTATTTCTCAGGTCATATACCTGCAGAAATTGGAAATGCAAAAAGTTTGGGTCAGTTATACCTTTCTAGAAATCGTCTGTCAGGTCCAATTCCTGAAACAATTGGAAATATATCGTCCCTTATATTTCTCAATCTTGATGACAATATGTTTCATGGAACCCTCCCAGCAGTTCCTGTTAGCTTATTTGTTTACTCTATTAAGAATAACACAATGACAGGAGATTTACCTTCTTCGATCTGCCACTCGAATTCCATACAAATTTTTCATGTGTCGGATAATAACATCACCGGTGAGATCCCCGAGTGTTTCAAGAACGGTAGTAGCTTGACTAGCCTAAACCTCAATAACAATCGATTACAAGGGTTGGTGCCAAGAAGCTTGGTGAATTGTAGAGATCTAGAAGTTCTTGATCTTGGAAAAAACATGATAAGCGACACGTTTCCCTCTTGGCTTGCATCTCTTCCACAGCTACAAGTTCTTGTTCTGAAATCTAATAGGCTCTATGATGCTATCGAAACGTCAAGCAGTGAAACTCCCTTTAATAAATTACGAATCCTTGATCTCTCTAGAAACTTGTTTACCGGTCTTTTGCCCTCAAAGTATTTTGAGAAATTCCAAGGGATGATGGATATTGATGGAAGACCCACGGGGCCATTATACATGGGTTGGAAGACTTTTAACGGAATATACCAAGATAGCGTCGAGTTAGTAGTGAAAGGAAGGGAATTAAAATTTGAAAGAATTCTCACTATATTCACGATCATAGACCTTTCAAACAACAGATTTGAAGGAGAGATTCCAAGCAACATTCGAATGCTTAACTCTCTTCGATATCTCAATCTTTCTCACAACCATCTTAAAGGACGGATCCCTGCGATGCTTAGAAACTTGTCAAAACTCGAGTCTCTAGATCTCTCTTCAAACCAACTCAAAGGAAAGATTCCTTCAGAGCTTGCTAGCCTAACATTTCTGGTCGTATTCAATGTTTCAAGCAATCAACTCTCGGGAACTATTCCTCAAGGAGGACAATTTTATACATTCGAGAACAATTCATACCAAGAAAACCCCGCATTGTGTGGATTTCCATTGCCAAGATGTGGAAACAAAGAATTGCCAACTCCACCATTGTCACCGCAACATGAAGATTCTTCTTCGACCTTTTTTAATGGATTTACATGGCAATCTGTTGTTCTGGGATATGGTTGTGGCTTTGTACTTGGCGTAGGTTTAGGATGTCTTATGTTCGTGTTGGGAAAACCATCTTGGGTTATGAAGTTAGTTAATCAACAGAGAAAGGAGAAATGAATGAAAGAAAAAAGACTCCAATCATAGCATGTATCATTAAGAAAGCTAGAGACCAAAAATAGTGTTATCTTGTAATTCACAAAGTCTTCATATTTGTCATGTACGATATAATTAAATTACATGTGTTGTATTATTTTTGTCATGTTACAACTTACAACATATATCGATCTTTAACAAACAGATTGAAACCACCAGTAATCAAGGCACGATAGGCACAATGTAATCTAGCTTCATGCTAGTTTTTATTTTGATATGATACAATGCCTTTAAAAAAACCTGTAATCAATGCATCTAAGTGTTTGAGATAGGGGTTGCAATTTTTGACACGATACAATAACTAATATAAATCCGACACAAAGTTAAACATGTACGCCAAAACCATACATCTAGTTTGTGTATGGATTATTTCCTCAGATTTAAAAACAAGTCCTTAATAATTCGAGACTATAATAACAACAAAATGAGCAATTTGACATTAATGAAATAAGTTTTTTTCTCAAACTAGTAGCGGTAATCGAGTCGTGTTTGGATTGACCTACTCGAGCTCGTGAATTGACGGGTTGGTATAACGTTTACACAAACACGACCCCGTTTATTAACTGTGTCAAGAAACTCAACCCTAACTCTAACCACGTGTAACTCGTTTATAGTAAGTTTAACGTGTTTAAGTAAATAGGTGAAGTGGTGTATAAAGTTGATGGTTTATCCATTCAACTAGTTTTAATAAAAAATAAATGATAATGAATGATGTAAAAAATGATAAAAGTAAGAATTTCAGTGAGATCCAAGTTATAATCGTAACTATTATCATATTACTCTATTATATATCAGGCGTGCAGACAACGCCGTCTTAGGTGGAAAAAGAACTAAACGACGTCATATAGCATGTCGTTTTGTTGTTTCATCCATGACGTTTGGTAGTTTCTTGTATCAGGGGTTTCATCCATGACGTTTGGTAGTTTCTTGTAACAGGGGTTTACGCATCTATTTTGGTTACACTTACATTGGATAACTCTGGTGTTATGCAACCAAAAGTTAACTTTGATGCAATCATTTAATAACGAATTGCTTTCCACACACAAAGAAGGTTCAGATGTGATGTGTGATAATCAACATTGTAATACGTCACTCAAATTTGATTATCATTTTACATATATGGAGGAAGCTGACAAGACCTTGAAGCCAAATTTAGTACGAGTCCAAATCAAATGAATAACTACTAGCACAAGGAAACATTTAAACTCAATCAATGAAAATGCGTTATTTCTTGGTTAATCTTAGTTAATTACAGTAGAACATTGACTAAAAAGTCATTTTTTTCATTTATTAAATTGGCCACCTAGAAATAAAATATATTCATTAAATAGTATCACACGTGTCATTTGCTAGTCTGCTTTTGTATCTTTCGTAAAGTTCATAGTAGTAGGAGTTGTTGAACATCAATAACAACATTGCAAAGTCGGCAAAGAGGGGGGTGATCAAGAAAAGAGTTAACTTGAGAAGAAAACATATTAGCAAATGACACATGTGATGATTATTCAATGAATATATTCTATTCATAGTTGGCCAATTTAATAAATGAAAAGAAGACTTTTTAACCAATATTCTACTATAATTAACTCAGAGATTAACCAAGAAATTGTCACTTCATGATTGACATAGCAACCACGAGCGACGAGCTTGCCCACCTGAGACCTTGTTGACGTTTGTGCAATGGTGATGACCACCACCAACTACGAGCTCATCCCGAGCCCACTGCGGATACATTTATAGTTCTTTGAGCATTTCATTATTTCGTTTTGCTTTGAAGCAAGCAAGCGATTCACTGTCAAAACGAAACTAGAAGAAATAAATAAACAAGGTATGTATGTTTTGCATGTTTAGCATCAACATGTTACAATGTTTCTTAGATGTTGTTGGGTTTAATAACATTGTAAGATTTTGTCTTGTTTTACATGTTGAAAGTGGCCGACGATGATGTTATTTAGGCTAGTATTTCGAAAGACGGTAGTTTTTTTTTGAACGGCAAGTATATAAATAAAGAAAAAACTAGCAAGAAGCTAAAAAAGTTATAATGGTGTTTTTTTTCTTTTCGAAAGACGGGTAGTATATGAGGATGGATGCTTTTCATGTGTTCCAAAAACGTTGTTGCATTTTGCGTAGGTGTATTGGATTGCTTATTTTGACAATTAGCTTGTACCATATTAGCTGCTTATTTCTTCTAAATTAAGCAGATTCCTTTTACTATAACTTGTTGTATGTTGTTGTATGCTGATTGCTAAAGCTGTAGGTGTTACTTTGTTGAGTAATAATACAGATGGGTCTTTTTGTTGGATTTCAGCGGGCCGGGTTGTGAAAGAGGGATGGACGTGGGTCGATGCTTGTTATTATTATTATTATTATGTGGTTAGTAGTGTTTAACACTTGACCGTGTTACGATTTTTTTACTTGGTACAGGTGTTTGAGATTGTGTATAGTAAACTATTTATCTGGTTTAAAAGATAAGATGTATAGTCTTTGGGAAAGTATATCTCTTAAGTATCCTTATACAACAAGCAGATAAGCACTTATGTACGAAAAGGAGTTTCATTTAACATTCAAAACAGCTAAATTGTTTCGAAATAAGAGATAGGCATTTATAATTGCAATCCTAAATTAACATATAACTGCTTATAAACATGATACACATTTCTACTTAGGTGTTCCCAAATACCTGAGTTTACATTTTATTCTCTTAAGACATTGTGTGTTGTTTCTTTGTGATATGTCGCGTTATGTCCACTGAGATAAATATGGTTTGTGCTCCATTTAACCCATCTAAAAAGTCAAAAGATACTTTATAATCGTAACAAAATCACGATCAATAAATGTATATGAACATAGTACGTAGATCTGTATGAAGCAAAGATATTCTTACATTTATATGTAGGGATGTAAAAAAGCCAATCTGACCCGACTCGACCCGAATCCAAACCCGATTAAGTCTATTCAGATCAACCCGAGTAACCGGAATACTAGATAGGATCGGGGTATCGGGTTGAAAATGTTTGGCTAACTCGGGTTCGGGTCAAACCAATAGATCCAAATAAGGTTTTTTTTTTTTTTTTTTTTTTTTTTTTTTTTTTTTTTTTTTAAATTTATACAAATTGGCAATTATATTATCATTTTACTCATATTCGGGTTGACCCGAATCTGACTAACTCGAATTCAAATAAAGCCAGGTTTGAGTATATTATTTTTAACCTTGACCGGACGATGACCATACCAGAATTGATCTGAACCCAACCAACCCATCTCGATTTCCACCCCTTATGCATATATAATAGGGTCTGAGCGTTATCCGTGGTATACCCAGGACCTGGAGTCATCTAGTTTATTTTATGAGAAATACTGATAATCGTAACTCAGAAATTAACGACCAAGTTCATTTTAGAAAAATCGGTATAGTTGACAAAATTGAGTTCCCGTGAGCTTTCGAAAACCCCTCTCTATCCGTCCCAGCACGCAATGATACCAGTTGGTGATATGCAGCATTACTCCCGACCTTAAGTTTACAAAAGAGTTGGAAAACATTAGTAGCTAGTTTGTGTATAAACTTCGTTCAAAAAAAAAAGTTTGTCTATAAACTTATATACACGTCATTATGGACAGAGTTTTGGTTGGGCTGTACATAAGCTGACTGGCCCATCAGAGGATAAGGTTACCCTAATAATATTTAAAACTGGTTAAAAAATAGTAATTATATCCAAGTCGATCGAGGGGATACAATAGATAGATAGATAGATGACGTTTTAAGTAGAAAGCGTGCGACAATAAAAAATGACTCTACTACATAACATAAATAAACGAGCATGAGACCCGCCGCGATGCGGCGGGGGCGTTTTATTAGCTTTTTCGAGTTGTTTTTCCGTAAACTTTAAGTACTTGCGTTCGTCTTTTTTTTGTATAAGTATTGGGTCAGTTGTTTGTAAATTTGTGGCTGTTTCTGGTGTGTCGTCGTTTCTTGTTAGTAGACATGTCACGTGGAGTTTGTTTGGTTGAGCTTAGCTTTTCCTGTGACAGTGATGAGTTACAGATGTGCTTGTTTTTTGAACGGGAGGTTATCGCGGCACGTGATTGGAAGGCGACGGTGTGCGCGTTGTTTTGAGATTGGGGAGCGTATCAGCTATTTGGAAGACCTTATTCAAGAGGTGCTCCAAGAGGGTCTGGCATTTTCGCCACAACTTCTGTCACATATTTGCGGCAGGTTGAAGCACGCGAGCGTTCGAAGCAGGCTACATTGCAGGCAATGGCGCGTGAAGCACATGCTGCTCTTCGTGCAGCCGCAGGGTGCATTAATAGCATTCAGGGCCTTTGATGTTCTTGTTTGTGTCTGTATTAGGAGCTTTTATGGCGTCCTAGTTTGTTCCACTTTTTTTTATGTTGTTGTTGATGTTTATGTGCGACTGTATTAATACAAATTGAAGGTAAAAAGGTAAGTGAAATCGTATGCACTGATTATCAATATAGGAGAAGAACAATTCAAACTTTGAAGGGGAGTAATTACATTTACTCATGCATAGTACTTGCAATACAATATTTACAAAATTCTACGAAGTGTCAACTTCTGCAAGTGCTCGTTTTTTGGTATCTACACTCATCTAGTATAACGTTATTGCGACATTGATTAATTATTATGACTTCAATCTATGATGCAATCTAATTCAACATTGACTGCACATTTCCAACATTGACCGTTCAATGTGCAGATGTTGGTATCATGTATGACATATTCAATCTTACCACAACTAAGACCAGCATCTCGTCCCACTAAAGAAAACTGCACATTAGCCTCTTCATCTTAACTGTAGCTCTCCAACTGGTACTATTTTTGTGTGGCAGTAGCAACGCTCACCACTCCAACCGTTGTTTATTTCCAAGAAAACTTAATTCTTATCCCAAACAACCCGTATCAGTATGTATATGACCTGATATGGTAATGTACCTGCAATTGACACATATGTAATTAGTTCTTGCACCAAGATTACTTGTCCCTCGGTGCCTAAATGATATGTTCGTACTAAAAAATAATACTAACAAACATTTTAATGATTGTACATGACGAATCGAAGACGGTTCAGTTCTATACTTCTATGTATGCAGATTAATTCTAAAAAACTTTATATGGATACCACAACAACTAAGTAAACATAACAAAGCATTATCTATTAATAACAATACTTTGAGACATATACCATTTATACAGATTCATTTTATACCCATTTCATAACAAAATCATATTTTTGCAACAAATATCATTGGGTTCACATTACACCCGTTTTCAATAACCAGTCCTTATAAATACAACTTTTATAGAACCGAACACCCTTTTAAAATTTTCTGATTGCGATATTCAGTTTCTATCAATGTATTTTCTGTTAACTGGAAAGTGATTGCGATATTCGGTTTCTAGCAATGCATTTAATTGGAAATAAAGTTGGAAACAATTTTTTAACTTTAACTGGAAACAGAAAATACATTTCTGCACATATAACCTGTATCAAAAGTAGTATATGAATACATTCCCACAAAAACTAATTAATCTAATACAAACTGGAAACTGAATATCGCAATCTCCTTGTGTTAGATTAAGTAATAAACTTTAACTGCTGGGGGGCAAATTCATTTCTGCACATGAATCAATTTTAATTTTCGTCGATAAAAGTTCAAAAGGAAAAAAGAAGCTTACCATGAATGGGTTCGAAACGGCTAAAAAAACATCTAGGAAACCGTCGTTTTGACAACATTGTTTAAGATTTTCATTCGGCGCTTTAAGATCAAGCGAGTGACCCTTGGATTTCAACTGCGCCCAGGTGGCACCTGAACCTTCAAACTTAAACTTATTTCTGCACAAATAATTAAAATGATACTGTGTTTAGTTGAATGCCTAACTTCAAAGTTATTGCCACATACCAATAGTCCTAAGAATACACATAGCAAATATATCATGTATATTAAATTTGGAAGGCCGGTGGCAAGTGCAACGAATTTTTGAATAGTCTAATATATACACAAAAGCCGAACAAATAGCTGAGCCAACATTCAACATAAAAATTAGTTCCATAAGTTGATTATGTGTAAACAATAGATCAACCTACTACCAAAACTTGATACACTTAAGCACACAATTTCATATACGTCAGGCACTAAACGTATTCATAAATGCAAATTCAAACATCGCAATCCGATAATAAATAATAACCACATAAGTTGCAATACAACTAACTGTAACCGCACCTAAACATACGAACTAAAACGTCTTCCAATATATATTACGATAAATATGACCGTTCTTCAGTTACACAAAATTTTTAACATTTATTATTACCTCATGATTTCCAAACCTAAAAGTTGATGTGGCTGTGGTGCTACTCACTTATTTGCTTTTTAGCCGGTACTGTGTTCAACCCTGATTATCTGCTCTAAGCAGATGATATTAAAACTTTCGTGTGAAGTCTAGAACTTAAAAATCTAAGTAGCAGTAGTGATTATGTTACCCCATGTAGTTACTGTGATCGCGGTGACGTTCAAGGATCAAAATTTGGAACAGACTCATTCTCCCCTGCATAGGACTCAGAATCCGGAGCGGAGTTGTTCGCGCCTGCATAGAGTGTATATATAGAAAATATTAGATAGCAACAGGAGAATCAGGTATCGAATTTATATACCGCCGCTAATACGGCGGGGCTTATACCAAGAATATACATTCCAGGAAAAATCCACATAGCAAAAAGATGGCAACCATTAGTAAGAAACACGAAGAAAAAAGATGGTAACCACTGTTGTACAATGATAAAAGCAAAGCTAAATATTTACCACATTAGAAGCAGCGACGGGTCTGTGAGCTGGTATAGGGCGATCTTTCCAAGCTCCCCTTCTGTGCTCCAAGGTATCGTGAATACTGATTTGATGTTAAAAATGCAGACGGGTTTGCAATTTGGTCTTCGAGCAATTTACTTTCAACGTTCTGCAAGTTCCTGCATTCAAAACTAATATGACTCTTTGTGTTTCAAAACAAATCGCAAAATAGTTTGAAATACAGGAATATAAACAAATAAGAAAGTAAGATTCATATGCATATGAATCTTACTGTATGTTCGTGCTAATTGTATGTTCATTTTCTTTTTCCTTTCGTCGTCTAGCTTCTGGCTAGAGTGTTAATAAAATTGACGTCCCAAAAGAAAAAGAAAAAAAAATCATATGCATATAAGATTCATTTGTAGCTGAAACTGCGTACCTCAGTTGAATCAAACTCTATGAAACAGTTCAATCGTATAATTGAATTATCTATCTGCACAGCCATAAACACATAAGTAATCAATAAGTGCTTTCTACCAAATAACCAAAAAACCGCAGAAAAGGCATATCAGATCTAATAAAAATACCGGCAGGAATCTCCAAGAACTGTGTTTCAGTTGTAAGAATAGAAAGCAATAAACGCTTGTAAACTACAATTAAAAACCTTATACTCGTACCAACCACAGGTGCGGCAACATCTACAACCTCATCGCCGGCGTCTGATTCAACCGGAGGACTAAGAATACGGGAAAAACCATAATTTATGAAAGAGTTGTTATTGAAACAACCTGATGAAACTCGGAACGATGCCAATAGGTATGTTCCATCAAATAAATGAATTTCGTATTGGCTCTCGCTATTTTACGTCCGTCCACTATCCTGCTTTTGGTTTCCGCCAACTTCCAGAAAGTGTCATCACCCTTATCAAATAAACACACCGACAGTTACCCATTTTTTTCTGCAAATATCAATATGAAATGGTTTTGATGATACCGTGTCGATTGCAAAATGGTTAAGAACAGGTATAGTCAAATAACAAACAGCAGGCTTTCATAAGAAACGGCGAAAGAAAAGAACCTGAGAAAGTGCTCCTGTCATTTGCCCTGAAGCTATCAAGGTGACGCACCAGAGATTTTTCACCAGCAAACGTAGCGGCGTCGCCGTGATGATGTAACGCCAGCACATCGGCACCCCTTTTTATTCTGACGCACCAGAGAAAGTGCTCCTGTCATTTGCCCTGAGAAAGGCTTTCTATCCTGATTTTCAATATATGGTTCAAGTGTTTGTATGCATTTTACTTATAATATTTCATCGTTATGTGTTTTTTATAAATGGATGATATCGAGCTCCGTAGAGCTATAAGAATATGGGGGAAGCATCAGAACCCCGATAGCTCCTCGGTACATTAGAAATGGGGTCACATATTCTTATAGCTCTATGGAGGTCGATATCATCCATTTCTAAAAAACACACAGCGATGAAATATTATAAGTAAAATGCATGGTAAAATAACCTGTTTGTTTAAAAACAACATTTTTTATTCTCATTTTGGTATTGTCCGCAAATATTTGGACCCGTTATACATGATTAGGTTAAACTTTTCGCCGTAACACGGTTTACTTTACTTTCGATAACCTAAGCAAGTAGAGAAGACAAAAATCCAAAATGCCTCGTTTCCACCCGACCCCTGACCTGCCAGACCTGGTGTTGAAAATGACCCTCATTCATTCTTCCGCTAAGTTGTCTTGCCTCGCTCCACTATTGTTTAAAGCGATATTGTTCTTCCTACGCCACATGCGCCATCTGGATGAACTGTCGCTACTTTTCTGTACTAAAAAAAAGTCAATATTAGTACGACAACTAATAACAAAAACCTGAAACATAGAAATTCTAGAAATATCAAAAGTGGGTTCACCTGTTACTCGTTTACATCAGTTGTATGCAATTCCTGAAAAATCAGATTCCAACATTCTCCCAGCCTTCATTCCCATCTTTTTTGAAACTCGATTTACCAATCTTTCGCGCCCTGTAAACACATAATCAGGAGAATAAGCAGCCACAAACACCCACTAAAAAAATCAGCTCCAACATATAAATGCTTTTGCTTACCAAAAATGAGTATCTTCAATCCAGTTAGAAAGAGCTCGCTTACAATTGGAGTTCGGAAACTGCAATTAAACAAACACCAATAAATAAAAATAAAAATATTTCATAAAAAGATTAACCATGAATCAAGAAAACATCCACAAAAAATATATACCCAATTCAAATTTCACTCGACACCCTAATTTTTTTTCACAAAAAAATTCCATCCAGAAAAAACTAAATTTTAAAAAAGTTAGAAGAAATAATCAAAACCCTTTTCAATTCTAATCAAGATTCAATGAAAATAGCAATCAAGTTGAAATATTGTGATTAAAATTAAAGTCTAAAATTAGCGAACATAAATAAAATAGCAAGAATTAATACCTTAATCGAAACTCATAAATTTTCATCTATGATATTGAGACCAAATCTTGTTGTGTATGATAGATTTGTCTACGAACTGTTTGTTGTCCCACCTGTCTTTGTGAGTCAAATCCAATGACCACACGTGATAAATTTTGATGTTCCTGTGGATCTGTGAATCAAATTTTTAGTATGGATGAGGATTAGCATCATGGGTTCCGATAAGAATAAGCAATAGGCGATAAGAATAAGTGTATGTGAGGGCGGTTCTTTCTAGTTTCTTCAGTCGGTGGAAAACATGGGCCAAAATGAAAAAACCCGGGCCATTTGAATATTATATTAACGATGGCACGGTTCCATAAGTTTTCCTCGCCAAATATTATATTAAGGATGGCACGGTTCCATAAGTTTTCCTCGCCAAATGATTATATATATAATACATGCAGGTTTAAGGAAAGGAAAGGAAAGCAATAAAACCTATCCACGCGCTTGAATCAATCGCGTAGGTTTGGACTAAGAAAGGCCAGACTCGATCTCCATAATTTCTTTTCTTTATTTCTACTCTATATAAATAAAAACCTGTCGTATATTTTTCATTCTCAGTTTCTCACACACAAAAATAAAACCCATCTTATATTACTCCGTATATATATATATTTTTCCTTTCTTTGGTCGTCTTTAATATTTATTTTGGGTTTGTTTGTTTGAAGCAAGCAAGCAAGCGATTCACCATCACCGTCAACACATAACGAAAGTCAGCCAGTCAGTGAGGTATATATGTTTATTCTGCATGTTTATCGTCAACATGTTAACAACAACAACCAACCCATCTTTCTTTTTTTCTCAACTCTTGTTTGTGTGTTATTATTTCAACAAGCGTGACTTGTTTTATTACTGGGTTTTGTGTGTACGGAACACCGGATGTTTGGTGTTGTTTAATTTTATAACATCACATTGTAAGATACCCATCTTCTTTACTTTATAACTTCTTCTTCTTCTGCTGCTGTTGTTGTTGTTGTTGTTGCTGTTGACTTGTTGTATTATGCATACAAGATGGGGGTGTTGTTTGTGTACAATAATAAATGATGGATGGGTTTTGTTGTATTTTGGGGGATTCTCAAAGATGTCGTGTGCTTCGTGTTTCAAACACGGACTATATATTGACTCAATGTTGCAAAACTAACTGTTGCTGTAACCGGAAATTATAAAAAGATGTTATTTTTATAAAAAAATGAGATTATTTTATAAGCTACCACTATTTGTTACGTCTTTTGTACAGATGGTCCTTGTGTTTGTTGTTGGGTTTCAGTTTGTACGGATGGTTTTAGAACTTCCTCTCATTGTAAGATTTTGTCTGCTTTTACATGTTAATTTCTATCTTTTTGTGTTTTGTATACATCAAGTTGGGAGGGACAGATGATGTTTGTGTGTAATAAAAAGTGTATGCTTTCTTTCGTTGTTTACGGACCACCTCAACCGCGAATTGAATATTTGTTAGATGTAGCTGTTAGTGAGCCCATTGCGAGTTTTTTTGTGATACCCATCTTGTTTCAATGTTGTACTTTTTGTATCTAGAAATTCAATGTCTTATTTTGTTTGAGAAAAATGATATGAGTGGTTTTGTTAAATTTCGTCCGGGGTTATTTATGTGGTTGTTCATGTTATTTGAAAGTGGAATAATGTTTTAACTCTTGACTGCCCATCGTGTTATGCTTTTTTACTTCCTTCAGGATTGTAAATTCAAAGGGCTGAGATAAGCAGACTTCTAGTAGCAGGTTTGGGATTTGCTTAATTAAGTGCTTAGATGCTTAAAGGGAATATATCTTAAAGTATATAGACACTACCAAACACTCTACCGAAAACTGCTTATCTACTTATTTAAGTTGGAATAAGCACTTAAAAATAAGCAGGTATTATTTTGGAAAGAGATGCACACTTTGGAATAAACAATCCCAGGCATCCCCTGATTTCAAAGGGCTTGTTCACTCTAATATGAACAGATAAGATTTTTTTACTTAATACTGCTTTTTCAGTCTTAAAGGGTGTTTGGAATTGCTTATTCTACTCTTAAATAAGCACTTATAAATCAGAAGGAACCACATAGGCACTTTAAAATAAGCAGTTCCCAAAGCCCCCGTAGTGTATTCAACACGATAAGCATATTATCATCTTTCCCTATGCAATTCCAAAATACCTCCTCGGTTAGTTTCTTTTTGGTTATATATCAGTGTGTAATCTTTATTCGTATCTTTTGACACAATAGGCGTTACTTAGTGATGAATGTGGCTTGTGTATGATTTATCCTATCTAAAACATCGAAAGATACCTTTGTGAAATAGTAGCAAACTCACAATCAATATTCATATTATGAAAAACAAAAAGTAATAGGCTTGTATTACGCAAAAAATCTTTATCTGTTGTCATATACTCTATGTGACTGTTGCAGTGATGGATTCAATATGTTCTTACATATATGTCCTGTTATTATTATGATATCCTGAGAGTTAGATTGACATATTTCTTTACTTCAATATTTTGTGCAGAAAAATTGTATGGAAATGGATCAAAACGACGACTGTGCAGATGAATTTCCAGAAACTTACGCATATGGTTTATATGGACCAATACAAGCCCCCCCTCGTGTTGGTAACGAGTACCAAATCAAACTTCCATCAATGATTACGGGCTCCGACTATTTTGACTACATGAGGAACCCCATGGACCAAGTAGAAGAAGAAGAAGAAGCGAATGAAGTTTTGCCAAGCAATTTCCTTATAGGACTAGATATACCGATAGTGTGGATATCTCACAAGCCCCAAAACTTGATAAACGATTTAGGGAATATGAAAAATAAAAATGCGGTTTTGCTTGTTCCTGGCAGGGCTTTGGAATCCTGGAATGAGCTGGAGAGGGAAAGCTTTCTTCTCGGGTTGTATATTTTTAAAAAGAATTTTGCTCGGTTGAGGCGGTTTATTGAGAGTAAAAAAGTTGGGGATATATTGTCGTATTACTATGGTATTTTCTATAAGTCGGATGAATACAAAAGATGGTCAGATTGTAGGAAGAGTAAAGGAAAAAAGTGTATATTGGGACCAAGGTTATTTAGTGGCTTACGACTACAGGAGTTTATTGCGCGTTTACTTCCTCATGTATCTGAAGAATGCAAGAATTCCCTTATGGAGGTACGTCAAATAAATTTACATTAGTGTCGCATTTACTTTAAGTTACATGCTTGAAGTTTGTTAAGTATCTCTGACTCGTGAGTCGTGACTCATGTGCATGTGTGGCAGAAACAAATGATGTCATTACGTTTCTATTTTAAGTCTTTAAAATTTATAGAGGGTGTTTGGGATTGCGTTTTTCAGGAGGTTATATGATTATTGTGTTGGAAAACTCAAATAAACAGAAAATTGTCTTTGGCAAACCATTTGATAAAAGCATTTCTTTGAAAACACCCTTTTGCAATGGCAATCCCAAACACCCCTTAAGAAACTTTATATATTCTTTGCTGGTCTCTTTTTTTATGGTTATGTACTTATGTGGACTTGAATATTGAAGGCTAATATGCTGTTAAGGCTGTTACTGTGTTAGTATAATTGAGTATTTTGCTCTTCGATGAGGTGTGTGTGGCTAAAGTATGTCAATCCTTAACATTGAGCATGTTCATTTAAGCAATGTGCATTGGGCAATATTATATATGTGAACAGATAGAAATTCGAAAAATGAAGTGGAATTGCAGCTGAAAAATAACAAACGACTCTTTGGGAGATCCTTTGGATCTTATAGGTTGACACGAGATATTTGGCATACGAAAAATCAAACTCTTGTGAAAGGAAACCATAATAGTACTTGTATGAGACGAGAGGCACCAAAATACTTACATTCCCTAGAGAACCTCAGTTCCCAATTTCTTTGATCTGGTGGCTAATATTATCGGGTTTCTACCTCTTTGAAAGAAGTGACTTCATGTTGGCCTTCTGTTTGTTTGAAATCAGGTTACTTTATAGATTGATTGATTTAGGCTCCTCTTGTGACAGCAGGCTGTGTCAGACTTGCTAACATATATATTTTCACATTATTCTGCGTTATGTGTATGTTCGTATCTGTTTTCTGTTTATTGATGATATCTGTGTAAAATTATTACACTTGCATTGCTTTACGTGTATTTGTGTCGGGATATGAGTTCCACAAAATAGAACTGTTCAACATGTTGGATTCACACTACAATGAGTATTTGTAAAAGCTTTATCTCTACATGTAGCACTTTGCCGTGAGGATGGTGATTACCTAAAAGTAGGAGATGCGCAGAATGACTGAAATTTATTCTTCACCCTGCTTATAAATTCTAATGATAATGCAGGTTTCTAGGTCGTTTGGAGAGGATAAGATAGAATTAGAAGAATATGTGTCATCCATAAAAACTTTAATCGGTATCAAAACGTTCATTGACACAGTAGCAATCGGTAAAGGTAAGCAGGATTTAACAGGCAACGCCATTGAACCAACAAAGCAAAACCAAGCGATCCACATTCGCCCTGAAATACCGATTGGAAAAGCTTGTTCTACTCTTACTGCAGCAGAGATCATTCAGTTTCTCACTGGTGATTATCGGCTAAGCAAAGCTCGATCCAATGATTTGTTCTGGGAAGCCGTGTGGCCTCGGTTGCTTGCAAGAGGGTGGCATTCGGAAGAACCAAACGGTTACAATTTTACTGCAAACGGGAAGCATTCATTGGTCTTCTTAATGCCTGGTGTGGAAACGTTTTCAAGGAAATTAATCAAAGGCGATGAGTATTTGGATTCGGTCGATGTTTTGAGTAAAGTCGGGTCGAACCCACAACTTCTAGAGCTCGATAACGAAGAAAAGGTTGAAAAAGTAACAAACTTTGAAAAAAAAGAAGAAAACGGGTTTCTTGAGAAACGTAAAAATCGTTATCTTCAACCTCGTATTCAGAATCGTGGTAATAAAGTTGTGGTGAAGTTTACCGTCGTTGATACGGGTTTATGTGGCGGGAAAATCGTTGAGATGCGGGAAATGGAAATTGTGAAATTGGTTTCGGACGATGTTAGTAGTGAGTTGGATTCTAGTGATGAGTCTGATAGTGGAAACACGTTTCTTGTGGATCCCCCGTTTCTGTTCGATGAAGAAATGGATACTAACGAGGACCATAAGCCGATCAAAAAGCAAAAAACAAAACATAAGAAAACCAGTGGTTCAGGTTTAGTACCACCCGATGGTACAAAAGTGAGGAAGTCAAAACAAGAAAATTTGGGACATGAGTCAAAAAGACGTAGGAGACTATCTGCATGCACTCGAATTGACTCGAAGGCGGGTTCAAGCTTAGACTCAAATGTTGGTTCATCATCTCAAGCTAATCCTAAACTGTCATCCAATTTAAGTTTTACATCAAGATGCAGTTCAATCGACACCGTTGAAGAACAACCGATGAATCTGTTTGATTTGAATTTTCCCCATGTTACCACAGAATTTGGGCATGGTGAATCTGGGACGGAAGTTAAAGTTGAAAGAAACGAAATGGGCCCAGAAAAACCAAAAGAGCAAGAAAACGGCGGTGTTGGGTCGAGGAGACAGGGTACTAGAAATAGGCCGCCTACTGCTAAAGCATTGGAAGCGATTGCTAATGGGCTTTTGATGACTCATAGTAAGAAAAAAGGTAAAAAAGATAACGTCCCGAGACCAAGAAAAATGACTCATTCGAGAGGTGAAGCTGGTGGGGCTGTTAGCGAGTGTAGTACGGGTGATGCTTCTTCTGCTGTGAAAGGAGATGACCAAGATGGTGAGATTGAGACTTATTAGCAGATTTTGCCATCTCTATATATGGTTGCATACTTGGGGTTATATGTCATGAAGACTTATTTTGAAAGATGACCGGTTGAGGAGAAAATGGTTGACGTGTTATAAATTGGGTTATACCGTTGACTTATAAGCTCGTAGGCAACATACAAGCCTAAACAAACACTCCCTATACTTGCAACTATATCAAATTCACAACATCTTATTACCGCACATATCAAACACCTAAGATAGCAACATACAATTCTGTAAGGCTTGGTTGACCTCATAGTCGTAAAAATGTGATATTATTTATGAAACTGGAATGCTAACATGTGAAGCTTAAGCAATAGTAGTTAACGAGTGTTGAAAAACCCGCGCGATGCAGCGGGATTGCTTAAAGGACTTACTTTGCAACGACACTTAAATCTCAGGGGCTGTTTTTGCCAAGTTGTGAAACTTTGCATTTAATGTTAAAGGACTTACTTTGCAGCGCCACTTGAACCTCAGGGGCTGTTTTCGCCAAATTGTCAAAGTTTGCATTAAATGCATGTATTTTGGGGCAAAAGTTCCTGCCTTTTAGTATAGATATTAATTGGTTGTTTAAAAACATGTATAGTAAAATAGTTGTAGCTAAAAACTGATGTGTGAAATTAAGTAAATTAGCGATAAAATTTTCATGTTTGTTTTAGTAAGGTTAGAATTTTAATGCTTGTTTTTACCGCTTGTTGTCAAACAAGATATTTATATACGCTAAACACTAATTGTTTCAAAATATTATGAGCTAAACACGCCATAAAACAAAAAGACCGGTGAACCTTTGAAGTCTAACTTCATTCGCCCGCCGCCGCTATGCATGACGCTAATATACTTAAACAAACTTCTTTTGTTGCTTGATGGTGTTGTTTTTAAAAGAGTGATATGACTAACTACTGGCACTAAAAAGCATTTAAACTTAATCGGTTAAAATTTGTTATTTCTTAATTAATCCCGTGTTAATTACAAAACATTTGCTAAAAAAGTCTTATTTTCATTTATTAAGTTATTATTAAATTAGTCAAAAAAGTCTTATATTTATTGAATGGTCATTACATGTGGCATTTGTTAATCTGTTTTTTATCTTTCGTAAAGTTCAAGGAGCGGGAGTTGTTGAATCAGCAATAACAGCGCGGGGGGGGGGGGGGGG